>CM044436.1:49790065-49815432 GCA_024363595.1 Xenopus borealis | reverse complement strand
GGGGCCTGGAGCCAATATTTTTTTTTTAACTTATAAGGGAGCCCTGACCATGCAGGACTAAATCAATTTTCCTTAATCGGGCTGTACTAATAAAGTAGCATGTAAGCACCAAACACATTATGTTGTGTTCCGCCTACTTTTAGTGCTTGGGGAACACAGGGTGAAAGACCCGTGAATAAGAACCCTTACACACGAGCGTCTGAAGCTGCGCTCCCTTGCGTTTTATGTGTTCAGCCGCAGGGATGCCTTCAATTTTTTTTCAATGGGGCTGTAGCCACACAGGCGTATGTAGGCGCCGAACGCAGGAAAAATGCAGCATGTTGTGTCTCAACCTGCGTTCTGCGCCTACATGCACTTGCGTGAGTACAGCCCCATTGGAGCATAGCTTCAGGCGCTTGTGTGTAAGAGCCCTAAGACCCATGGAAGAAGTCTAACCCTTCTTGCCTTACATCCATTTTGGCAGTTCCTTCACCGACAGTTCTCAATGTTACTCTCAAATGACCCTTGGAGCTTTTGGAAACAAAAAACTTTCTTCTTTTCATTACTGCTTCTTTATTATATACTACTCGTCATATTTACTATATATTATTATTCAAATGATTGATACACAATATAAGGCAGAAGGGTAACAACTTTAAAACTTTATTTATGCTCTGGTACGTTAAAGGGACTCCTGATTTTTATGGTGTCATTATTTCTAAATTACACAGTTTACACTGCAAATAATTCGGCTCTACCATGTAAAATGCAATTCCTAACCCAACAAGTGTATTTGTTTAGTTGTAATATTGGTGTGTAGGCAGAAAACTCTGTTCATTTTGCCTGGTTATGTGCTTTCAGAAAGAGCCAGTGCTGCACTACAGAACGGCTTTCAGGCAGGCTATTGCTCCTGCTCAATGTAACTGAAGTAGTCACAGTGGGACATGGATTTTTACTAAAGAGTGCTGTTCTTATATCTACCAGGCTTCCATTATCTGGTTACGTTTCCCATTGTTCTGCTGGTGGGCTGCTGGGGTAAGGGGGTGATATCACTCCAAACTGCAGTGTAACAGTAATGAGTGACTGAAGTTTATCAGAGCACAAGTCACATGACACGGGGCAGCTGGAAAACTGCTACCCCCATGTCAAATAAATATAAAAGAATGCATTTGCTCTTATGAAAAATGGAAGTCTGCTGGAGCAGGACTATTTACTGATGCATTTAAAAAAAAACAAAAAAAAAACTGTTTTCCCATGAGAATATCCCTTTAAGAATTTGTTCAAAAGGTATACAGAAGAACATTATGCTAAGGCTCATCTGTGCAGTGGTAGTCTAGCTACCTCACAAGGACCAAACACGGAGTAGATCTGTTTAGCTTAAGAAATAACTAGGAATGCACCAAATCCACTATTTTGGGATTCGGGTGAATACTCGAATCCTTTGTGAAAGATTTGGCCGAATACCGAACCCTAATTTCCATTTGAAAATTAGAGGAGGGAATGCAAAAAAGTGCACCTAATTTACATATGAAAATTAGGATTCAGTTCAGCCACACACAAGGATTCGGACGAATCCGAATGCTACTGAAAAAGGCCAAATCCCAAACTAAATCCTGGATTTGGTGCATCCCTTGAAATTTTTGTGATTAATGTACAAGGCAAATGTTCAGTCCAAGCCCTATTCAATGCACTCACATTGATATAAGGAGTTACACAGCTAATTTGCCCTTCTCAAATAGAGTTACTAGAGTTAAAGTTATGTATGTGTAATTTTGGGTACAACCTTTAAATATATATTTTTAATTCTGCAGTTCTCAAACTTGAAGTCTAAAGGGACTAAAAAGTAAAAGTGTTTTAAATTAATTAAAATAAAATGTAGTGTTGCCCTGTATTAGTAAAACTGGTGTGTTTGATGTGTTACATAGCAAATGAGCTCTGTAGAATACAATGGGTTTAGGGTAATGGTACATGCGACATTGGCACCTGTAGGAAACCTGAGCTACCATAGGCTACATAATGTACCTAGTTTCCACCTCAATGGAATTTATGTTAATCACTGCTTAGAAAACATGTCTGCTTTTGCTTTCTGAAGTAGCCTCATGGGGATTCTTTTGTCTACTGTGTGCTGCATAAGTTTTTCCCACTGTTGGTAGGAAGGAAACTAGGGGTGTTATTGTGGACATCATGGTTGAGTCCTGCAGCGGGTCCGGTACCTACAAGTTACCTATAAAAACCTGCGGTACCCTGCGGGTTGCGGTTAGAGGTTCTGGGTGCAGGTATAGACGCTGGTCAGCGCTTCTGCAGGTTCACGGATCGCGGCTTGCGCTGCAGGTCTTCTCAATAGCGTTTTTACCCCTTTTTTCTGTCACTTCCGTTTTACAATGACAGCACTTCCTCATTCTTGATGGTCAGCAGGCCATGCATTGGGTTGTAGAGAAGGTACTTGCGGGTCGGGTAGCAGGTCCAAGTGGGTAAGAATGTGGGTTGTGGGTCCAGATTGCAGGTTGCGGGTACGGGTCGGGTTCCAAAAAATGGACCTGCACAGGACTCTACATCATGGACACTGTAGCACATGTAATGAAGAAATGTCCTGTGTTCCATTGCCCATAGATTCCTGTGTAAAAAGTACTAACTATCCCATTGTGTGTATAGAGTACGTTCATCTGCTCCCCCGTGGCTACACAGCAGCATGTTTATATAAAATACAGTACGGTTTATAAAGCAAAAACACCACTATGACCAGTACAGAGCAACTCTATAGTATATTTTAATTACTTTTAAACTTTTAATTTTTTTATTACTGTTCCTTTAAACTGCTTTAATTGCCCATGCCAGCAATCGGCAGTTAAAAGGATACTGTCGGGGGACAACATGTTTTTTTCAAAACACACCAGTTAACATTGCTGCTCCAGCAGAATTATTTACTGTTACACTGCAAGTTGGATGTGATGGCACTTTGAGCGGTTTGATTTCGGAAGTTACCTCGCAAGAAAATTTCAGGCGACTTGGGAAATGAAGCGCTCCAAGTGCCTTCTCGTCGGCTATTTAGATTCGAGCCAGTTCAGGAGCTGTCACCAGAAGAAGAGGAGATTTGTCGCCAGTCTCCCCGAATCTTCTCGTCTGTCTCTGCCCTAAACACTCAAAGTGACTCCAATAATCTGCAGTGTTTTCAATTAAAGGTTGGAAAGAGGCAGAACAGGAACGTGAACTTCCCCTTCAAAATGCACCTTGGATTGATTCCCTTGATAAAGACTGACAACCGTAAAAATCTAAGGTGGATTTCCTAAATTTGCCGGGGAGTAAAATACTACCTAAAAAGCACACCATGTTACTTGATCATCCTGCAGCAGAAAGTTAGTAATGTTTGATTCTTTAGGGCTAATCCAGATGCGAAGATTCTGGGAGATTTGACACCTGGCGACTAAGCGCCTCATCTTTGGGGCGACAAATCTCTCTGAATGGCTTCCTGGTATCTCGCACCCGCTAAAGTTGCCTGCGTCTATTCACACGCGGCAACGCGTTTTTCAAAGTCGCTCGAAACTGCAATTTCAAGCGACTTTGAAAAACATGTCGCCGCGTGTGAATAAGCACAGGCAACTTTAGCGCCAGCGGGTGCGAGATACCAGGAAGCCATTCAGGGAGATTTGTCGCCCCAAAGAAGAAGCGCTTAGTCGCCAGGTGACAAATCTCCCCGAATCTTCGCATCTGGATGAGCCCTTAAAGGGAAGTTCACCCAATGTGAATGTCCCCATTTCTAAAAAGCTTGCCTATGCGACCCTTTGACTTCTACTTAAGCAGCTACTGATCACTAGTTCAAGGTGCCAGATAAAGTGTTAAGTGAAGCCTTCCTCCAATGGTATACTGTAAGCATGCAGATCCAGTCCAAACTATACTGATAGCATGTGGCCATTTTGAAAATAATGGAAATTTTGTGCTTAACCTAACGTGCCTTAGGTCTTTCACCTCTGGAGAACAAGGTCAGAGAACCCCTCCTCAACCATGTCCTGATAGCATCAGCTATAAGAACTGCTGAGCATTCCCAAGTCCAGTGAGCAACAGGATCAAAGTGTCGGACTGGGACACCAGGGGCCCACCCAAAAACCTTAGGCCAGGGGCCCACCATAAGGCTGGGGACAGACAGGGAGATTCGGGGAGATTCTGTCGCCTGGCGTTTTTAGCAGGCGACAATCTCCCGAATTTCCTTCTCCCTGTCTGCCCCGCTAGTATAACTGACAAAGTATAACTGACACGCTGCGCGGCGATTTCCGGAATCGCCCAAAGATACTTCGTGAGGAAACTTCGTGCGATTCCGGAAATCGCTGCGCCGCGTGTGCACAGGCGCTGGCGCTTTGTCAGTTATACTAGCGGCAGACAGGGAGAAGGAAATTCGGGGAGATTGTCGCATGCTAAAAACGCCAGGCGACAGAATCTCCCCGAATCTCCCTGTCTGTACCCAGCCTAAAACCTTAGACCAGGGGGCCACTCTCAGTACTAATATTCTTCATCTCCTCAATCAACCTCTATTCTCCTAGTTTGTTTTCTTTACATACTATAATCAATTATTCTATCTATTTAGCCTCTTTGTTCTCATAGAAATAGGGAATGGCCATGAAATAGGCCAAAAGTTTAGCAGCATAAGGGCCCACTGACATCTTGGCCCACCCAGAGTTTTCCTTGTATTCTGGTGGGCCAGTCCGATACTGCTGGGATTGCTCACTAAAGTAAAACGTTGTGATGTCATTACAGAAGATTCTTAACCACTACCGGTCTCTGCAGCTGGCTTCACCCAAAGACCAGGTAAAGCATTTGATTTACTCATTAAAACATTTTTAAAAGTTTTGTTGAATGTCTGTGTCCATATTATATAAAACACATTGTTTCACTATGATGACTATTATGAATTACTGATCCCTTTTCTCACAGACCTATGAATAAATACAAACAATACTTTCTGAAACAAATACAAACGGAGCACTCAATAAACTTTCAGTTAACTGTTCATTTAAAGTGATTCAATGACCTGATATATTGGATGTAAGGAAATATTGTGGCTGCCAGAGCCAAAGTGGCATACCTCACACATTTGTTACTTTCGAACGCAGAGCTCCAATAAACATCCAGTGGGCAGGACTAACAGCCGGCACAATGGAAACAGGGGGGGATGAGACAAAAGATCATTTTATCCCCTTGTTCTCACTTTGACTTGCACAAAGAACCACCAGTTTCAAGTTGTTTTGCACCTTTTCTATGTCCTCAAATAACCTACTGCGTGCACATAAAATATTTTTTATATAAATGCAGGTTGTATTACAAACAGGACCGAGAGCATTAAGGCAGTGTAAAGGAGGGAGAGTGGAGTGGGAGTGAAAATGAAGGGGGAGGTGTGATACGAAGGTTAAACTAGAGGGGAAAAAAGGATAAGAAGGGGGAAAAAAAGGTCAAACAGAAACAGGGAAGCCCTAGTAAGTAAGTCACAAAAAAAACAAAAAACCCCATGGTGTAGAGTGAGGGGGCTGGGGCAGCTGCATCGCCTTTGATACCACTATTATTGTGGTAACCCAATCTACTACTGCATATGCTCACGATAAAAGAAGAGAGATCCCAGACAATTGAAGAGGGGGTGGAGGAACTGGTAAGAGATGTTCTACACTCATCAGCTGGTAAAACATGATTGACCTTCTCCCACTGGGTGCTCTGGCTAATAGCCTCGGTCAGCTCAATTTGGCAGTGTAAAAGAGAGCAGTAGAAAACTCAGATTTGTAATAAGTAGTAAAAACAATTTAGGGATGTGTTGAATATTAAACTGAATGTAGCCACATTTGCATATTAGAAGATTCACAATTTTTTTTTTTCTTTCCTTTAGTTAATATCTCACATAAAGCTTAGATCAGTCCATGTATGGCCAGTTTAAAGGAGAACCAAACACATACTTTAAGAAAAACCGTTCCCCCTGTAGACCCCATCCCCCCAGCCTACTTGCTACCCGGGGCAAATGTCCCTAACTTTTTACTCACCCTTTGCGGCAGATACAGGTGTCGGGAGTTCATTCGGACTTCTTCTACGGTAAATCTTTGTGTAGTGATGGTGTTTTGGTGCATGTGCAGTTGGAGCAAATTCCCTATTCCAGACAACTGCACATGCGCCGAAACTCACGGGAATCGCAAAGAGTCGAAAGAAGACACAATGTTTACCAAAGAAGAAGAAGATAGCTGCTGTGAACTCCGATGCCTGAATCTGCTGCAAGGGGTGAGTAAAAAGTTTTTTTTATTTAAGTATTGGTTTGGTTCTCCTTTAAGCTGCTGCCTCTCCGAACTGAGTCAGCAGCTTACTGTATGAATAGAGAACCTTCCCAACCAACAGTATCCAACAGGCAGGTTTAAAACTTCAGTTGGGTGAGGACTAGATTAACCTGATGATGTATGTGGTCCTTTCCTGATGGCTCTGGCATAGCAAAAACGAGTGGATCTAGGCATGTATACTTTTGGGTTTAGTTCTGGTACATCAGTAAAAACAATTTGTCAAATATGAACCCTAGATTGGTGCAACCAGGACAATACTGCAATTTTCTACTGTCAAAATCCGTCTCCCAGATCAAGTATGAGATTTTGCTGAAATGTTTTGCTGAAAACCTGGTAGACTAAACTAGGGATACACCAAAACCAGGATTCAGTTCGGGACTTGGCCTTTTTCAGCAGGATACAGCTAAATGCAAGTGATTCGCCTAACCAAATCCTAAAAATTTGGTGACTTTTTGTCACACAAAGAAGAAAAAAATTGACCTCAATCACAATTCTCTTTAACCCTTCATTTCCCTAATTGGCACATGCGATTAGGGTTAGGATTTGGTTTGGTATGCGGCCAAACCTTTAATAAAGGATTCACGATTCAGTCAAACTCCAAAAAGAGAGGATTCTGTGCACCCCTATAATAAACAGAACAAACTAGCAATAAAGAAAGTGAATATCTTTAAAAACAATTCAATTTCATTATTACCAAATGTAAATCAAAATAGTATGAACATTTGCAGCAAGTAAAAAAATCGGCAAGATTAGCGGTACCCTGACTGTGACCCTCCTAACAGAAACAGATGGCTAAACTACTAATTCATATAGCTATAGTATGTCTACCCATGGACCTCAAGTTGTACAAGATCTTCCATCACACCTACAGCTTTTAAAAATCTGTGAATTAAGGTAGCAATTGAACTAAACCTAAATGGTTATGTGTGAGGTAAGATGACCATATATGCTTCAAACAGATTATCCTTTTCTTTCTTTGTTTTCCACTCTTAAAGCAATACCGCTATTCTCCTACAGGCCTGTTCAGCTTGCTACACTGCTTCAGAAGTCAGAACCAGAGAACATAAAAAGGCAGAAAATACAGCTTTTAATTACAATTGAAAATATCTGGAAAATGAGGATGTAAACCCAAAAGTACATTTTTGCCTAATGAAAGAAAATGTAACTGCTTCTTCCCAAATACAGTATAACGTTTTAGTAGATTTCTTGTTATCTGAAAAAGGAAATTACTAGTAAAAGTAGTATCTGTCCATTCTTTTAATCTGCACTGGGGGTTCTGCCAAATACTGCTTTCAATCGGAGTTTATCTTTTAAATCACTGACTTAGAATTAGATATACACTTTCCCTAATTATGTAAAAATATTTTTGGTTGCCAAAGTAAGTTAGCCTAAATGGATATCAGGCCTGCTGGTCTCTTAGTTTAAAGCACTTATCAGACCACAAATGTAGGTTGATACTTCCTCTATGAACATGTGATCAGACAGATCAACCCATGTTACAAGAAAAGGAATCTCAACTTTCAGCTTCCAAATCCATTGTTTCAGCATACAGTCACTAGACTACAACTTTCCCCCCTAATTATAAGGATAAGAGCTAATCCAGCAACAGCCAGCAAGCATACCTTGATCTTTAAAGTCTAAACTAGAATTATGCTAGAAATGCTGTATTTTGTATACTAAATATAAACATGAATTTATTGCACCTGAAGCCTAATTAAACAAACGATTTATGCTTTCAAAGTTGGCCGCAGGGAGCTGTGATCTTGTAACTTTGTTAATCTTTGCAAGACCAAGACTATGAACATGCTCAGTGTGGCCTGGGCTGCTGTTGGGAGGTTAAGCTTTCGGATTTTCATAAACTATCAAAACAGCACAAGTCAAATAATTTCTCCATAGATGCTATGCAATGGCACACGCAATGAATCTAGGAGTTTTGTTAACAGAATATTTAATAGACAAAACACTCGGAAATGCTTTTCATTCACTACAATAGCATTCACCTGGACCCCCATGTATGATTGGAAAATCATGTGACTCATGAGTGCACAAAACATGTTCAGATGTTTGCCACTGAAGAGATTACACAAGTTTTGTTATCCTACCCAACAGTAGAGATACTTAATTCTGAGAACAGCCAGCTGCAGTTAAAACAATGAAATGGTTGATGGCCAGGTTTAAATTTGTCCAGTATTGTAAATGAGCTCCACTTTATGCTACTGCCCAAAAGCCTTTTAAGTTGGCACCATGAGGCAGGGATCACTTAGAAAAGTTGGATTCACGGTTCCCAGATGATTCCTTGACAAGTGTCTAGCACAAGCAGAATGTCTCCCAAATTTGTACTGCTGCTAACTGGAGAGGAATACAGCAGTCAAAATTCCATTTGTGCAGTAGGCCTAAAATTACTCTTCCTTCATAATGAAGATTGCAAACTGTGCAAACACACTCAATATTTCACAACAGGAAAATTTGAATACAAATGTTTGACCAACAGATATCAACATAATAATTTTTTATAAATGATAATTGCATATAAGAAAATTGTTTACAAGACAAATTAAACCATTTTACTGTGTTTATTCGACAAGCCCCCTGCAGATCACACTGAACTAGTATAAAATTGGATCTGGCTACTCACAAAAGCACACAGAAATCATATCCACTAATTTCTACTGACCTGGATTAGATTTCTCAAGTGAGTGATTGTTTCCATAAATTGGGACAGCATTAATGCAAAGGCATAGAACTGAATGCTGAGAAATCACATAAAACCTCAAAAGTCAACTGCTTAGTGCCCTTGCAAGAACTCATTCTGTGGAATGGACGTGAAATTAGGGCTGCTACCTTTTCTGGAAAACAATACCAGCCTTCTGATATATTTATCTTTTACCTCTGTTATAAAAATTGGTATCAACCATCATTTTTACCGCCAAGGCCAGTAAAATACCGGCCAGGTGACAACCCTACGTGCAATCGGGAAACCTGCAAGAGGCCTCAATCTCATTCAAAAACTTGAATATAAGAGAGGAGGCGGATTATCACGAAAAGTATTTGCAAACATCTTGTTTACTCTGCAAGATACACACAACACAAAACATATTTTTGATTTCTTAATCTAGAACCATTTAGATTTAGGACAATCAGCATCACAAAAAGATTTCATTTTTTTTAAGCATTGTTTATGTTCACATACACAAAATAGTGCTGTTGGATTCTGCTCGAGCTGCACTTTCCTACATATATAATTGTTAGAAGTCACAGGGGTGAACATATCTCATGTAATTATACATACTTTTTTTTTCCAGAACTGTAGCCAATAGAAGAATCAGATGACAGGAACAAAGCAATCCAATTGTATCATTTACAATGGTTCTGGAGTACCATTGCAATTGATACAATAAACACAGGGAAACATCTAAGCACTGATTTGCCTTATTGCGCTGTTCTGCCATTTCTTCTATTGCACAGAATCCCCTGGACTGAGCACCAGGCAGTGTACACTTAGGACAAATACAAAAGTGTACACTTAGGAGGCAAGGAGGAGTTTTGATACATAATTACCAGCAACAAAGTTTCAGCTACAACCTGCAGCCTTTTTAAGGGCCTTAAGAAATGAAAAAGGATAAGCATAATTCTGGTGATGATAAATATGAAATGGAAAAGGTATGAGCGAAGCATTTGATGTCAGAATAATTATGCATTCCCTATACTTGTATAGTGAATCCATGCAAGGGATAGATCAGTGAGCTAGACAGGTGTCAGTAAGGCCTAATCACCCTCATAATGTCTATCTGAATTCACAAATAATGGAGTATTTGCTTTCTCTGCAATATGAGGGGGGAAAAGCCTACATCAATCCCGTGTTTACATCACATATATTCGTTTGTGCTTAGTCACACTACGTGCTTATGGGTTTACTCGAGCGTGCCAATGATGCAGCACCCGATCTATTGTTAAACTACAACACCCAATCAACAGCTGCAGAAGCTCGCGTAGTTCAACAACACCGGAAGGAGCATAGAAAGAACAAAGCTGATACAGTATAGTTAGCGTGTTTGATTATGTAACGGTTACATGGGCAAAGTATGTGCACAGATGGACGTGCTTGTATCCGTGTACACAATGACACTTCCAAACAATGCTCATTCACAATCACACAAGTAGCAAAATAACAGCCAGCACACCCATAACAAACACAGTAATAATAACACACACGCAACACTTGAATAATGCTTACAGCTATGAACAAGATTATTACCCAAGTACTCAGGATCTTACCCTCTCTTCGGCCTCAAGTGTCCTCCATCTTGTACTATCCCGATGAGCTCCCAGGGAAACTGTCAATCGGAACCTGGGTAGCATCCATCCCTACTCCCTCCCCCACACTTTGTCAGGGACACAATCACCCCAGGGTCAGGCTGGAACATACGCGCAGGCCGCAGCCAGATTCGGACCAAGAATTACGCTTCCGGCGCTGCCGGGGACATGCCCACTGATCCGACCGTGGTCACGCCTCTTCCCGCGGCACGTCATCAGCGACGCCAGTGATTACGTCCGAAACAACGCTTGGTATCAAAGGGAGCCTAGTCAGTGGAAAGTCACGTGGCTGTATAACCATGTGACCAACTAACGTTTATTGTGGGATTATCAGGACTACTTTCTTCCTTTTGTTCTCTGACCTTTACCCAATTTAAAGGGATACTGACATGGGAAAAAACTTTTTATTTTTCAAAATGCATCAGTTAATAGTGCAGAATTCTGCGCTGCAATCCATTTTTGAAAAGCGCAAACAGATTTTTTATATTCAGTTTTGAAATCTGACATGGAGCTAGACATTTTGTCAATTTCCCAGCTACCCCAAGTCATGTGACTTGTGCTCTGGTAAACTTCAATAGCTCTTTACTGCTGCACTGCAGTTTGGAGTGATATCACCCACCTCTAGGGTTTCCACTTTTTCTTAAAAAAAAATACTGGCCTAACTATGTATTTACCTTTTTTTCCTATTAAAGGAAAACTATACCCCAAAAAATAATACTTGAGCAACAGATAGTTTATGCAGACAAACTTGGAGCACAGCACCCAGTGTTGAATAAAATGCCTTTATTTCAATTTCTTTGGCAATATTCTGGACATTAAGACTTTTCAGGCCACATTGAGCCTTTTATCACCCATTTCAGGGTTGTCAAAGGGGAGCTGACCGTATCGTTTGTACAACAGATAGTTTATATCAAATTAAGTGACATATTAAAGAATATTATCAAACTGGTGTATATATATATATATATATATATTTACATAAATATTGCCCTTTTACATCTCCTGACTTGAACCACCATTTTGTGATGGTCTGTGTGCTGCCTCAGAGATCACCTGACCAGAAATATTTCAACTGTAACAGGAAGAAGTGTGGAAGCAAAAGACAGAACTGTCTTTTAATTGGCTTGTGTGACCTAACTTTATAGTTTGTTTGGTATGTTTATGTGCACCGTTGAATCATACAATCCCAGGAGGCTGTCCTTATTTTTTAAAATGGAAATTTTCTATTTCTGATTACCCAATGGCATATGCTACTAAAAAGTATACTATTATGAAAATGGTTTATTTACACGAAGCAGGGTTTTACATATGAGTTGTTTCATGCAATTTCTTTTTATAGAGACCTACAGTGTTCGGTGGGTATAGTTTTCCTTTAATAACATTAGGCTCAGCCATCAAAAATACTGGTCAGGCCAGTAAAAAAACGGCCAGGTTGCATTATTTCTGAAAGTGCATAAAACTACAGAAAACGCTGGCACACTATGGAGCATGTTTACTAGCACTGGATATGCCCTTGGCAAACAATCAGCAATTAGATTTAAACAGCTGCCTATAAGAAAACAAAAGCAAATATCTGATTGGTTGCTATGTGCAACATTTCCAGAAATCTCTCCAGATATGTATTATTCAAAGTTGAGTTTTGTTTGGGTTTTTTTTCCCACAATTTGCGGGGGGGAAAAACTGAATACGAATGTACTCAAGTATATGCTTTGGGACCTCAAATAGTTCCCATTTATTAAAGGACAAGGAAAGGCATAAAGATAAAATCCCATAAAGATAAAATCCCATTTTACTTTCTTTAATGAAAAAGAAACCCATCTCCAATATACTTTAATTAAAAAATGTATTTTTATAATAAACCTGATTGTATGCAGTGAAATTCTCCCTTCATTTACTTCTGTGGATAGGAATTGTCAGACGGTCCCTCAGGGAAACAATCAGACTTATGAACAGCAGGGGGAGCCCTGCCTTATTTCCCAGCCATGCAGAACTCAATCAGCTTTGGTTGATTCCCTGTTTTGATAATTTATGATGATCCCTAAGCAGCCCAGACCACACTAAGCATGTGCACAGTCTTGGTCTTGCAAAGATGTATAACAAAGTTACAAGATGACAGCCCCCTGTGGCCAACTTTGAAAGAATAAATCATTTGTTTGATTAGGCTTGTGGTGCAGTAAGTTCATGTCTATGTTTAGTATACAAAATACAGCATTTCTAGCCTTATTCTAGTATATACTTTCCTTGTCCTTTAAAGAATATGGATGCACTGAATCATTTGTGAAAGATTTGGCCAAAGACTGAACTGAATCATAATTTATGCAAATTAGAGGTGGGAAAGGAAAAAGTGGGGAAACATTTTTTTTTTCATCTCTTTTATTTTTCAAAAGCATGTGTATAGACAAAATAATACAAACATAACTTTCCAGTACAAAATTCCATATGTAATTCTCTTCGATACAGTTTCACCCAGTGTGGACTATATTAGTGTTTTCTCCTTTTTATGACTGTAAATAAGTGTTCCATGGGGACCAAATTTGTGTATGTTTCTCTACCCTGTCTGTTAATAAAGCTGTCAAATACAACAAATTCTGTGTTTGGGTAATTTTTAGTTATTACGTCTTTAACCTCTATATTTTTCTGTAGCCAGTGTTTTGCCAAGTTAGTTCTTGCAGCAGCTAAGATTTGTCCCATCAAGTTATTCTGAGGTTTTGTAAGATCTTTGGATGGACTTGCTAAAAGAGCTGTAGTAGCTTCAGGGACTATGCATGTATGAAAAACTTGTTCAAGTATTTTGTATACTTCTGTCCAATATAGCTTTGCTACGGGACAAGTCCACCATATGTGTAAATAGTCTCCCACTTCTGTACATCCCCTGAAACATAAGTTGGAAGTGGAAGGATCATAGTGGTGTTTCCTAGCTGGTGTAAGGTGCCAGCGCGTTAGTACCTTATATGTAGATTCTTTAATGGCAGTATTCGGAGATATTTTGGAGACTGAGTTCCAAACTAGGGACCATTCTTGTTGAGATATAGAATGCCCAAAGTCTTTCTCCCAATCTATCATATATTTAAGGGGTTTATCAGCATCTATTGAGATTATATGTTTGTATAATATGGATATTGTGCCCTTCTGCCTTCCAGCTTGTTGGGCGCAAGTTTCTAACAGCGTTGGGGGTCTAGCCTTAAGGGATGGGTTTATAGATTGAATAAAGTGATGTAATTGTGAATATCTATAGGTTTCTTTATCTGGTAGAGATTTTACATACTGTAGATATTGAATTGATTTAATTCCTATAGACAATAACATATCTTGTATTCTGTTGATGTTATTTTTTTTCCACCATTGAAATGCTGAGGTAGCGTAGCTGGGAAGAAAAAGTGGATTATTGTGTAATGGGGTAAGAATATTGTAAGTTCCAGCTGGTTGTAGTTTCTCTCGGCTGTTATGCCATGTCTTAATGGTGTGTTTTAGTACTGAGCCTATTATGGGGACGGATTTTAGTTGTGTCTTATCTATCCATAAATAGAATGATAGGTCTAGTGGGGAAACATTTTTTATTTCCTTTTTTTCTGACAAATCACGTGAGTTCCCTTCCGCCCAAATCAGATTTGGTTCGGCCAGGCACAAGGAAAAATGCAGATACTTGGATTCCGTAGATCCCTATTAAGGAATAGAATCACGAAAAGTTGCTAGAGAAAATAGGCAAGTAAAAGCTTGCAAGGTTCAGTAGGAGTCAATGGTAATTGTCCTAAACAGCTTTAATTATATTTTTATTTCCCCAATTCATTAAAACATTTGCCTTTTTTAGCCTCATTGAAAATTTGTTTTTTTTTTCCTTGGCATTAAAAATGAGGAAATAATAATAAAGCTGTTTTTTGATTTCATGCAAATGTGTCGCTTAGAATACACTTTTGGCCAAAAAAAAAAAAAAACTTTAAAACTTGTATAAAATGAAGCATTCAAAACCATTTATTCAATATGCAGGTCCATGTTCTTTAACACTTGGCCTTTGGCTTCCTGCCTTTGAATGACCATATTTTGTCTCTTATTTGTACACCTATCCAGGGATTTTTATTATAATTATAATACCACAGGGTGAAACCAAAATTGGGACTTTTATTCACTGTGTAAGTTCCACAAACATAATGTGACTAATATCCTGCGTAGATTTCACAAGGCAAAAGTAACTTACAGATTGAGCAGTATTGAGATGTAGTACTGTGTTAGCCATTCGAAAAAATGTATAAAATGTAAAGTTTGCTGATACCTTTTATTGGCTAACTGAATAAGTAACAATTGCAAGCTTTTGGAGCACACAGGCCCCTTCGTCAGGCAAATTACAAATGAACACTGAAAAGGCACATTATATATATATACAAATAGATGACTGAAAAGGGGTTTATGGGCAATGAATTAGAAAGTTACAGATAGACAGAGATAACTTGTAGAAGGTAATAAAAGTAATTACGTTGGGGTGTAAATAGTCCAGGGGTGTGGATTTAGTCAGGTCAAATAGTTTGAACTAGACTAAAGGTGGCCATACACTGAGAGATACGCTTGTTTGGCGATGTCGCCAAACGAGCGGTTCTCTCCCCGATATGCCCACCTTGAGGTGGGCGATATCAGGCTGATCCGATTGTGGGCCCTAGGGCCCAACAATCGGATCTTAAGGGAGGCCATATGGGCGGTCGGATCGCTGGACCGCATCAACGATCAGATGCGGCCACGATCCGATAGGATTTTTAGTCCCGCCCAATCGACATCTGGCCAGATATCGATCGGGAAAGCCCGTCGGAGGGCCGCATACATGGGCCGATAAACTGCTGACGGCAGCTTTTATCGGCCAGTGTATGGCCACTTTAAGACAGAGTGGGGTAAGGTTAACACAACAGTGCATAATTAGGAATTGGAAACTAAAAAAAGTGAAGATACAGATAATGGTTCCACTGGGTTGGATAGCATATGGAACCAGAACTTATACACTTCACATTCCCTTACCAGATTGTAACACACTGAAAATGGTGATAGTGACCTGTAGAGAAAAAAATATTCCAGCCCAGATATTGATAAGTCCCAAGGATGAAGACTTTAGCTTTAGCCAAGGAAGCAAATACTAGTACAGCCAGCACCTTAAGGAAAGTGTCTTTAAGATGTAGATTGTCATTGGCTTCTAGGTGTCATATCCTTAGTTAAAGTCATATCTGGACATAAAACTCCTGTCTCTGTTCAGGCCACATTCTAGGGAGTTAAACTTTCTCATGCGTTTGAATTCCCACTCCTTCCGCTCCTGTTGTGTCTTGAAGTTACCCTTTAAAACTGTGACCCCCCAAGATCTTTGATGCTGTGGCTATTGCTGCAGAAGTGTGCTGTCCCATCTGTGTTGCCATGCTTGATGTTAAACCTGTGGGAGTTCATACGCTGGCGCAGTGTTTGTCCTGTTTCTCCCACATAGAGTCCTGTAGTAGTGTCTGTGTAGTTTTCACAGTGCTCATCTGTAGGTTTGGCATACCTCCCAACATTTTGGCTAAATGTTTTGACCATGCCCATTTTTGTGGCCACACCCCCTAATTACCATGTTCATTTTACAAAATTTGGCAGATTATGAAAGTTTGAAAATATTTCTCCTGTGACAAATACTTATTTTCTTATCTCAAAAGTGTTGCAAAGTATCTTATTTGCACCTGTTAGCTGTTCTGGGCTCTCTGCCAAAAGCCAATTAAGTTAGAAACTTTGTTTCTTTTCCTGGCTGTTCAGTGCAGAGAAAAGAGGGACTTTCCAGTACAAATGAGGGACTGCAGGTTGAGCTGTCAAAAGAGAGACTGTCCCTCCAAAAAAGGGACAGTCTGTGTAGATTTAGCAATGCACGGACTACATGAAACACACTGTAGATTTGGAAATGCACAGATTAACTGACAACATGTAAAGTTTCCACAGTTCCCAGTGAAGTTTTAGAGAAATGCTCATTGACATCCATTTTTATTATTATGGGCTGCCCCGGCACATATGATTCACTGTTCTCACAAAAACAGAAAGTATAAAAATACATGCTAGGTTACATCAGACAATGGCCTGAATTTTGACTTTTACTCCCACACTCCCATTCCTGTCCTGTGTGATGCACAAAAAAGCCATGGCAAAGGAATGCCAGCTAAAATGACATATCAGTATTAGCAGTATGCAGGCAAAAAAAAGGCTAAACGTTTTTAGTAGTGTGATAGGAAATGGGTACATGTTGGAATACCATATGGACATTTTGAGAACATACAACCTGCATGCAGATAGTGCCCTAATAGCAATAAAGCCAATGACCCCAAGCACTTCAAGATAACTATAGTCACAATGTAGCCTTTACTGAGTGGGTCAGGCGGGTTCACAAATTGAACTTAAAGGAGAAGGAAAGCTACCAAAGCAGTTTATTGCCAATTGATTAGCCACAATAGTGAAAGCTATATGACAATATTTATTCTGCAGTATGTTATACCATACCTGATTAAACAGCTCTAGAATTCTGTTTGTTTAAGATAGCAGCTGCCATATTAGCTTAGCATGACATCACTTCCTGCCTGAGTCTATCCCTGCTCAGTCATAACTCTGGGCTCAGATTACAGCAGGAGGGGCGGGGAGGAAGGGGAGACAAACAAACTGAGTGTGCTTAAGGCTAAGGCCAGACGGGGAGATTCGGGGGCATTTTGTCTCCTTGCGACTTCTCGCCGCGACTTGTAGCCCCCGAACCTCCCCGAATAGCCACTTACCCAAGCGCACCGGCGTTGCTTGAAAACGCCGGTGCGTATCCACACGGAGCGGCGCGCTTTTTGAAATTGCTCCAAATTGCCTTCTCCTTTAAGGTAGACAACATTTATAGGATAAAAATGCATTTTACTGTACAGTAGGGATTCTGATTTGACATTCCAATGGCTTGCCTATCCCTGCTACCTAAACACTCAATGTAAAGTTAGTTTCACTTTACAAGAGGAACACTTAGGGCCATATCTGTCCATAGATTATTTGTGGCTCATGTTTCTCCATTACTCTAATTTGTTCTTGGATACGTTGTCATGGGAAAATAGCCAGCAGGTAGTCAAGGAGCTAGGATTTCCCTCTTATGAGATTAGCATGGTAGTGAAGTATAGTGTCAACAACATCTTGTGTTATCAGGTCACTCATTTCACAATGCTGCTACACCTAATTATAGTGCTTCACTACCAACACATGACATGGCATTCTAGACTGATTGTCCATGCATGTCTAGCTAAAAATGAGCCTGGATCATTTTGCCCACATTGTGTATGAAATGTTTGCTAAGTATAAAGGCACAGTAAAACCTTCTTTATAACAAACTCTTGGTTGGACACCAAGACAGCTCTCATTTAAAATGCCCTTTCAAGCTGGAACTCGCACAAAGAAAGTTTTAAAGCCAAAAGGGCTCTGTATCAAGCTCAAGCAATCTACAGTTCATCAAATCATAATTGTATACATTTTCTAACAGTGTCACCTAGTGTTCAGAAAATACCATGCAACAACATTTAAAAACAATAGCAGCTGTTTTCTATTGCTAAACAACAGTCAAAAAATAAATAAATAAAAAACACACCACTTAAAATTGTATAACTACTATAGTACTATAGTCATTTTCCATATTCAACTCAAATCCAGTATACAACAATTTATTTCAGTTTGGGAACTGAGAGAAGAGGATTGATCCATGATCTGGCAATTAACTGCTTAGTTGCTGTAAATATAAGTGTAATCAATGTCCTAGAGTTGCTATTAATATTAGGAATCCATTGATTAAACAGAGCTGTCCAGGGAGT
Organism: Xenopus borealis; assembly: GCA_024363595.1. Classification (NCBI taxonomy): domain Eukaryota; kingdom Metazoa; phylum Chordata; class Amphibia; order Anura; family Pipidae; genus Xenopus; species Xenopus borealis. Next base: position 49,797,029 of record CM044436.1, on the reverse strand, counting down.
TTTACTAGGTGAATAAGAGTGATAGAGTCGATCATACCAAAAACCCTCAACCAAAATTGTTGTTCTAGGGCGCAATGATACCATATGTGAGCCATAGTTTCTTCTTCACCAGTTTCTAAAACTGAAAGGAGATTGGGATAGATAGATTCTGTGTAAACATGCTGGGGTTAAGTACCATTGATGTTTCTACTCTGTCCAGGTTAAAGCAACAGTAACACCAACATATTAAAGTGCATCAAATTAATTACAGTACAATGTACTGTTGCTCTGCACTGTTCTGTGCTTGCTTCCGAACTTTTACTATAGGTAACCATGGAGGCAACCATTCAAGCTTGAGAAAAGGCCCTGCAGAATGCAATAGTGTTTCATTTATTATCTGCAGTGTTTCTTGTGCCTTTTCTCCATTTCTGTCTAACCTCCTAGCCTTCTAATGTATTTTCTAGTATCCAAAATAAATATTTATTTAAAGGGATACTGTCATGGGAAAAAATGTTTTTTTCAAAATGCATCAGTTAATAGTGCTACTACAGCAGAATTCTGCATTGAAATCCATTTCTCAAAATGGATGGGGCTAGACATTTTGCCAATTTCCCAGCTGCCCCAAGTCATGTGACTTGTGCTTTGATACACTACACCCCTAAAGCATAAGTAATTTTTATTGAAAGTATGTTCAACAAGGAGCTTGCAGCTATGTTTGGAACGGATAGTAAAGAGCCCTTAAATATAAAAAAAAATATCCAGGGGATTTTGAGTGGCATCTTCTTTGGTTTATCTGGCTCGCTCTTGTCTAGCCATTAATCCTTTTTTGGCTCCCTGGTGGATTTTGGAGTCCAGCTTCCCTGCAAATAAGCAAATAATTAGGTAAAATGGCAAGGAAAGCAAACCAAAGCAAATATCAGCCTGCATGTACAGAATCATATTAATGAAACAGACTATTTAAAGAAGGATATCCAAGATGGTGTTTTAACTAAAAGAGGTATATGGAAAAACATTCAACACCATCATATCCATATCTTACAGGAGAGAGAAGGGTTATTGGTAGAAAATCATAAAGTGCACCCCTTAGCAATTTTAGAGTCTACTATAGAATATCACAACCTTTGGCATACAGAACTGAGGCAAGTGTCTGTTTTTTTGTGCTTGGATCTGCAAGCCATTTGCACAATAAAATGAGCAGTATTTTCTGATAATTACTTGGAACTGAATTCATTAAGAGTGCTGCACATTCCACGGGATGTAGTGAAAGTATTTTGTATTCTAAGATCACACAAGGGCTGCATTTTTTTTGAGAGGAAGAGAGGTATTGAGCTTTCACAATCTTTATAAATAATCATATTATTACTGACACAGCAACCTATAACTTTGTTAGTCCTTTCTCTGATCTCTGCTTTGCATGCAGGGAGGCAAAAAGGTCAATCTCAAATGAAAGAGTAATCACTTTTTCCTCCCTCACTAAATCACTATTACCCTTCTGCAAATCACAAAAAACACATGTGACTGATGAAGACATACAACAATTTTAAGTTTGAATGATCTTAAATTGCATTTTCATGAACAAGAGCATATAGTATGCACATAATATCCTATCTCAGCATTTTTGCTATGCTGCACATTTGACGCACAAGGAAGATTTTCGTTTAGAAGAACACATTTTTGTGGCTGCTGTTGTGTGGGAGGGGTTTGCAACAGGGATGGGAGGAGGCCTCAGCTGCTGGGGTGGTGAAGCCTTGAGATAGTAGCCCAGGACACCCCAGTCCAACACGGATTATTGTATACATTTCTCAGCCGGCAAGTAATACAACAATCACTGCTACTATAAACTGCAATATGCAGGGAATGCCTTATTTCTGGGAATATTTGAGTGAATATATGAAGGCCATAGTCTAATGGATGTACATAGTATTAAAATGTACTCACAGATCTTATGCTGTCCTTTAATGGGGAATTTAATTAGCAATTCTTGGGGATTGTCGCAGATGAATACAAATTGAGAGGTAGATTCTTGATTCAGATTGGGATACTGTGGGAAAAAAAGGTAATACATAAACAGATACTTACAAGGGGTAAATGTTTGCTTGGACTATACACAAGAAAAAATTGCCAATCAGAGGATAGCACATAGAGCTTTGCCTCATGCTTTGGCACTTAGCTGCTGTGTGAAAAATTGTACTTTACCAAACTTTTTTTCTCTTAATTAGATACTAGGAGCCAGCGCATGTAAAGCAAAAAAATAATTTTGCTGCTTAGAAGATATAACTTCATATGCTACAGGTATGGGACCGGTTATCCAGAAACCCATTATCCAGAAAGCTTTGAATTAAGAAAAGTCTGTTAGCATTAGAAACTGTAACTAACAGGCTGAGATGGGACAGTCAGGTTGGCAAAGTCAGAGTGTCAGAGAGTCAGGCTTAGGAACTTCAACTAACAAGTAGATACAAAAACAAAATAAAAAAAAGGCAAAAAATTATCAACATGACCTATAGGTAACATTTAATGTACATTCATATGTTAAAATTAATTTTTTAGTGTCAGTATCACTTAAAGCACATGCCTAGGTCACTAATCTCTTGTAGTTTGCGGTCCTGTATCCTCAGACAGTTTCTTTCAGTACAAAAGTTTGTTTCCTCTGAAGGCGCTTTCTTCTTGTTTGAGCCTGCACTAATCTGATCCACCCACTAGAATAATAGAACAGAATTAAAAAAAAAATTAACAGAAACAGCAAAACATTTTTAAATACCCATTCAAATGTATGCAGTGTTTGCCAGGTGTTTCCCAGGTGCATCCTTACTATGTAAGGAAACACCACTGCTCCAGAGTTGGACTGGACAGACTCATGTAACTTGAGGATTCCAGAAAAAGAAGAGCAGGCAAAACTTAATGTATGGTAACTACTATACCATGCACGGGGTCAGGTACCCGCAAAAACCTGCAGTACCCTGCAGGTTGCAGGTAGAATTTCCGGTGTGGGTATAGATGTAGGTCTGTGGTTCTGCAGGTTTGCTGGTCGCAGGCCGGGCCGCGGGTCTTCTCAGTAGCGATTTTTACTTATTTTTCTGACCACGCCTACTTCTGATGATGTCACTTCCGATTAAAATGACAGTACTTCCTGATTCTAGATTGGCAGCATGATAGCACTTCCGGATTCTTGATGGTCAGCAGGTCGTGGGTCCGGGTTGCGGATATGGTACTTGCGGGTCAGGGTCGGGTAGGGGGTCCAGGCGCGTAAGAATGCGGGTCGCGGATTACAGGTTGCAGGTACGGGTGACCAGTGATCCCCAACCAGTGGCTCATGAGCAATATGTTGCTCTCCAACCCCTTGGATGTTGCTCATAGAGGCCTCAAAGCAGGTCCTTATTTTTTAATTTGTGGCTTGGAGGCAAGTTTTAGTTGTATAAAAATCAGATGTACAGCTAAACAAAGCCTCCTCTGGGCTGCCAGTCTATATAGGTGCTACCACATAGCCAATCACATCCCCTATTTGGCACCTTCAGGGACTTTTTCATGCTTGTGTTGCACAACTCTTTTCACATTTGAATGTGGCTCACAGGTAATAAAGGTCAGGGACCCCTGCTAAAGACCCTTACCGCTTATGGTACTCTGTAAGATCTCCTCCATCCTCAAAGATTTTCCTTCCTGAAAAATCAATCAACGAGAAAGTCGAGAGGCATGACGCAATTCCTGTAACTTCTCTTCCCCTTTCTGCTGGAGACAACCACTGGTTTGAGTCCATGGATTCTTCATCAATCACTTGGGTCCTCTGCATGCTTGGTAAAAAAAGTAATTGTGTCAAAAACAGTAGGATCTAAACAGCTAGCAAAATGGAAGACAATTTACTTAGTAGGTAGGTACAGTAATGCTGTAACATTAAAGCAGGAAACATCATTACATTCATTATAACAAGCTAGCATACCTAGTCTTGTCATATTCTAAGAGTTTGTCTCGATGTTGCAGAGCTTTCTCTAATCCTTCTTTCATCTGGGTTTCCAGATGGGGGAGAAGGTTTCTTGCAGAGGACTCTGAGCCTGCCACAGCAGGTTAAGGGTAAGAAAAAGAAGAGAAGATTACAAAAATGACAGAAAATATAAAACACATGCCTGGTATATAATCTTTACACAATGTACAGGACAATCATAATGGTTACACTCTTACCTAGAAGTTTACTGCAGAGTTTTTGACTTTTTTGCTGAGAGACTCAAACAATGTCTTGCTCTTCCTTTGTGCATTTCCCTGAAGGAAAACAATATAATAGTTAGAAGCAAACTAACTTATACGTTTCGAATCTGAGCTCCAGTTCATTGTACACGAGACATTTTGATTAAGGGTAATGGACATCAAACTGCATAAGCGTTTGTTATTCAGGTGTCAAAATGAAAAAGTTAACAAAACGAATCCAGATTTGGCCAATATCAATATTAAAGGAGAAAGAAAGGTGAAATTACTGCAGATGCCAAAATCCCCTATGTTGTATTTAATTACCTGATAACCATGGTTGGTGCTTATGTTAGCAGAAAACTGCCCCAGCCTGTTTTTCTTTTTGAGTTTTTGCTTCCCTGTGGCCAATGTATGCACAATAAAGTGATAAGGCTGGCTTTTTTGTTAAAGTTTGGCTTTTAACTCTATAGTGCTTGTGGATCCATAAGACGATATAATCACTGGAAGGGGCCCAACTTTTAGCATCCAACAGCGATGTCACCTTTCCTTCTCCTATTAACAAGTATACCTAAAGCTTTATTAAGACAAAATCATCAAACTTTTTTTAATTAACAAATGTAATTGTCTATTTCTTTGCAACTCTGAGAGCAGAAAAAATAAACACAGATATGCTTTAGCTGGAAACCATGTAGATCAATGTAGCATTCAAACAGATGGCCAGCATGCCCAAGGGCTGCATACATTTCTGCAATATTACATTATAGTGTCAAACTGCCACACAAATGCTAATACAAAGGTTACATAAATCATGTCACCAAATCATGCTATATTGATGCAATATTTACCTTACAAGTATGCTGCAAAACAAAATTCAAATTGCTTAGCTTTTAATAAACTTAATTATACTAGCAATATTGATACTGTACTTACTGTCTATTGACTTTGGTTGCAGACAAGGGTGCAACGTAGCTATGCTCTTACCAGGCTTCCTTAGAACAGACAAGGCCTGGAGCCCTCCTGCTCACAAACAATCCAGCCACATGTCATACAGTTATTAATAAGCCGGTGCTTCTGCGCCAAGCACTCGCAAGACTGCCATCCAGGGATTAGCACAGTCAGTCTGTTCTGACAAACTTTTGCTTCTTCTTGGAGGATGACAACCCCACAACTTCCTGTGCCTAAACTTCCTGTGCCTAAACTGTGAACATAATAAGGACATTTATTGCAGGTTTTACAGATAAAGAAAATATAAAAGTAAACATTTTGAGAAAAAGAAAAAAAAAACACAAAACACAAAGGGAAAGAGATTTAAGGAGGGAGGTTGGGAATCTATATTGTGCATTGAGACCAGAGCTGGACTGAGAATCAAAATAGGCCCTGGCATTTCAGGTACACAGAGGCCCAATCATCCCACTTAGAGGCCCAAACAGCCCCCACCAGCCCACTAAATACTGACTTTCTATGGCACCTTATAGCAGCCCATCTGGCATTTGCCCTAACCCACAGATTGCCAGTCCGGGCCTGATTGAGACATTTGCTTAAAGGACAAGGAAAGTCTAAAATAGAATACGGCTAGAAATGCTGTATTTTGGAAAGTAAGGCGGGGGCTCCCCCTGCTGTTCATAAGTATGATTGTTTCCCTGCACAGCAGTTAGGGACGTCTGATAATTCCTATCCACAGCAGTAAATGAAGGGAACATTTGACTGCAAACAGTCGGGTTTCTTATAAAAACAGTATACATTTTTTAATTAAAGTAAATTGGGGATAGATTTCTTTTTCATTAAAGAAAGTAAAAATTGGATTTTATTTTTTGTCTTTACATGCCCTTTAAAGCAGTCTAGAGAGTAATATAAAATACAAGCACTCGGGGCCCCAGCAAGTACTGAGGGTATTAAAGGAGGCATCTGTATGTCACATCTAATCCATACTAAAAGATGTCAACTGGGAAGCAAAATAATAGGATCTCCAAACTGGGAGGGCCACCCGCCTTGTAGTGAAGAGAACTGCATTGCAGAAAATGAAAGCCTACTTCTATAATTTTGGCTTAATACCACAACCAAAATAGTCACTAAAATAAGTTATAATACTGACTTACTATTTAATGCCTCTACAGAAAGCTAAAAGGTATGCATACAGGCTCTCCAAGATACTACTGGAAATCTAGTTTGAAGGACAGTCAACACAGGGTAAAACTGATTTGCTATTTTCTGAAACTAAATGGCCAACACAGCAATGTTTTGACAAAAATAACACCTTGTAATGTGTCAAGTGTGCCCTCACCAAATGGTGAACCACAGAAGTTGGCATGAACACGTTTTTTTATGCAACACGAGCCTGACCTGTTACACTTTTACCAGTATCAGTCAATGGAAAACCTACTAACCTTCGCCAAATCCATGGGTGTCTTTACTTCTTCAGCAGAGGTATTAGCTACAGGATATACAGCTTGAAGAGGCTTCATTTTCTTCCTTCCCTTGCACCTTCTATGCTTACCCGGTTCTCCTAATGACAGTTTCTCTGCCTAGAAGTCTTCTGTTCCTTATCAGGCATAAAACTATTACACACCACTGTTCAGGATTTAGCAAGAAATCTACCACTTTATCATCCTGAAGGAGCATTTCTGCCATGAGGCAAAGCAAGAACCTTATCTTGGAAGCAGGGCCGCCATTAGAAATCACAGGGCCCCCCACAACAAAATTTTTGGGGCCCACTGGGCACCGTCCACCCTGGCACCCAAGCCCCACCCCTGATCCCGCCCACCTCACATCAAAGTTAAAAGACCACATAAACATCAGCGCTAAAAAAAAAAAA
>CM044436.1:49774003-49788388 GCA_024363595.1 Xenopus borealis | reverse complement strand
TTCAGGACTCGACTATCTTCGGCACTTCCGCATCAGCACAGTAAGAAGAAGGACGGCTTCTGCGATGCTCATAAGGGGGGCCCGGCTCTTGAAGAAGTGCAGCACTGACGGGCCCCCTTCAGCCCCGGGACACCTGTCCCCCCCCCTGATGGCGGCCTTGCTTGGAAGCAGCACTGCACAAGTTTCCTTGGCTGCAAACATCTCCAAATTGGACACTGGCCCGCTCCCATTGACTTATACAGGAATTAGGCTAAGTTTTAGGTGGCAAATAGTCTAATTTTAATTCTTAAAGGGCCATGGCAATATGAAATCCCGAAAATCAAACTCAATTTTTTTTAATTTAAAGTCAAATTGAGTTTGAAAATGCCCTAGTCGAATTTGACAGTTGGAATTTTAAAATTCGACCCTGAATTTCTTGTTATTAAACTGGAAATTTGGCTCTTGTAGTGCAGAGAGCACAACTGCTGTCTCTGTGCTGGAGATGCATCCCCCTCCAGCAATGTAAAGGTCTCCCCATAGGCAGCTTTGGGGCTAGAATTGTATATGCAACCCTGATATAAAAATAACCTTTGGTTGTCTATGTCATATTTTTTTTACTCAGCATAGATCTGAACCTTGTGCACAAAAAGAGTGAATGCTACTTCATACAAAGGCTTCAGGCTATATGAGCAATCAAGTCTATGGTCATAAAGCTGGACTGATTTGACTACCTACATGCAGGGCCAAATTGGACGGATTCTACTCGTTAGACACAAGGTACCCGATCAGTTCATAGTAGAGGCCTATGCAGGCCTACTGTTTCAAGTTAGCCGATTTGGTCTTGCTTCCTGCAGGAAACTTCCCCATTCATAAAGCCTTTCACAAGTGACAGCTTTTATCAATGTGGGACTGCCAAAATACATGTCCATATATGGAATTGCCTCCATATACCGGTCCATAACATCAAATCCTTTTTTTTTTATTTCTTATGTAAAGCATTAGCTTATGGAAATGAGAAACTTTCTAAATACAATCAATTAAATATTCTGCATCATTTCTGAAATAATCAAGTTTATTTTCACTATCCCTCTCTCAGCATCTCTTTCTCTTCATTCTGTTTTCTTGCAGGAGTCAGGCGTAAGATATCCACTGACAGTTAGGAGTGGGGGGGCTTCCTTTCCTAGCAGATGAATTAGAGCTCACTCAACAACGGATTCCAGTACAAACAAAATAACTGCCTTTTGCACAAATTCTGCATGTAAAGAGACAGCATTTCTGGTGGTTTCAGGGCTCTTACAGACGATTATCTTTACCTGCACTCCCCTGTGTTCTGGTTTCATACATTCAGCCTCAGGGGAGCGCAGGAGTAGACGCACTGAATTGGTTCGGATGTGACTGTACTCACACAGACGCATGTAAGCAGGACTGGACTGAGAATCAAAATAGGCCCTGGCATTTCAGGTACACAAGAGGCCCAATCAGCTCAGATAGAGGCCCAAACAGTCCCCACCAGCCCACTAAATACTGACTTTCTGTGGCACCTTATAGCAGCCCATCTGGCATTTGCCCTAACCCACAGATTGCCAGTCCGGGCCTGCATGTAAGCGCAGAACACAGGTTGGGAAGCAGCGTCTACTCCTGCGCTCCCCTGTGGCTGAACGCATGAAACCGTAACTCAGGGGAGCGCAGGTAAAAACACTTGTCTGTAAGAGCCCTAATAGATTGAGCTCTGCTACATCTTCTTGGCAAAAGAGCACACCAAGCCCCCCCCCCCCAATCTATGGAGAGGCCTGATGTACTTAGCTGCTCCTGCCTGCAACCCCATACCTAATCACAGCACCTTCCCCACAGCATGATCACACAGGGCAAATGCCAACAATTTGAGCAGGGGGGGTGGGGTTTAATGCTATAGACTCAAGGAAGCCAACTTCGAGGTCTGGGCTCCCCCTTGGGTCTGCTTCCACTATATTCACTTCATTGTCCACAAGCACAATGCATCAGCATCAGGAGAGAGATCCCAGTGTGGATGCCCATGTTGAGGCACACAATTGCACATGAAGAGAAAGCGCTCCAACTCGCTCATTATGAATATGCATGCAACAGGATTTTGGAATGACTTGAATCACAATTTGCTCAGTTTAACATGAAGGAACATGCTTTCTTGTCCAATAGCACAGGCCAGAAGTTGTCCTTCCAACAGTCTTTCAATAACTATTATCTCCCAATAAGGGTGAAGGTAGTTCTTTTGTATAAGTTACAATTTTAAATCTCCTAGGAGCCAAATCCAGGCAATTTAGTTGGCAATTCAACAACAGCGTTTTTGTCTCACTGCCACATTTGGGTATAAATATAAGTGACCGATGAACACTCTGTGAAGGTTGAGAGGTCTGCTCTAGGCATGCATGTGAGGAGACTACTAGGAGGTGGAAAGACGAAGTTCATTGGAGGATAGAGTTCTTCAAAATATGTGCTGTAAGACAAGGCTTAGTTAAATAAAGACCTATGGGTGACGGTCAGTTCTAATGCCATGACATACTGCTGTGTGCCCATCATACTAATTAATTTTGTCCTTTGATTATACAATTCATGGTCTAATGTTTTGCTGCAAACCTCCTGATTTTTTTGACACAAATATCTGTTTCGGGAATTGTGCTGCCTGGCATGGCCCTGACTGATTATGCCCAGTGTTTTGCTTTCTATACTCAGCTTTACATAGCTATTGCTAGTTCCTAAACCTTTAGCAGCTGAACCGCACTTCTGCCAATCCTCCACTGATGCAGCTCTATCTGCGGCTCAAGTAATCTCTCTGCTCTCTCTCCAGTTTACCATAACCCCTATTAATGGGATAGTTTACATGTATACATACGACAGAGGCAATTGAGACTGTAAGAAATCGGCTGCAGGAAGATAACACCCTTAGCAGCGGAACGAAGCTCAGTCCTAACCCAGTATGTTTGTTGTTAGATTTGTGCCTTAACACCACATACATAAGTACAGGGACCTTTTCCTATAGACAGAAACATGGCTGTGCAATGGGTTCTCCAGTCTCTCCCATTGTAGCTAACTTGTACATGGAAGAAAAGGGCTTTACTTACTGTGACAGTGTCGTGTCACTTAAATATTTTTTTTTTATGTTGAGATATCAGTGGACAGTTCTTTCTTTCCTTCCTATCTTTTCTACCTTTGCTGGCCAGCAAAAATAATCTCTTTCTTAATCTCCTTTCACTACTTCTTGTGTCTGTCCTACACCATTCTCAGCATTGAAACACATTTTTTTTCCCTGTGTCCAACATGGCAACAATGGGGTTAAAAGCCATGTAAAACCAGTCTGTTTGCAGCTCTAAAAAGCTAGACCATTTAAACATTAGTTTTTTACTTGCCACTAAAACATGCAAGCCCCTTTCCATATAAGAGTGCCAACTTTAAAATTTAAAAATACTTTACCAGAGTTTTCCAAGTTGATCAGTCTGCACAGGGTTTGGTGAAAAACATGGGTGTAGCCTGATTAGTGTAAGCTGTGCACAGACATTTCAGAGCTTGGAATGTAAACCTTGTTTAAATGTGACTTTTCTTTTTACCTTTTTATGTTGTAAACTGTGAAAACTAATATGTAAATGTACATGTAGAAATTGCAATTATTGTTAAAATTTAACATTTGTTTAGTTTGAAATGTATGATGTCACAGAACCAGAAAGCATGCTGGGAGCCTTGGGTATAAGGCTGGGGACAGACAGGGAGATGCGGGGAGATTCTGTCGCCTGCTAAAAACGTCAGGTGAATCTCCCCGAATCTCCCTGTCTGTCCCTACCCTAAAAGGCCGCTCCCAGTCAGCAATAGTCAGTCTGATTTTGGCTCTCTTCAAGGAAAGACCTAACTGCTCTGCTGATGCCATGCTGAAAGTGAGCTGTGTAACACTATTTTCTTCTGTTTTAAAGAAATAAAAGTTATATTTTTCTTTGCCAAGCAAGCTTCATCAACCTCTGTTAAAGGGCCCACGTCACACTTACTTTCCAGGGAACTACACGGAGTCACTGGTTCACATATGTGGACACTTGGGTTAAAATAAGATCCAATGAAGTGGCAGCCTTTACAGAACACATTAATTCAGTGGACAATAACATCAAGTTCACAAGGGAAGATGTCCATGAGAACAAACTTGCCTTTTTGGACTGTCTGATATGCATCCAAGAGGGGGGTCACTTAAAAACTGAGGTATTCAGGAAACCCAATTCCCACCATCCGCTGGAAGACAAACTGGGTGTCATTAGAACTCTGCCCCACAGGGCGGAATATGTGGCAACTGATACAGAGTCCAAGGACAAGGAGCATAAACATCTCAGAGGAGCTTTGATAGCTTGTGGCTACCCAGACTGGGCCTTTGTCAAAACAGCAGCAACCAAGCCCAACAGGAACATCAAAAGAAATAACCATCCGGAGACACATAGTAGGTGAAAAATAGTCATTCCATATGTAGCTGGAGTGTCGGAGAAACCCCTTTCTTGGAGTTTTAACCCGAAAAGAGATTTTCTCTGTATTATTTCCCTGCTTATTTACACCACTCTATAGCCACTGCCTAAAACACACAAATGTAGAGGAGAAGAAATAAAAATATAGCTTAGGGAAGTACAACAGAAACAATTGTCTTGGTTTGCACACTTTAAGAAGTGTTTAAATGTTTGCAGAAAATAACACAGTCCTTCATTTAATCAGGTAAGCAGATACCTTCACCGACAATTTTAAACAGCCAAACATTTATTTGAGTTTTTAAAAGGAAAAAAAAAAAAAGCTTTAAAAAAATTCCCCTTATCGCTACAGTGCAATACGATGCTCTAAATTAAATATACAGGTAAAATAAAAATTACAAATGAAAGGGTGGTCTTTGTACATTGCAGGTAAGTGAAAAGATTCCTGAGGGGTAATCCATCCACACGGAATGGAGGAGAGGACTAAATAAAAGAAAGATTAACGGAAGGCCCGGGTTCACCTCAAAACCCAGAGAGGCATCTTCAAGAGGTGTGTGTATCCTTGTTGCAAAGCTTTTGGAAATTAGTAATTCAACCACTTGGCAGAAAGAAAAGGCACTGGACCAGTAGGGATACTGTTCAGAGATCACCTATGGGTTAGCCAACCTCAATTCTGCCAAAACAATGGCTTACGCAGTGTCAGATGAACATTAGATCAGCGTACTGCTGGATTCTCTGTATTTCCTCCAACTGAGGAGTAAAGTATTAGAAAAAGGTTGGCTCTAAATAAAAGGTTATTGGTTAATAATTTGTTTGCCTTTAAGTAAGAGGCTTTATATACAATCAAGGCATTACCAGATTTCGATTATTTTAAATTTTACAATTTGTTCATTTTGTAAACATTTATAACAGGGAAAGTCCATCCTTGGCACTCCAATTGCAGTTTAATTACAACTCCCAACAACCCCTATCTGCGAAGATGGATTGGGGAGGTTTAGCGTTGTAAGTTATCTATCACGGAGCTCCATGGCTGATGACCCAGAACCAGCTTGTCAGGTGAGAAAGCATTAGGAAAGAGTTTACTTTTGTTTTTTTAAAGTCATACATAAAAGCAAGGAAAACAGATTCACAGTTTTCTGCATCAAAACTCAGTGTATCTTAGAACACATGGAAAAACAATCCTTACCCTCCACAAAAAAAAAAATCAAACAGTATATGGTGTTTTTAAGGAAAGGTATTGTCTACAATACCCTGCTAAAATAACAGAAAATGTTTGTAGTAGGGATGCACTAAATACACTATTTTGTGTTCGGCCGAACTCCCGAATCGTTCGTGAGGATTCGGCCAAATACAGGAACACATTTTTTACTTCCTTGTATTGTGACAGAAAGTCATGCAATTTCTGTCCCACCTCTAATTTGCATATGCAAATTCGGTTCGGCCTGGCAGAAGGATTCAGCCGAATCTGCAATCCTACTGAAAAAGACCGAATCCCGATCTGATTCCTGGATTCGGTGCATCCCTAGTTTATAGGCATCTATTAAAAGCAGGAATTCAAGAATAGAAATGTATTTCATAGAATCAAGTCCTTTTGTGATTTCTATTGGATTCACCCCTGAAGCAGCAATACTAAATATTAATCCTCAGTTTGATTTGGGAAGGGGGTGAGGGGTTTCTGCTGTATACATAAAGCTAAGCAGGGAGACTGGGCTCCGATATTTTACATCCTGAGTGTCACTCGGAAGAGTATGTGCGGCAGAGCAGACAAAACGCACATATTTCTTATAAAATGTATATTTACTTTAAAGCCAGTAGTGCAACAGAGACTCCTTGGGGCATCTAACCATGCATGAAGCGGCCCATCTAACATGGAATGCTCAGTAATTCTCTACATTTTATTTTGATGAAGAGAAAAAAAAAAAAAAAAAAAAATGACATGAAAGGAAGGACCAAAAAAAAACAAAAAACAACAAAATAAAAACAAAAAAGACAAACTTCAAAAATAGTCAAATCATTTTCCCCAACATTCCTGTCTTCATGGTTAAGGTGGAGGTAAAACAGGGAGTTGAGGTGCAGCCTTCGGGAATGAGTATAAATCATTAGGAAACAATATAACAGGCAATTCAGGAGTGCATTAATGAATGCAGGTAATACAAAGTATAGTGAAGGCATGGTCCCTGCCAGTCCCTCATCAGAATTGTAGGCGCGACCCTCCATTTCTTCACTCTCTCAGAGGGCTAAACCTTATTGCACCTTGTCTCAGGAACCGTTTGCAAGCTGGCCGCAGATTAATGCAGACATCTTTACATTTTTTGCCTTTTTTCCCTTGAATGACAAGCCACATAGACCCCGCATACTCTTTCCCCAAATGCCCTGGAGTCATTTACAGAGCAGCTCTGCATGTCAAGTTCAAAAATGTCTTCCAGAAAATTCTGCCAGCTCATTTGTGGTGTCGCTGAGAGTGGTTCTTCCTTTTCCTCTTAAAAAAACAGCAGCACCTACCAAAGGAGGATAACAAAGGTTAGATTGCTTCAACTGGTTCGGTTTGCAATGAATAGTTTGTCAATTCGCTTTTATACAGCTGATGAATACTAGGAAATGTGTATAATACCAACAGTTGCAATTCCAAACAGGCAATATTTATGCAAGAATATATTTTCATAGTAGTTTCATACTGTATAAGGATAAAGTTAAGTGTCCAGGATCAAAGAAACCTATAAATATATATTTCAGACTTGCAAAAAAGAATAAACAAGGAAAACTATAAACGTTTAGAGTTTAATTATTTTCTTGGTTAAACAGGCATTATAAAATAATGTTTCAGACTTCCACCAGTATATCTCTATCCTCTTAACTGGAATACAGATATGGAGACTGAAACGTGTGGCACAGACTAAAAACCCCCGAGAAGAGCAGTGAGAGTTTTTGTACATGCAGACATTATGCAGTGAGAGAAAAGGTGTGCAAGCAGTGGGCAGACAACACTGGCACACACAAAAAAACATGGGGAAAGGATCACAAAATAGTAAATGCTTGAACATTTATGATTATACCAACCATATCCTACTAAAGTGAAGGCCTTGAATTTCTTGGACAAGCCATTTTGCTCTAAGTAGCATGCAGGAGAAACCTGTACCATTTCTTATTTGGAAATATAGAACTACATATGTTTTTTGGGTTGATCACAATTTAGCTCTGCTCTGTGTAGCTGCATTCAGGCTGATGCTGTGGCTGTTAGTGTGGCTAAACACAGAAGCGTACTGAAGCGAATCTGCTTTCTCGGTCTGACTCCAAAACACAATCAGAGATAAGTGGGACATATGCCTAGTGTGCCCTTGATCTAAGTGCAGTATACTATTAGAAAATCCTTCTACTGATGTTTACTTAGATAATCAGTCTGGCTAAAGAATCAAGTAACCATTCAAAAGACCTGGCAGGCTGAAAATCTGACATCAGTAAATTAGGAATAGGCTATGAAGCTCCAGCCAATGCATCATGAAACAACTTGTTACTTGTATCTAGTGTGCTTTTAAGGGTGGTGGCAGACAGGGAGATTAATCGCCTCACGAGGAAACTTCAGACGACTTGGGGAATCGGAAGCGATCCCGCTGGCGTTTCATATTATTGCCGGTGGGAAGGCATTTTGGCGAGATTAGTCGCACACAGTACAATAGATTTGTCTCTGGGTGACTAATCTCCCGTCTGCCACTACCATTTTGCCTGCCAAGCACATAGCTACTTTGGTGTCAGCAAAGGCTCCAGTTGCTAAGCACATAGTAGCTACATTGTTTAGCAGTTATGAGTTTCTCTCTGCACTGGCTGTAAAAGTCAGAAGCGATGATAGCCCCCACAGTAACAAGCTACGGGTGGCTTTCATGTTGGTGCAGCAGTGTAATCCAACAAGACCGACTCACAAACAGCAAGAACCATTTCATCAAGTGTCTACAGTTTGGGCTGCTCCTCTTACTTCCCAGCTCTGCCTGCTCACTTCCTACTGTGGAAGACTTGTTGCCAAGCATGTTTTATCGCTGCCGGCTACTCTCCTGCTCCACAAAAATGTCAGTTATATATATATTTATTTACAAAAGTTGCTTTTTTTTTTTTGCACACTCACATACACATAATCACAAGTATACACACAATGCATACCCAATACCCCATAATATATGGTTTACAGAGGTCTTTGTGTTGTATCATTGCGGTATTTTCATTTTGTACCCATACATGCCACATACTTTGGAAGATCAATGCATATTGGGCATTAAACCATTCTGTAGACCTTCTTGCATTCATAATTAGGCAGATTTATCTTTGTATGTAAGAATATGCGAGTTAAAAGTGGCAAATTGCTAGTTTTTTTAGGCAATTTTCAAAAATGTAATTAAAGCCACTAAACTTTGCTTTTGGAGTAGAAAAATACTTTTGGAGTGGACAGAATGTGTACTTTTCCATAAATATATAGTTTTCAGTGTGCTCATTTTGCAGCAGCTAAAGCGTTGACCATGAAAATTTGCGATACACTTGAGTAAATGTATGCGCATTGAACATCAAGCTTCTCAGGGATTCATTTTCAGGTTTTATCATTTTGGTTCATAAGAATATGTGGGAGATATAAAATGGATGTATTCAGGTGATTTTTAGAAATTTCATCAACCCCTAATTTTAGCAAGCTTTGCAGTTTGATTCATGAAAATGTATACTTTTCAAAAATACTGTGGATCAGCAGAATTGTTTGTAGCTTTTATGGCACAGAAAGCTTTGCGGTCAGGCAGTCTGGAGTAGAAAGAAATAGTTACCCATTTTGGATGGGACAATGCATCATATCCCCAAAAAAATATATATGGCTTTCTGGGCGAACATATATTTTTGTGGCTTTACCCCACGTAAAACTACGAATTATAAATCATATGGGTGAATTTTCATTTTGGGGCCCCTTTGTGCCACATACTTAGGTTAACCTAAGCACATTGGAAATTAGTAAAACCCTGCTTATCATGTTTATGGTGTTTTATCTTTGTATCTAATGAATTGGGAGATAAGATGCAGCAAAGTTTAAAGGACATTTCCATAAAGGCCATCAAATCTGCCAACTTTATGAAAAGTTTGCAGTTTGGTAGACATATTTACTCATTGGCGAGAATGTGTTTTTCCCCCCAAACATTTATGGCTTCCTGGAGTAAAACTGCTACTACGGGAATTTATTGGCTTTGAAATCTAAAGAACTCTTGAATTCTTGAATGTTGCTTTCAAAATATGTGCTGTTGGCAGGTTTTTACAACAGGTTTTTTCTGTATTTTCTATAAAACTATACATATTTGGCATTGGCATTTTCAGCAGATATGGTAATCTCCAAACCAGTAAAATGTGTTTCTGATGTATGTTATGGAAAATATGGCATTTTTTATTTCTTTAGATAGTTAGGAAACTATATTTTGTTACAGAATTGGAATTATGCAATGATTACAGAATATTTTAAAGCTTAGGTTGTCCTGAAATGTCGCCCAAGAAATTCCACCCAAATGAAAGAGCACAAAAAGTTCCAAAAATGTCTTGTAGTAAAAGTACCCAAAAAAGCCAAATCTTCCGGTAATGAAAGGGTTAAAGACAGGGAAGCCAACTTCCCTATAACATAGGCAAACTTGTACATTGTTATTCTTATTTCCATTAATAAATGTAATATGAGTTTGCATGGTAATTGCTATTCAAGAGAGAGAGGGTGCGAGGAAGCATATAAAAAAAAAAACCCATTGCCGACTGCAAATTCAATAGAAATGTTTATAAAGATATATTTCTACTATAAACTTTTTTCCGAATTTGCACATGCCTGATGTGATGCCAATAAAAAAAGCTAAATTTATTTTAATATCCAAAGGGTCTCTCTCATTCATGTAATTACAGATCCAAAAGTCAGGAGTGGAGCCATTTAAGATTATGTTTTGGCAAACATGGTAGCATTAAATTGCATATTTTTACAGAAGGGGGGACTTGTCAAAGGAGTATAATCACACTGTTTGTGCTATAACTCAATTCCACACTGAAACAAACGTAAGAATAACCAACAGTACATCCTCTAATTCACAGTCAAAATCTTTCAGTAGCAGATCAATTAAATTTCGGGTTTCATTTAAAAAATGAACAGAAACTGAACTACTGCTTTTAATAGTAAAACACTAGATCCTGCACTATGGTTATTTTTAATTATCAGTTTCATTAATGTGAGAACTAAACAATATTTCTGTGATTGCCGATTATATAATGTACAATAATAAAACCTATATGTGACACAAATATGTTGGAAAAATTGGTACCTGGGAAGCTAAATAACAAACATGATGTTTATATGCTACATTACAGTGAATACTTTAATTAGGAAGGACCTAGAAGTACTTGTAAACAATACTGCAGTGAGCACAAATGTAACAAACGTATTATTCTAGTAGTATTATATCTTAGATAGTGATGCACCAAACATTTTTAGGTTCGTACAAATCCAAGGTTACAGATTTGGATGAATACCTGAACTGAATCTGAACCCTTTCACAGCACCAGAAAGGCAGCAGCGTCTATGGGGAAAAAGCTGATGCTTGTGTGCTTTTTTTTCCCAATTAGATAGGATTTGAAATTGGTTTGGCCAGGTTCTTGGAGGGAAAGAGTGACTTGCAGTAAAGAGTGACTGAAGTTTATCAGAACACAAGTCACATGACTGGGGGGCACCAGGGAAACTATGTCTAGCCAAATTCTGGATTTCAAAATTAAATATAAGAAAATCCATTTGGATTTCAGTGCAGAAGTCTGCTTGAGCAACACTATTAATTGTATCCCTTTAAAGATCTGTCCTTAAAGATGCTGAACGAGTTGCTAAAACAGTTTTAAAAAAATAACTGGGCCCACTTCTAGCAAATGAAAAAACAAAGTAAAAAATAAAGGGTTTCTGTTGATGTACTCTAAGGGGCAGATTTACTAAGGGTAGAATTTTGAATTGAAAAATTCTTCAAAATTCGACCATCAAATTTTCTTTAAGGGGTATTTTTGCTCAAAAATGGATCGAATAGGTCAAATTTCGATCGAATAAAAATAGCTTGAATGCATCGTTTGATTCTAACAATTTTGGAAAAATCCTTTGAATTTAAAATTTTTTAAAAAACAGTCCTCCAGGTTCCAGGAGGTCCCCTCTAGGCTAAAATAGCAATAGCAATATTCGGCAGGTTAAGGTGGCGAAGTGTCGATTCCACATTTTTTTTAAGAGACAATACTTTTTGCAATTTGAATAGAATTTTGGGCTATTCAATAGTCTAAGTAGCCAAAAATTACTTCAAAATTCGATTTTTTAAATAGAATTTTCACTTTGATCCTTCTTAAATGTGCCCCTAAGCTTTTTGACATTACACAGTGTTGTTGATACTGGTTGGAGTGGCTTAGCTCAAGTTAGGATGACTGGACTTTTCAGGCTACTATGTACATGGGTAAACACACAAACCAGGGAGAAAGCTGCAACAGTGAACATTTCACCATTTTTGCATATGTAAAAGAGAATCCTAAAGAGGGAAATCTACGTTGGTAATTTTAGTTTTTTTTTTTACATTTGTATGGCAACCCTTTCGACATAATTCCTCACTAGGTTTTTGAAGCACAACTAGGGCAGACATATAGTACATACAAAAATTTCATAAGTACATAACTGTGGTTGCCAAAGATACCCAGAAAACAAAGGGCTTACTGGTGTGGGGACAAAATGTATTGTTAGGGAGGAACATAAAGAATATATTCACCAAGTCTACTTTGCCTATTTGTATTGATCACTAAAGCAAGATGATTTTAGCCATTAAGGCCCTTCAATTTCCTTTCTTATTTTTGTAGTTGGGTGAGAAACCCACGCATGTACAGAAATTACACAACCCCCTCATACAATGTCTTTGGATCATGTCCCTAGTATATGCTTTAGAAACAGTTCAGTGTAAAAATAAAAACTTGGTAAATAGATAGGCTGTGCAAAATAAAAAATGTTTCTAATATAATCTGTTGCAAAAATATAATGTATAATGGCTGGAGCAAGTGGATGTCTAACATAATAGCCAGAACACTACTTCCTGCTTTTCAGCTCTCTAACTCTGAGTTAGTCAGAGACATAAATGTTTAGTGAGTTTGCAATTGATCCTCAGCATTCAGCTCAGATTAAAAAAACAACAGTTATGACCCATGGTAAACTGAGAGAGCTGCAAAGCAGGAAGTAGTGTTCTTTTTATTTTGCACAGTCTATCTATTTACCTATTTACACTGAACAATTCCTTTAAGGCAGCAATTTTAACCTATCTATATCTATATATATCTATATATCTATATATATATCTATATATATATATATATATGAATGAAAAAAACAAGATCACTCTCTGTTGTGATTTATTTCACAAAATTTGGCATCTCATCGTAGAAATGTTGGACTTACCAAACGGTGAGTGTGGGCATTGTGGGACAAATATATATTCTGATGTCCTTTCTGTCACATGACTCACTGAAACATGTGTATTATAATAAATAAAGTACCCCCTGTTGCAAAATATGAAGATATTAGAACCTACCTCGGAGTTCCATGACCTGTATAAAAAGACTCGGCCTTCGGCCTCGTGTTTTTATATGGTCATGAAACTCCTCGGTATGGATATTTTTCGAAATCTATTTCACTTACCTAAAATAGGTGCACTGATTAAATATACCTTCCACATCTATATTTATTAATATATTTGTACACATCTCTTTACGCCAGTGGTGTATTTCAGACTTATTTATGTGATATTTTACATGGTATAGCTTTTTTTAGACAAATGTTGGCCTACTCTGCGGATCACGGAATAACTATAATGTAACTTAAAGGGGCCTTTTCAATGGTGTGTGCTCTGCAGAGAGAGAGACTCACCACAAGTTGAGCATTTTCACGCAGCTAAAGTTTGGTAAAAGACAGAGAGAAAGAGAGAAATATTAATACACCTAAGTGACACAGGATACAGAATGGGGGATGCAGCCATGCAGACATGCCTTGCAAGTCGTAAAAATAGTGGGAGATTGCAATTACGTTGAAGAGAGCCTGGGAAAATAATATAATCTATCTGATCTCTTCAAAATAAAAAAAACTGCTCAACATTACTCAAGAGGAAGTAAAGGTTTCCCACAAAGTTTAGTTATACAGTTATTTAAATAGCTTTCTAAAATATATGTATTGTTTCTTCACCTGCTATCTTCATACTCTCCTTTTTTAGCAGAAGCCAATAACAAAGTAATAAAGTACAAGACATCAGCGCTAGACACCAATTGTACTTGCTCTCCATTGGATCATACAGCAGAAAAGGGAGTATGCAGCAGCCAGCTGTAATGATTTGAATGAACGTGATTAGACAATGTGCTCCGAGACATAGCTGATGGAACTGAAGCGTACAACTCCTAAACAGGACTAAAATAATACATATATATTAGAATGTTGCTTATTCTAAGACTGTCCAACCAAATCCATAAACTTGCTGGGAAGCCTTTATATCCTCTTAGAAGGAACATTGTTTCACACATAAATGTTTCCATATATCCAGAATCATGAATATACAAACAATATGGCATGTGCTGGGTTTGGCTGGGTGAAAGAAGTAATTTCCTCTGCATTTCCTGATGTCTGTAGAAACAGATATTTTTCCGGACCAAGGTGAATAAAAGTAAGAAACATTGTTTTTCCATCCCAAAAATCAGGACAATCAGCACATACAATATAGCTCTATGAATACAGAATACTCTTACACACATACACTAGTGAAAATGACAATGTGTACTTTCTAAATGGGGTAATTATATGTATATATACACATGTGTATATATATATATACATATATATATATATATACACATGTGTATATATATATATATATATATACATATATATATATATATACATACACATATA
>CM044436.1:49746830-49773754 GCA_024363595.1 Xenopus borealis | reverse complement strand
ATATATATATATATATATATATATATATATTTAGCACTAGACAAAATTTAAAGTACAAATATATTCTTATATTTATTTATTCTTATATATTCGTTTTGTCATTTGTGTGTTTTGTAAGCATGACTACTGTTCAAAGTAATGCTTATTTTACTGCTACACTTTTGTAAAACTCTTGTTGATGTGATTACACTGCAAGTTGTTACAGTACAGGAGGTTTGAATAAAAAGGTTCAAGTTTTTAAAACTGTGTAAATATGGAAACACATATGTATTTGGAAATGTCTATAGATTTAACCAGGAGAATTAAGTGACTTCCTTTTATAGACCTAGCACACTATGTTCAACCTGAGCTTTTCCAGACATTGCAGAACTAAAACTTTCATCATAACTTGAAAGGCAACAGCAGCAGATAGATGTTCTAAAAACAGCTGGATGAGCAAATTTAAGACATCTCTGGTTTGGCTAGTAGTGCAAACAACTTTATTATTTTCCCTAACTTTACATTTACTAAAAATGCTTGTGGGTTTACTCGTTAGCTCCACTGTGCCAATACCCTCATATTTATATAGGACTGTAAAACAAGCATCTCAAATGCAATACATCGAATACTGTTTAGAACACTAAAATTACCTGAAAATGAAGTAGCTTCTTTCTCAGATTACATAAAACAAACTTTAAAGAGCAAACAAAGACCAAAGGCAACACCTAACATTATAATGTGCTGGTGACAGACTGAACAGGACACGATTAGTTACACTGGTCATTTCAGGAGCAGCTTATTATTTAGAATAATGGCACATTTGAGACTAGAATACATTTAGTGTAGTTTAGCAAACGTGTAATTAAAAGCTGACCTTCACAAAGTGGCAGAGAAGGGGCATCGTATACATCAAACCATAATTGGAAGAATGACCTTTCGGATTTACTCTCAATCCAACATAACCATAAGAATAAATAAACACAGTTCCAATTGCAATAAGCAAAGCAACACAGGGTTTATGAGCGGCCTCATGCATAAGCAGCTGTGTTAAAATACAGTTGTATAGATGTAGATGATTAAGAAAAAATGGTAGCCTGAGGAATGGATGAAAAACATGAAAGTCAAATAACGTGAAACATGCAAGCACAGAATCTGGTATGTAGAAAGAACGAGTACATACTTTGCTTCCTCCACAACCTCCACCTCGGCCTGCGCTGTGATCGGTGCATTGGAGTGACCTCCCGTTTGGTCATCGGCATTAAGCTGCCCATTAGTTGAACTCATTACCTACAATGAAATTATAATTAGAACAGGAGTAACACAACTTCCTAAACTGTAGGAATGGGTCTTATTAAATTATTACTTCATCTAACAGATGTAATTGAAAAGTTTTTATGTTTTTGGTATAAAAGTACAGATGAAAGACACTCCGTTTCTACTAATTACAGTTGCTAGTGCCATATCTTGCTCAGACAGAACCAGAAGAAAACACCTACAGACCGGATTTATTTTATTTGCGATAGAGAATCATCTTTCAGAAATCTTATCAGCAGGAACACAAACATTAGGGACTTTATAAATTACAGCATAAAAACTTTAGTCAGTGGCTGACTCAGGATATGATTCATAAAGCTTTAATAAAAATTAATGTAAACAAGGCGCCAGGGCCTGATGGTATACATCCACGGGTTCTAAGAGAGCTTAGTTCAGTTTTAGACCATCCCCTATTTCTGATTTTCTCAGATTCACTTTCATCTGGTATGGTGCCTATGGACTGGAGGAAAGCTGATATCATCCCAATATTTAAAAAGGGATTACGATCTCAGCCTGGCAATTATAGGCCAGTAAGTTTGACATCTGTGGTGGGCAAATAATTTGAAGGCTTTTTAAGGGATCACATTCAAAATTTCGTCCTGGTGAATAGCATTATGAGCAGCAATCAGCATGGCTTTAAGAAGGATAGGTCATGTCAAACAAATTTGATTGGTTTTTATGATGAGGTAAGTAAGATGCTGGACAGTGGGGGGGGGGGCAGTAGATGTGATGTATTTGGATTTTGCCAAAGCGTTTGATACCATGCCCCACAAACAACTGCTTTCTAACCAAGGTCTGTTGGGATTAATGAAGTTGTTTGCACATGGATAGGGAACTGGCTACAGGATCGGGTACAGAGGGTGTTGTTAATGGTACATTCTCTACTTGGAGTAAGGTTCTTAGTGGGGTCCCTCAGGGCTCTGTATTGGGTCCACTTTTATTCAACATTAATGACTTAGGGGAGGGTGTTGTAAGTAAGGTATCAGTGTTTGCAGATGGCACAAAACTATCCAGTCCAATTAATTCCATCCAGGATGTGGCATCCTTGCAACAGGATCTTGACAAACTGGCAATCTGGGCAGCTAAGTGGCAAATGAGATTCAATATTGATAAATGTAAAGTCATGCACCTGGGATGTAAAAATATTCAAGCCACTTATACCCTTAATGGGACTGCACTAGGCAACTCCATTATGGAGAAGGACCTTGGAGTCCTTGTAGATGATAAACTTGGCTGTAGCAAGCAATGCCAGTCAGCAGCATCAAGGGCCAAGAACGTCTTGAGTATTAAAAGGTGCATAGAGTCACGGGCGGAGGGGGTCATTCTTCCACTTTATAGAGCAGAAAGACTGGCCAAATTGGGGATGTTCGCGCTGGAGAAGAGGCGCTTGAGGGGTGATATGATAACTATGTATAAATATATAAGGGGGTCATATAATAATCTCTCTAATGCTTTATTCACCAGTAGGTCTTTCCAGCTGACATGAGGTCACCCATTCCATTTAGAAGAAAAGAGGTTCCGCCTAAATATTCGGAAGGGTTTTTTTTTTTTACAGTGAGAGCAGTGAAGATGTGGAATTCTCTCCCTGAAACTGTTGTACAGGCTGATACATTAGATAGCTTTAAGAAGGGGTTGGATGGCTTTTAAGCAAGTGAGGGAATACAGGGTTATGGAAGATAGCTCATTATACAAGTTGATCCAGGCACTAGTCCGATTGCCTTTTTGGAGTCAGGAAGGAATTTTTCCCCCTCTGAGGCAAATCGGAGGGGGAAAAGAGAGGCTTTGGATGGGTTTTTTTTTGCCTTCCTCTGGATCAACTAGCAGTTAAGCAGTTAAAATAAAAAAGTTAAAAAGGTTGAACTTGATGGACGCGAGTCTTTTTTCAGCCTAACTTACTATGTTACTATGTTTATAGCTAGATATGAATGACAGTCACTAGATATTTTTCTTCATGTATTATATTATAGGAGAATGTATCATAATTTTAAGTGCATTCTCAAAAATATAGGGAGTTGTTTACTACAACCAAGGAGTGGAACAACAATAAGGGGCTGCAAGGTGTAGATTAGTGGCAGTTAGAAAGTGGTAAAGGACAACGGTCACAATGAGGTCCTGCCCTTACCACATGTGTCCCTTGCGGTTCCCTAATTTGCATAAAAGTTAGGGTCTTGGTAGGGGGATGCCTCCATTCCAACTTCATCCACCTCATGAATACAGCATTACTGGAAAAAAAGTCAGCACTGCATTCAGTGTGGTAGCTGCAAGTCTCTGAATGTAGAAATGCTGCCCCAGGCTCAAAGAAGGCAGCGTGCAAAAATACAAAGAAAAATTGCACCTGTGGTTTTGTTGCACACTATCTTACAGTAAATAATCCCTCATATCTCATTCAAACCTCACTGAATACTCTTCAATATGAAGCAGTCTCTAGCACTGTTCTTCTGCAGTCTTAAAGGGGATGTTCATCTTCCAAACAAACTTCAGTTCAGTTGTTTTCAAATTGTTCACCATAAACAAATACTTTTTTCCATTGATTTACATCTTTTTTTCTAACTGTTTAACCCAAAATGTAAGTTTAGTTTGATGTTCCTGTCTCTGGTGTCTCAGTCTGGCAGCTAAGTGATGCATGAGCATTCTGAACAATTATAATTTACTACAATTAGTGGATACATTTCTCAGCAGTATCTGTGGTATATTAGCAACTATTGGCTTTAATCAAACTCGGATATTCTACTCAGCAGGGACAAAGGTAACAAATGTATCAACTAAATGCAGCAATTTAAACAGTTAAAGGATTAAGAGACCCCCACCCCAGCTGCTTTAGAAGGTGAAACTGAAAATTTACAATTCAATTAGGGATGCACCGAATCCACTATTTTGGAGTCGGCAGAACCCCCGAATCCTTCGAGAAAGATTCGCCCGAATACCAAACCGAATCCGAACCCTAATATGCATATGCAAGAGAAGGGGAAAACATTTTTTACTTCCTTGTTTTGTCACAAAAGTCATGCAATTTCCCTCAGTCCCTAATTTGAATATGCAAATTAGGGTCCGGATTCGGCAGAATCCTGGCCGAATCCCGAACTGAATCCTGGATTCAGGCACCCCGATATTCAGAAATTAAAACATTCTTGGTTTCTGCTGAACTATCTGAAATCAACTGAACGGGAAATTTTTTTTAAAGGTGAACAATGCCTTTAAGGATTTAAAACAACACCTGTGCTGTAAAATTTGTGTAACATGTTTAAGACATTCCAAAACAAAAGATTTAAAGCTAATTAATACAAAAATCTACTTGCTTCCCTATCCGGCAGCTGCCTAAAATCACAACTCAACAGTCTCATTGCTCATTGTCTAATACCTGCACGGATCCCCCATGGCGGTCTGATGCCAGGTGAGGTACCAGGTAAGCGGGATGAGCCTGCCGGCCGACCTGCATGTCCCAAGCTCCTCTGCGGTCTGGCACGCCCGTCTGCTCAGAAGTGTTAGGAAGCATGCGATTGCGAGATGTGGAGGCGAGGGATTGGATTTGGGAAAAGGGGTATCAGCCAGGCCAAAGCAATGGAAACATATCACTGTGTTAGTGAAGGTGAGTAGAAAGCACAGCTGTGATCATGTGCTGAAAGCATAGCAAAGTATTTAGCCCACTCTTGGCCACAAAAGTATATTAAGTTCAGTTTTTATGATCAAGAGAGGCTTGGCATGGTAATGCACGCAAAATATAATTATACAGAGTAACAAAACAGTAAGCAAGGGTCACTTTTTTACAAAGCTCTGAAGAATCAGTCCGAATACAGTAACATCTAGTTCTCAAGCTTCAACTGGAAGGCTTCTATACAACAATCCCATTTAAAAAAAAAAAAAAACTTTTCGCTGTACTAATAAAATAGTACCTTGTACTTGATCGAAACAAAGATTGTTAAAAGCAATACAATCTTTTTGTGTTTTGTTACTGTTTAAATCACGGGTGTCCAAACTGCGGCCCAGGATGGTTATGAATGCGGCCCAGCTTGAAATGCTCGGTTCCCAAGGAAACGTCATGTCACAAAAGATATAAGAGGAGGGGGGACTCTGTCCATTGCCCAGTTAGTAATAATAATATAATAAGTCTGTTTAAAGACATTTTGTCTGATTTTTTGTTTAGTTTTAGATAAAATGCCAGATTAAAACTGTACTTGTGTCAACCTAGATTCCAGGGCTTCAGATATATTAATTTGCCTTCAGTATTGTTTTTCCTCATTAATTACAAATGAGGGCCAAACACGAGGCTATAAGGGCAAATATATTGTAGCCTCCATACCCCCACACAGCTGATTAACAGCAGCATGCCAATTAAATAATAATGGCTCAAAGAATGTAAGGCCAAGGGCTGAACTCCACAGACGAATGTGTTTTTGCTTAGCACGTCGGTTTGTGCGCAGATAGTCAGTGGAGTTCAGCCCTGAATGGTCGGCCCCCACACGTTTTCACCTCACCAAATCCAGCCCTAGTTGTAAAAAGTTTGGACACCCCTGGCATAAATGATTTTTAGAAGACTTATGCAATGGAGATCCAAAATAGGCAAATATTCCTTTTCCCAGAACACCTTTGGTCCATAGAATATGACTTATTGCAACCAGCCCTTTAAGAAGTCCATTAATGAAATTTTCTCAAAAGTAATTTGGTTACTGAATACATTTTCAAAGAAGCTACCTCTGAGGTTGTCTTTTGGCTTTTATATGCAACATATCTAATTACAGTAGGGAAATCATTAGTGTGTGTATATGTGTGTATATATATATATATATATATATATATATATATATATATATATATATATATATATATATATATATATACACACACACACACACACCTACCCCGAAGTATTTAACTATTACTGACCCTTTAAGACATAAATGAGGGCAATTTGGTAAAAAGTAATTCATCTAGCAGCCCTGCACAACATGCATTATTTAATACTCAGCTGCGACACACAGGAAGCCATGACTTGCTGCCAGAACAGATTTGTGGATATTTCATCCAATGGCTGAATACATAATATATTATTTAAAAATCGCACTGGAGACCTGACTTTAATTCTGATGTGACCTCAATGAAAAAGCAGTATGTACATTCTCCTGCATTAGCTTGGTTATCTCTTGGGTTTTCCAGTTTCACACTGCCATACAAAACCATACAGGTAGATTAATGGACTTACAGAAAGATGAATTGGCTTCTAAAATAAATTACCATAGTGTGTGTGTACGTGATAGGGATTTTAGACTGCAAGTTCTGCCAAAAGCCAAAACGATGTATACTTTCTGTAATGCTCTCTAGAATGTCAGTGTTCTTTAGATCATCTTATACTGCCTGCACTAAAGTACATGGAAATGGATGTATGCAGCTATAAGACAATCACTTGAAACAGCCAACAATTGTATGCTACATAGCCAAGATAAGTTTTGCCTTCTTTCTTTGTGTTCTTCCAGTATTAAAGGAAATGTAAGCATTTCTATTTTTAAAATCTCTAAACAACATGACAAGCCTCATTCCATAAAATGGATCGGATGTCTTTTGTAAGACAGACGTGCAACCTGTAGTTGAAGTCAGTAACTTCCTTATTTAATGTGAAGCTCTGCCCTCTTTAGAAGACTAAGCCTTCCTACTAGTTTGGTATATTGACAGGTATAAAAGTATATACAAATGACAAGATATGGTTTTAGGATATTTAACCCATCATTGTAGAAGTTCCCCAGTTTTACTTTTGGTTGGTGTGCTCACTGACTAAATTGCAGCTCAAGCTTCAGGATGCAAGACACCAGGGCACATAGATAATACAAATGTAAAGAGCAACTGAAAAATTTTGTAAAAAACTTCTGTCTGCAAAATTATTTGAACATTTTTAGGAGAACATTAATGTGCAATTAACCAAAGGTGACAATTGGTGGAGTTACAACTTTGACAACTACTTTTAAAACAAAGCAGCAAGTATACTTAAAACTTTGAGGGACCATATAAAGAAGCCTGGGCTTTAAATTTTGTATTCTATTTTATTTTTTAAATGGGTTGTTCACTTTCCAACACTATTCTTAGTTCAGTTGGTTTCACATAGTTCACCAGAAATAAATACTTTTTCCAATTAATTTCTAATTTCTATGTGTGATTTTTTTCTAAAAGAAGTCCCTGAGTTTCATTAAAGGCAACTATTAGACTTGATACAATAGTTGCTAATATTCCACAGATACTGCTCAGAAATGTATCAACTAATTGTATCAACTAAATGTTGCAAAGTCTTAACAGTTTGAGTATGCACCTGTATCACTGAGCTGCCAGACTGAAACACAAGAGACAGGGACATTAAATTGTATTGTTATTGCTACTTTTTATTCCTCATCTTTCTAGTACGGTCCTTTCCTATTCATAATCAAAATCTCCTATTCAAAGTAATGCATGATTGCAAGGGTGAGGGGTTAGCACTGGGGGGTTGAATTCCCCTTTAAAGGCAGCTGTTAGAATTGATATAATAGTTGCTAATATTCCTCAGATGCTGCTGAGAAATGTATTGACTAATTGTATCAACTAAATGTAGCCAGTTGTAACAGTTCAGATGCTCCTGAATCACTGAGCTGCCGGACAGACACTAGAGACAAATATTAAACCTTAAACTTGATTTTGAGAAAAGGTAAAAAATAAAAGATGAAAAGCAACTGAAAAAGGTATTTGTTGAAAAATACTCAACTGAAAGGAAAAAAAAAAAGTTTTTGGTTAGCCAGAATGTTTGGGAACTGGTGTTTTCTGGAAACAGATCTTCATACCTAAAGTCTACAAGAAAATCATGTAAACACTAAGGGGCAGATTTACTAATGGTCAAATTTCGAAATAAATTTTTTTTCTACCGCAATTCAATCGATTGAATGAACGATCGAATATAAAATATTCGAACGATTTTAATCGATCTAATTTTTTTTTTATTATTCAATCTCGGGTAATGATTCCCAATTCAGTAGTGTGATCCTGGCGAAGTAGGTAGTCGAATAAAAATTTAAAGAGGAAGTATTCGACCATCGAATATTCAAATAAAATTTTATACAAATATTCAAATCATTCGAATTCAAATATTCGATGCTCGAATTTGCCTAATTTGCATATTCAAAGATTCGAATTTATATTATAATCGAACTTCGAATTATTCACGTGAATTTTGTAAATCTGCCCCTAAATAAACCCAATGAGCTGGTTGTGCTTTCAAATAGGATTAATCAAATCTGAGTTTGGATCAAGTACAAGGTACTGTTGTGTTATTACAGAGAAAAAAAATGATTTTTTTTTTTTTTAAATTGGATAATTTGATTATAATGGAGTCTGTGGGAAAGCAGTCTTTCCATAATTCAGAGATTAATGGATAACAGTTTTACAGATAACGGATCCCCTACCTGTATATGCCAAATTATGTTCTCATTTAGAAGCAGGTTACATGCAAATACAGATTTTAATTTGTTCACACAAACAATACAAGAGCAATTGTTTGGTCCTGCAATAGAAGAGTTAGCATAAGAAGACACAATTCAATTTAGTAATCTATACCAGGGTACATAAAAAATAGTATGCTCTTTTGCATTCATAATTAGATTAGTTTGATTTCAAATCTCTTAAGCCTTCCAATTGCAAGGACAATGTTACCCACGGACTGATGTTTATGAGAAGTTTAGGACACTGTGTTAAGGAACCAATTCAAAAGGAAGAGGAGAATGGATGACTCCTGTACTACTCAAAGTATTTCTTACTGATTGTTTTACCTCAATGTTTATTGCTTTAAAATATATTAACAAAACTTCTCAGCAGTGAATGAGGTTAATGACAGGCAAAGCAGCAGAAAGATGTGTGTTGACTATATGCTGGAAATTAAGGATTGGAGAGATTTATAGGAAGAAGATATTTTCTATGTAACTGCAAAAGGTACTCACCTGGTTTCTCAAGGGCTGTGTTTGTGATGGCCGCTCCCTGTGCCCGTGGCTCTCTCTGGTTATTGCAGAGGTCCCAGAATCCACATTCACAGATCCACCTGGGGTAGGCTACAGGGTACAAGAGAATTAATGATCTATGACATTTACATCAGAAAAGGTTAGTTCAGTTAATAAGATTACAGAAAAACTTAAAGTGGACATAAAAACAGTATAATAAAGGTTGTTTAAAAAAAATACATTAAAAATATCTTTTTTCTGAAATATCCATATCTGTTAAGAACGTATTTAAGATCTCCGCTGTCAATACAATATTGCTTTCCCTGCCTCTATGCCTCATAGTAATCTGCCCAGGATACAGGAATTGCTGAGAGCACAAATAAAAACTAGGTAAATAGATAGTATGTGCAAAATAAAATAAAAATGTTCCTAATAGAGTTAGTTAGTTAGCCAGAAATGTAACCTATAAATGCTAGACTGACATAATAGCCAGAACATTGCTTCCTGCTTTGCAGCTCTCTTGGTTTCCACTGATTGGTTACCAAGCAGTAGCCAATCAGTGACTTGAGTGGGGGCACATGGGTCTTAACTGTTTGCATTTGAATCTCAAGCTGAATGCTGAGGATCAATTGCAAACTCACTGATCAGTTATGTCCCACGTAGGCCCCTCTTCAAGTCGCTGACCGAATTAGAGAGCTGAAAATCAGGAAGTAGTGTTCTGGCTATTATGTTAGACATCCAGTCACTCCGGCCTTTATACATTACATTTATGGCTAACTAACTATATTAGAACCATGTTTTATTTTTAACAGCCTATCTATTTACCCAATTTTTATTTTTACACTGAACTGTTACTTTAAGATCTGGAGATCTAAATTATGTAAAGAACCCTTAAATTCACAGAATACATACAAATACAATATGTTAAAATTATACACAATTAAGAAAATGATAACTGCTGCTTTGACCACTTTTAAATCACTCAAACATAATCTTATCTTGATCTTTTAAAGAGACCCATCCAAAAACCTTGTAGAGCATAACAAAATATTTGATCAGTGGTTTTGTTCTCTAAAAACAGGTAATCAAGGAGTAGATCCAGAGATATGATTTAAAATCCCAAATTCTTTCCAGAATTTCCTGACTTGGCCCAACCATCTGAACTCCTGCATCTCTCGCTTTGTTAGTGAGACTGTCAATTACAGAATGGGGTTGGATTTACCAATGATTTCAAGAGTATGTACATGGGGATATACAAATCATTTGGCATACAGATTTCACACGATTAGAGGTCCGGCGTCCATTTTGCACTGAGCAGGTTGGTGACAATGTCTTTAAAATAAGATGTGTTGATAATATTTTAATATTTTTGTGCAGTTGTCAATATCAGTAAATTAAAAAGTTACTTTCATATGACATTTCTATCCATTTCTATCCCTTAGTAAAGGTATACCAGTGCAGAATTCTAGCTGATACAATGATTAGCAGCCAATGTTGTCTGCCCAATTTTAAACATTTCTATGCTATTACAACAGAGCTTTATACCATATCCTCACTATATACAAAACAATGAAAATATGCTAGAAGAGATATAAAAGTAATATCTTTTGTCTAGAGTTTATCCCTACTCACAATTGGCCTGCCAACCCAGTCGTAAACATAATCAAAGGTATATCCTTTTCTTTCAAAAAGCTCTGAGAAAAGTGTACGTAGATAATCGTAATCCGGTTTCTCAAAGAAGTCTAACCGTCTCACATATCGTAAGTAAGTGGCCATCTCCTCTGAAGACAAAGAAGTAGAAAGGCGAAAAATTAGTATAATCTTGACGTAAATTCTGAATTATTTTATTGTGTTTCAAAGAGACTCGCGCCAACTGTGTTCATATACTTCCATTTTTTTATGGGTGACAATTATATTACAAAAAAGTTACATTAAATAAGGATAGCCGTCAGCAATGCGGCACCTGCAAACAGCGGTGAGTGGGATTCAACAAGCAAAGGGACCTTTATTAAGTTCCTACTTGGTGCCAGTAGGATTAAGGTTGTTCTATTGCCAAGGAAAGGGAAGTTCTGAAGCTCCTGCCCTAGCTTGATTTATTCTCCATGTATGAGCAAGCAAATTCTGGCAAAAATGCAGTAGTGTTACATCGGTGGAGGGGAAGTAACACAGACAGAAGAATATGGCTTGGCAAACTATGAAACATTAGGGATTTTTAACAAAGTGTGCATGAACAGTAAAGATTTTAAAGTCAATAAGGTGGTGTTTCAGGAAAGGTTTTATTTTTTAAACTTTCCTTCTTGAAAAGTTTACCAAATGATTTTCATTCTATAAAAAAGTACTCTGCATTCTGAAACTAATTAAAAAGAAATTGAAAAAAAAAAAAAAAAAAGAACAGTGCAACTCTGGCTCATAGTTATTCTCCCTTTGCTTTGCTGGTGAGACAGCTCCAAACATTCATTTTCTCTAACACAGATATTAATATATGACTACTGCTATTCCAAATAGTAGTCAAAGAAATTCATCACAGCCCACAACAATAAGGTTTAATTACCTGGAAAGTTCTCACAAAGCACCTCAACAGGGGTGTTCCGTTTTGTATCTCCAATTTTTTGATAACGCTCTTTCAGTGTATCTGCCTTTGAAGGATGGAAAAGGATTACAATTAGCATACTTTAAGTAAAATAGAGTTAAAATAATATAATTCTGAACCAAAACTGACTGTGTCACTTTCACATAGAGTTGTTATTCATTATATAACTCATGATTAGAAGAACTCGAAAAATATATGGATAAATTGTAAGTCAAAAATATCTGGGACACTGTTAAAAAATAATTAAAACCAGAATGGAACGGAGAAAAGCTATTGTTTTCTGAAAAAATGTTTTTTTTTTATTTTGAATTTGATGCCAGCAACACATTTCACAAGAGCTGGGACAGGGGCATTTTTCCCACTGTGTTGCATCACCTAAGAGACCAACTGATGTAGTGGTAAAGGATTTCAGCTGCTCAACAGTTTGGGGTCTCCTTTGTTGTATTTTTTAATTTCAGAATGGGCCAAATGGGTCACAGGTCTGCGACTGCAGGCAGGCCAGTTTAGCACCTGGAGTCTTCCTATAAAGCTATGATGTTATAATACTAGCAGAATGAGGTTTGACATTGTCGTACTAAAATAAGCAAGGCCTTCCATGAAATGTAACATTCAGCATTAATGGGACATTCCTAGATCTGCTTCCTATGCCATGAACTTTTTGCTGATAAAAAGCCTAAAGGTCCTTCTCTTTAGCTTAGAGAGGGTGCAGCGTCCATGATTTTCACATTTATATTAAACCATGGGGCAGTGACTTGTTAATAATCAACCTAATTAGCTGTGAACTTATTCCTATTAATAGGGAGTGTGAGAATTTTATGGGTAAACAGAAGCACCATGAGAAATGCAAACCATTGCTTAGAATAGTGTAAACATGACTGGCATATTGGATGAACTGGATCACCAACTACAAGCCAGGCCTAACTCCTAATCTTAGTGCCCAATCTCATGAATACTCTTGTGGCTGAATAAAAGCAAATCATAACAGTGCTTCAAACTCTAGAGGAAATATTTTTTACAACAGAGTAGGAAAGAGTACCAGCTTCACCTTAATTCCCTTGGTTTAGGAATGAAATGTTGGGAAAGCAGAGGAAGACTTTTGGCCATAAATGGTATATTTAACCACACCAATAAGGCAGCTAATTTATGTCCTATGTAGAAAATTTCCCGGCAAACAGTAAAAGCCTTTTTTGAATAAACTGGACTGCATGCAGAAAAAGATATTAGAAATCTACAGAACCCAAGGATTATTTATATGTACCTTTAAACCTTGCCATGGCAAACTTCCTCGCAGAAAATACATAAACATGTGCCCCAGAGCCTCCAAGTCATCTCTTCGACTTTGTTCTAGAAAAATAAATATTTACTTTAATTCTGCAAGTATAGAAGAAAATGTACTGTAGGCATATCTCTCTGCAATGTTTTTGCTGACGTTTAACAAACTTCTTTCTCCCAAAATACCATGCAGTACAGCTACTAAAGTTTTTGTTGAACCATAACACCCAGTTCACATGTATAAAGTCAGAAGAAATCAGTATTGCTGCTATCTACCAAAACTAATCAGAAAATTAGGTAAAGGATTTTAAAGATCATTATATTTTAATATTTTCTAAAACAACAGTAGCTCCAGCCCAAACCCATCATCCCATGAACAACCCCTTTATGCATCTTATTTTCTGGAAGTGAAAAAATAAAAGAATCAAAGAAGATCAATTAAAACATGTTCCAGGTCACCTAGATTACTAGATCGATATGTGTAGTAGCAAGACTTACTATAGATGCCTGAGGTAATCAGAGCAAGTTAAACAAAGAATATTTACAAACCTTTTCCCAGATGAGTATTTATGGACATATATCTAGCTGTTCCCGTCAGACTCTTGTGTTCCCGGTAAGGTATGTGCTTTTTGGTTTCCGGGTCAATATACTCCTTGGCTAGTCCAAAGTCTATGATGTGGATTATGTGCTCCTTCTTATTTCCCTGGCGCCCTATAAGAAAGTTCTCTGGCTTAACATCTCTGTATATGAGGTTCTTGGAGTGTACATATTCCATCCTTGAGATCTGCATAGTTACAATGAGAAATAAGAATAATTACAGTGAGAAACAAAGATTTTCTTTCAGTATGCCAAAGATATGGATGGATCAAGGTTCCCATTAATGAGGAGGGGTCACTTAAATGACTAAATAAATATTTAATACGTCTGTTTCAGAATAGCCTTTACTGTTTTTTTTTTACAGGGTCGCCAACAGAAAGCCGGGGACTCCATAATTCTTGACAGGAGTGGTGGTCTCCACAACTAAGCAAACAATTCTGCAGTTCCTTATTCAGGACAGTAGTTTTTGGCGCCCTTTTTTTGTTTTTAGTGCAAACACATTTGTGCTATAAATCCTCAAAACCTTACCGATTCCAGCATGAATCAGCACCTTACTCAATTGCTTTGTATAACAGACACATAGGGGCAGATTTACAAAATTCACGTGAATAATTCGAAGTTCGATCAAATTACGATCGTACGATTCTATCGAATATGCAAATTTGGCCACTTCGATCATCGAATATGCAAATTTCGATTGTATCGAATAGAATGAATGATCAAATATTCGATCATTCGATTACTGAAGTACTTCAACTTTAAAATTTTATTCGACAACTGTCAACTGTCATTTGAGCTTATAAATTCTTTTGTTAATTTAGTTATTAATGAAATGTTGATATGAAAAGCCAAACACATAACTAGAACGCAACAAAGCAGAACCCACTGTCTACTTTGAACATAGATTTGCGTATTAAAGGGCCCTATGGGCCGAAAAAAATTCCCCAAAACGAAGGTGCGGGCTGATAGAGCCCGCATTCCGGTTTGGGGTTCTAGTAGTTTAACAAAAAAAAAAAAAAAATTGCCCCCTGCAAGCACTGGCTTATTCGCACCGGGAGGGAGCTCCCAGTGCAAGCCGCCATGACAGTCCATGCGCATGCGCAGTATGAAAAGCTGCCTGAAATTGTGGCAGCTTTTCATTCGGGTTATGCGCATGATGTCACGTGCGCATACTGAGCATGCGCATGGACTGTCATGGCGGCTCGCACCGGGAGCTCCCTCCCGGTGCAAGTAAGCCGGCTCCTGCAGGGGGCATTTTTTTGTTTTAAACTACTAGAACCCCAAACCGAAATGCGGGCTCTATCATCCCGCACCTTCGGTTTGGGGAATTTTTTTCAGCCCATAGGTAACCTTTAATAACCAATAAAAACATGTTATTTAAAAAAAAATTTATTCAACTGCCTACTTCGCCAGACTGAACCTACCAAATAGCAATAGAAGCCTATGGGAATCCCCCCATAGGCTTTATTTTCTATTACCTGCTCGAATAGCATTTGTATGATCGAACGCCTCGATCGTTTGAATTGTACAAATTTTCCGAGAAATCGAATAGTGCTCAAAAAATTGCCTAAAACTATTTGATTTCCATTCGACCGTCGAATTTCTGCCGAAATCGAGGGCTGAAAGACCTCGAATTCGTGAATAACAATAAATTAGCCCCATAGTTTTTTGCAGTAGAAATAGTGTTGTTCTGCGTTAACCATAGTCAAGTAAAAGAAAACTACTTTTGGTGGTAACGTGATACTGTGTTTTGGTTAACGGATAGATGGAAGAAAGCAAGTTTTCAAGGAAAAATATAAAATCTCTTCATTGGTTTATGAAAAACGGTAAGAAAAAACAACCTTTTTATGAAAAGGAAGATTGAATAAGCATAATCTGCAGTTTTAAAACATGCTTAGGTCAATGACAGTTCCTGTTAATGATTTATTTGCTTAACTGTGCCATAAGGTGTTTTTCAACCAAATAAACTAGAAGCGGCATCACTACATAGGACCTCATTTCCCCATACAGATAACATAAGCACGTTGGCTTTAACAACAAATTCTTCAGAAGAGCTAACAAAAGGTAAAGCTCCTAATTACCAGTTGGATTGCAATCATCAGCACAGTCTTCAATGTGAACATCCGGTCGCACAGGTCAAACAAATCTTCCAGACTTGGGCCTAACAGTTCAAGTACCATGGCGTTGTACTTTCCACAAGGTCCAAAGTAAAATACTTGAGGAAGCCCTTCAGCTAGAGTACAGTTATAGAGAGGGGGAAAAAAACACTATATAAACTGCCTCATTAGGTTTCCAGTAACAACTTCCCACCCAAATATAAAAATCCTATATTTTGCTTACACAGACTAAAGGATATGATTAATGTGTGTGCATTTTCATAGCTTAAATATATGTGGACTCGACCACTAACTTGGAAGATACAGATACCCAACATGTGCTCATGAGCTTTCGCCAATTGATAATTCTAACTTTATTTTTGCTTATTTATGTATTTTTTATATAGATATTTATTATCCATAGTTTTTTTTTTTTTATTCCCAAATACTTTTTTTTTTTTTTAACCTAGATGCCAATAATAGTTGGGTCTGGTACCTGTATTGCCAAGCTGCTTGTAAAATCGATATTCCAAATGAAGTTGTGGTGCACGAGACTTGATGGGTTCCTGCAAAGACAATTTTAAAATTGCAGTTTACAAAGATATCAGTTATATATTAAAATGCAGTTATTTTTAATACGGCAAATGGTTTAAGGTGGCCATA
Organism: Xenopus borealis; assembly: GCA_024363595.1. NCBI lineage: Eukaryota > Metazoa > Chordata > Amphibia > Anura > Pipidae > Xenopus > Xenopus borealis. The sequence continues at coordinate 49,757,303 of CM044436.1, read as the reverse complement.
CATGAAAACTCCTTTTTCCATAGAAAACAACCTCAACTCAACAGTATCTTCATAAATAAAATTATCTCTGCACTTTACTTCATGTAAATACAAATATTTTTACAAGGATATTGCTAGGTGTTTGAATTCTGGTGTTTGAAATGAGCCATTTATACTATACTAAGATATGAGCATGAAAGTTACTGGAATTTTACAAAATTCTCTCATTTTACAGAACAAATTCTTAAAAATGTTGTTCTCAAATATACTTGATGCAAGAACTAAACATTTTTAAGGTCAATCTTTAAGCAAACCACATAATACCAGTTGTTTTTTTTTTTTTAAAGATTTAAAACAATGTGACATGCCAGGTAGGGAATTCTCTACCACTCAGTTGAACTAAAGAAGCCACTAGGATGAATGGTGAGATGTTTTTAACTGAGAGAAGTTGCTTTAGACTAGATTCTGTATATAAAGGCCTGGACAAAAAAAATCTTCAGACATCACAGAGAACAAATGCAATGTTAGAAATGGTTATTAAGTAAGGTTATTAAAGGAAAACTATAGCCCCCTAACAATGTAGGTCTCTATAAAAAGATATTGCATAAAACAGCTCATATGTAAAACCCTGCTTCAAGTAAATAAAGCATTTTCATAATAATATACTTTTTTAGTAGTATGTGCCATTGGGTAATCATAAATAGAAAATTGCCATTTTAAAAAATAAGGACAGCCTCCTGGGATCGTAGGATTCAACGGTGCACACAAACTAGCCAAACTATTAAGTTAGGTAACACGAGCCAATTAACAGACAGAGTTCTGTCTTCTGCTTTCACACTTCTTCTTGTTACAGTTAAAGTTGAAATATTTCTGGTCAGGGGATTTCTGAGGCAGCACACAGACCATCACGAAATGGTGGTTCAAGGCAAGAGATGTAAAAGGGCAATATTTACTTAAAGGGGTGGTTCACCTTCAAATTAACTTTTAGTATGTTGTAGAAGGGCCAATTCTAAGAAACTTTTCAATTGGTCTTCATTATTTATTTTTCATAGTTTTTTAATGATTTGCAATTTTCTTCTGTTTCTTTGCAGTTTTCAAATGGGGGTCACTGACACCATCTAAAAACAAATGCTCTGTAAGGCTACAAATGTACAGTGGTGTGAAAAACTATTTGCCCCCTTCCTGATTTTTTATTCTTTTGCATGTTTGTCACACAAAATGTTTCTGATCATCAAACACATTTAACTATTAGTCAAAGATAACACAAGTAAACACAAAATGCAGTTTTTAAATGAGGGTTTTTATTATTTAGGGAGAAAAAAAATCCAAACCTGTGGGAAAAAGTAATTGCCCCCTGAACCTAATAACTTGTTGGGCCACCCTTAGCAGCAATAACTGCAATCAAGCGTTTGCGATAACTTGCAACAAGTCTTTTACAGCGCTCTGGAGGAATTTTGGCCCACTCATCTTTGCAGAATTGTTGTAATTCAGCTTTATTTGAGGGTTTTCTAGCATGAACCGCCTTTTTAAGGTCATGCCACAACATCTCAATAGGATTCAGGTCAGGACTTTGACTAGGCCATTCCAAAGTCTTCATTTTGTTTTTCTTCAGCCATTCAGAGGTGGATTTGCTGGTGTGTTTTGGGTCATTGTCCTGCTGCAGCACCCAAGATCGCTTCAGCTTGAGTTGACGAACAGATGGCCGGACATTCTCCTTCAGGATTTTTTGGTAGACAGTAGAATTCATGGTTCCATCTATCACAGCAAGCCTTCCAGGTCCTGAAGCAGCAAAACAACCCCAGACCATCACACTACCACCACCATATTTTACTGTTGGTATGATGTTCTTTTTCTGAAATGCTGTGTTACTTTTACGCCAGATGTAACGGGACGCGCACCTTCCAAAAAGTTCAACTTTTGTCTCGTCGGTCCACAAGGTATTTTCCCAAAAGTCTTGGCAATCATTGAGATGTTTTTTAGCAAAATTGAGACGAGCCTTAATGTTCTTTTTGCTTAAAAGTGGTTTGCGCCTTGGAAATCTGCCATGCAGGCCGTTTTTGCCCAGTCTCTTTCTTATGGTGGAGTCGTGAACACTGACCTTAATTGAGGCAAGTGAGGCCAGCAGTTCTTTAGATGTTGTCCTGGGGTCTTTTGTGGCCTCTCGGATGAGTTGTCTCTGCGCTCTTGGGGTAATTTTGGTCGGCCGGCCACTCCTGGGAAGGTTCACCACTGTTCCATGTTTTTGCCATTTGTGGATAATGGCTCTCACTGTGGTTCGCTGGAGTCCCAAAGCTTTAGAAATGGCTTTATAACCGTTACCAGACTGATAGATCTCAATTACTTTTGTTCTTAGTTATTTTTAACAAGGGGGGCAATCACTTTTTCACACAGGCCCATGTAGATTTGGAGTTTTTTTTCTCCCTTAATAACGTAAACCTTCATTTAAAAACTGCATTTTGTGTTCAATTATGTTATCTTTGACTAATAGTTAACGGTTTTTGATGAGCAGAAACATTTAAGTGTGACAAACATGCAAAAGAATAAGAAATCAGGAAGGGGGCAAATAGTTTTTCACACCACTGTATTGTTATTGCCACTTTTTATTACTTATTCTATTCAGTCCCTCTCCTATTCATATTACAGTCTCTTATTCAAATCAATGCAGGGTTGCTAGGGTAATTTCTACCCTAGAAACCAAATTGCTGACACTGCAAACTAGAGAGCTGCTGAATAAAAAGCTAAATAACTCAAAAACCACAAATAATAACAAATGAAAACCAATTGCAAATTATCTCAGAATATCCCTCTCTAAATTATACTAAAAGTTAACTCAAAGGTGAACAACCCCTTTAAATATATATTCCAGTTTGGTAAGATTTGTAATATGCCACTTAATTTGATATAAACTATCTGTTGCTCAAGTATTCATTTTCGGGGTACAGTTTTCCTTTAAGGTGAACTGCTAATTCTCATTGAAAAGACTTTGTGGGCCAATTCAATTCAATGTAGCAGTATGTATGTAACAGTTAAGCCAGTGTCTTTCTGATACAGTAAAACACAAATCTATAGAGTTATTTTTAGCCAGTGACACTGAGCAAAGTCCTGAGCTCTGTACACAGGAAACTGCTCAGGGTGTAGAAATCCAGAAGAGGAAGACAATGGGGAAAATACATAATCCTAGGCGAATGAACCCTTCACACTTACCAGTTTAATTGCCACATATTCATTGGTGTAAAGATTTTTTCCTGAAAAAGAATGAAGAAACAAGAAAACAATATAAGATACAATGTCCTTCATGTATACCATATCATCCTGCACACTCTTCCATGATTTAATATTTAGATTTAATAAATAATTTTACTGTGAACATCACAGGTAAGATTAAAGGCAGAACTGGCTAAACCCAGTCAAGTGATGACCGCATAGCCATGTTGATATGGCCCTCCTAGGTTAGTCTAGGATCCCATTATGATTTTTTTTTTAAGGAAAATTTGTAATTTTGATACAACAAATGTTTTTTTAGTTGTAATATTGGTGTGTAGGAAGCCATCACAAGTCATTTTGCCTTGCCATGTGCTTATAGAAAGAGCCAGCACTTCACAATGGAACAGCTTTCACATAGGCTATTGTTTCTCCTACTCAAAGTAACAAAAGAAGTTGTGACTTGGGTAAGGCGGACTTTGATTTTTTTAACATTACCAGAACATAATTAAGTAGAGTGATAACAGTTGAATGAGATTAACAGTGAGTATAGGTCACAGCATGTACATTGGAACAGAAAAAAAAAATCCTAGATATGTGTAGTAGACACAATTCAAACAGTTATTGGAGAGACTGCTCCAATTCACACCAGAGGTACAATGTATTATGGAATGTTATTTGGATCCAGGTCCATCTAGAGAGGAGGGTGGTTACCATCCAGTGCAGCGCTATATTCTTACTAAACGTGCAGTTTTGAAAATGGAGCACCATGTCTAGACGGCATGATATTTTTAGTGAAAATATCTGCTGTGTTTCCTGTAACGCTTTTGGTTCCTTATACACAACTATGTATTTTATAAAGTACCACTGAACCACCAACTGAACACTGTAGATCTGATAAATCCGGATATTCCTTGTCCAGGCAAAGAGGAAGGCGGATGCCAGTGTAGGGGCCGATTCTCATGCTGCATTTTTTCTGCCCTATGTGGCATTAGCCCCAATCACAGGACTTAATAATTACCATTTGCATTTTTTAGTACATGCCATGCACCACATCAGGTCACTGGTCAGCCTAGCTTTGCTCATCTTAAATTGCTACAAATGTATCTAACTGCACTTGCCACATATGTGGGGCTTTATGCCAAAAGCCATTTAAGTTAGAAATGTTGTATCTTTTTATGGCTGTTTGGTGCATGTGATCAAAGAGAATGTCAGGACATTTCACTACAAATCTGGGACTGGTGGTTGAGCTGTCAAAATCGGGACTATACCACGAAAAACTGGACAGTTGGGAGGTATGCAGGTGTGTGAAATCACAAAATAGATTACAGTGCAACAATCTCTTGCAAGGCTAGCATCAGAGCTGTTTCAGCTTGGAGATCCACTCCATATGTCTCAACCCAGGCCAACATAAATCAGATTTGAGCAGAGGCAGGGATTTTTGGCATGAGAAAGCCCCATCTGGCAATAGCCTAAACCAGAGCTGGCAAAACATTTGTTAGATCTGTACTTCACACAGTAAAAATAGACACAGCAACTATTACGGCAAACAAGTTTACTAGAAAGTATATGGACTGTCTAAAAGTAATCATACTGTCCAGCAGTGGCTGCAATATCATGCTCCCTTCGGACTTCCCCTAGGATTGCATACGTCACATATTATGCAAAAGAACACAAGTAAATGCATAACACATTACTGTACTTGTCATCCAACACCCATATCACCCATAAAAACAGGTAACGGAGAGTGCACTGAAACACCAAACACAAATGCTGCATGTTGCTCCTCCATTCCAGTGCGATGGAAGGCACAAAATACTACTGTGAAGGACTGCAGTTGTAAACAACCATAGGTAAAAACCTTCATAACTTTGGTACTTACATTGTTCCAGTAATAGAAATAAACAAATATACACGGTTAGTTACTGACATTCTCTTTGTCCAATATTACTTCAAGAAATAAAAAGAAACCATTCAGTGTGACAAATATGCAATAATAAGGAAAACCAGGAAGGGGCAAATGCTTAAATCAATATTTTTTTTTAATTACAAATATGTATATCTCTATGCATGAAATGGAGGGTTGAGTATAACCTATGCCATTGGTTTTAATCAAATCAAATGAGAGCATGTAGCAAGTGTTTCCTTATACAGAGACATGCAGAGAAAGCACACTGTAAGCTATCAGCCTTTGTACAATGCCATACAGTGAGAGTCTGGGCATTTTGCTACCAGAGCATTTCATTCCTCTGAGGGAAGCACCCAAGTAGCTCCCAGTCCATGGTTTGGATACTGTCACAAGCACCCGACAGTGTGCTACTATAAAACATTGTAATGGTTTATCACCTCACCAATGTGTTTTATTAAATTAAAGTGATACCAACATGTTCCTATTAAAATCACAGGAACGTGTCCATATCAAAGAGGTTCTGCACGCCAAATATTTTTCTCTAAAAGCAACCTCCAGCCCAAGAATTTGTTATGCCGACCCTCTGACACTTCTAACGGATCTTCTGTGTTGTTTCAGTGACGCTGAGCTGCTCAATCCTTCCATCGGTTAATTACAAATGAATGTAGGACTTCAGCCTATGGAAGGATTGCTCTGCCCCCTGCCCAATGCGACTGAAACAACCACAGACGATCCATTAGCAATGTTAGAGGGTTGGCTTTGCAAAGGTTCGCAGGCTGGGGGCGGCTTTAAGGAGGCATTTAGTGGAAACTTTTCAGCATCTCTTTGATATTGTTACTTTCCTATGAGTTTTATAGGAACGTGTCAATATTGCTTTAACACTACCCTGGGCTGAGGGAGGTGCGATCCTTCCATAGGCTGGAGTCCTGTTTTCAGTGTAATTAGCCTATGGAAGGAGCAACCCCCAGCCCAGAATGACAAAAACAACGATCCTTTAGCTGTGTAGGAGGCTCCGCTACATTAGGGTATGGTCACATGGGTAAGGTCAGAAATCAAAGTGTGCATTGCCGCAGGTGTGGAGTTTCATTTTAGCAGGCTGAAGGCAGGGCAGGAAGGCAGTTTGTGGAGATTGTTGTCCTGAAGAAGAGGCAATTCGTTGCCAGGTGACTAAATCTCCCTGAATCTGCCCGTGTGCCCCTGCCGGGGTTGGAGGCGGCTTTAAAGGGGAATCCAAGCCCCAGGCACGAACCCCTCACCACAATGTAATCCCGCCGGCCTACCTCTCCCCCCGGGCTATTGCCCCTAAGTTGCTACTTACCTCTCTTTGTAAGTCCCCTCCAGCGATATTCACAGGGGCCATATTCTCTTCAAACCGCTTCTTCCGGGATCCGTCAAACCTCGGCTGCGCATGCACAGTAGGACGAGGGGAGGGGTTAGTGCCTGGGGTTGGATTCCCCTTTAAGAGGGTTTTTACTGGTAACTATTCGGCGTGCAGCACCTCCTGGATATAGACACGTTCCTATGAGTTTTATAGAAACGTATCGTTTTAAAGGCGAAGGAATGGCTAGGAGCACTTGGGGGTGCCAACTGTTAGGCACCCCCAAATGATTGTATAGACTTACCTGTAACCCCGGGATGGTGCTCCTATCGGCAGAAAATTGCACCGGCCTGGTGTTATACTAGTGAGCACCATGGAGCGATCCACTTCAGTCTTCTTCATTCTTCAAATTTCCAGGGATATCGCATGCACAGTAGAACGAAATAGCCTACTTTTAAGTTCAACTTTCCCCTCTACTGCGCATGCATGAAGGAGGAATATGGAAGTAGGTCGCTCTGTGGTGCTCACTGGTATAACCACATATAATGTATACCCACTCATGATGGACGGAAATGGAAATATACATCACTTAAAGTAAAAAGTCCTGTTATCTTATTCTAACTGATGTAATAAATGGATGAGCGCTCTGTTGCCCCACAGAGTATTGATATACAAAAATGACTCTCCAAATTGAAGGCTAGTGCCACAAAGGGCTGAAATCTGCACCTACACAGGCAGTAGCATCTTCTTACATTCTCGCAAGAAACCGTTGTCTCGGCTCTAGTGCAAACACACTTGGCTGATTTCAGAAGAGGTTACTGCTTGCATAGGCACTGATTTTTGGCCTATGTAGTTCAGCAGGCCCATTGTAGCCCCTGCATGGCACTAGCCTAGGATTCTTCTCCATTCTCAAGGATTTCATTGGATATTTTATTAGGTTTTAATTTTTTTTTTTTTTTAGCATCAACATGAACTAAAATCAATTCAGGAGCACCATATTGCGTTTCTGTTGTGCATATGTTAACTGGGATCACATATAATCTGTGATCACCATAATATTTATAGTGTTTTGTTTTTATTCTTATTATTTTCATTATTAGGTAGACTTGCCAGTCAAATATTAATTAGGATAATAAAATTGTGAAGCAGCAATAACGCTCAACACTGATAATTTGTGGTATACATTTTGCCAAACAATTATACTTATGTTAGGTTGAACTTGGTTTCAGTGTTAAAGGTCCCCAACTTGTTGGGGTTGAGACTGCTGGTATAATTGGTAGATTGATAAAAACTAAGGTGTGCAGCACAGGTCTAACAACATGTGAGTAATTCTGAGAGAAACAGTTGCAGCATTTGGGAGGTATTAAAACTGACAAATAAATATATATCATCATTAACATTTTTGATACTCAGATTTATGACAGATATGGGATCCCTTATCCAGAAACTCGTTATCGCGAAAGCACCAACTTACGGGAAAGGCCATGCCTCATAGGTTCTATTTTAAACAAATAATCCAAGTTGCTAAAAATTATTTCCTTTTTCTCTGTAATAATAAAACAGTATGTTGTACTTGTAACGAAGCTACTAATTCATATCGGTGACAAAACAATCCTATTGGGTTAATTTAACGGTTAAAGGATTTAATAGACTTAAGAGTATTTCGCCTTTTAGGCTAGTGGCAAATGAACAGATTTGGGGAGATTTAGTCGCCAGGCAACTAAACGTCTCTTCAGCCCGGCGACAATCTCCCTGCCTTCCGTGTGCCAAATGAGGAATCACCTGCGCTAATGCACTCGCAGCGCTTCGATTTCTGAAGTCACCCGAAGTTGCCTCTCGAGGAAACTCCAAGCGACTTTGGAAATCGAAGCGCCACGAGTCTATTTGGGCAGGCGATTCCTCATTCAAGCACAGGGAAGGCAGTTCAGGGAGATTGTCGCCAGGCTGAAGAGACTATTAGTCCCCTGGAGACTAAATCTCCCTGAATCTGCTCGTCTGCCACTAGCCTTAGTATGTTATGAAATGGCCAATGCTTAATTTTATAACCAGTTTTCAGTTTCATCGTTTGTGAATTATTTCCCTCTGCTGATTTTTTCCAACTTTCAAATAGGGGTCACTGACCTCAGCATGGCTTTGTAAGGCTACAATTTAATTGCATTGTTGCTTTATAATTCTTTTATTCAGGCCCTCTCCTGTACATATTCCAGTCTCTCATTCAAACCAAAGCTTGGTTGTTAGGGTAATTTGGACCCTAGCAACCAGCGCTGCTGAAATGCCAAACTTGAGCTGCTGAACAAAAGGCAACATAGTTCAAAAACCACAAGCTGTCTCAGAATAGCATGCTCTGCACCAGTGATGCCCAACCAGTGGCTTGTGAGCAACATGTTGCTCACCAACCCCTTGGATGTTACTTTTGAATTCCAGGCATGGAAGCAAGTTTTGGTTTCAAAACAACCAGGTGTAAGTCCAAACAGAACCTCTTGTAGGCTGCCAGTCCACATAGGGGCAACCAAATAGCCAATCATATCCGTTATTTGGTACCCCAGGAACCTGTTCCATGCTTGTGTTGCTGCCCAATTCTTTTTTACATTTGAATTTGGCTCACAGGTGTAAAAGGTCAGGGAGCCCCGCACTACATCATAAAAAAAGTTACAGTTGAACAACCCTCTGAATTTCTGGTGGCACAAATTCCACAAAGACCCCTTATCCAGAACACTCCAGGTCCCAAGCAGTCTGGAAAGGATACCTGTATAATGTATTGTATTATGAACAACATAAAGCGGACACTGTATTCCAAACATCTGTCCACATTTTCCATCCAAGATTACAATTGCATTCCAGCAGCACTTGTGATGCATTTTATATTCTCAGTTCTGAAATGGTCTGAACAATAAAACAGGAAGGTGTGCGTCTGTCACTTACCTAGCCGTAACTCCCCAAAGTTTCCACAGCCAATCTTCTTCCCAACTCTGAAGTTGGGCCCCACCATGAGGACCCCTGAGGAGGTGGTTGAGCTAGATGGCCGGGAGCTATGGCCAGTCCGAACAGGTAAAGCCTTTGCTGGCCTAGGCCTGTCATCCTTGTCCCTATTGTTATGGTCCATGTTCCTATACCATAAGAGCCTGGCACAGGGGGCCCCTGAAACGTTCAGGGGCTCAGATCTCAAGCAGTCGCCAAAGTAATATAACAAAAAAATAAAACAAAAAGCGCTGAGAGAGCCAGGGGCCCAATGTTTGCTTCACGTCACCATACAGGTCTTTCACAAGACCATTTCACTGCAATTATATGAAGTCTCCTCATTTCCGATGGAAAAATAAGAATTGAAACAAAACCTAAACGGCAAAAGGATAGAAAACGTTACAATTCCAGTAAATTGGTTTTAGAATCGGCACTTCACGGTACCGGGCCAAGTATCTAATGGGCCCAAGGCAAGCCGCCCTCGATTCCCCGCCCCCCCGCGCGCGCACACATACACACGGAAGCGAGAGAGAAGTCCCCGCCCCCCCCGCGCGCGCACACATACACACGGAAGCGAGAGAGAAGTGACGCGTTTAGGGGTGGAGTAGGGAGAGTGAAGAGGGAGGGGTGGGGAGTGAAGAGAAGCTGAGATCTCAAACGAAGGATTTATTTCACAATCATAACAAAACTCAATCACAATAGAAAAAAAGTGGTAGCGATATATATTTATTATCGATTATTGTTTACGTCCTCATCAAAGTGGACATTTAATGCATATGAAAGGACGTTAAAAAACGCAAAGTACTTATTAGGTGATATAATTTAAGACTAAGAAGCAGCATTAGTAAATGTTTCACCTCATGTCTTACCCTAACGGGCCTAAATGTTGTACCCCCCAACATTTGGGAAATAAAAAGAGGGACAAAAAAGTTGCCATGCTTAGTGCATGGGAAAAAAATTGCCCACGCCCCCTAATTACCATGTTCATTTTAAAAATTTGTCAAGTTCAGGAAGTTTGAACATATTTCTGTGTTTTATTCCCCCAGCTATTACAGTTTTGCTAATGAAGGTGAATTGCCCTTTAAGCTTTGAGTCTAAAGGCCCCCAT
>CM044436.1:49729728-49744065 GCA_024363595.1 Xenopus borealis | reverse complement strand
GATTTGAGGGATTTTTAGGTGAATTTTAGTAAATTTGCCCCTTAATGTTGAATTATTTTTAGCAGATTTTAGGTTTGGTGATCTATATGGAAGGATTCCTTATTGGGAAAACTCCAGGGCCCAACTATAAATGAACCCAAAGTCTGTGGAACTCATTGCAAAAATATTTTGAAGCATGAAAGCAAAATATAGGATTACTCAGAGACTAACATACATTATAGATATTTTATAAAAACACAGCCTCTGCTTGGTGTGTCTTTTTAATATATAAACTTTTCCAATCATAACCCGAAAAACAAATATATCTCTTTAAGACAACAGCAAGTGAGTTTGGATTTTTTGACTGCTAACATTTTAATAGCCATCAAGCAGCCATACAGCCTTAAAAAGAGTGATTGTCAAAGAGGGCAATGGAAAATGATTTTGGGCATTTTGGCATGTTTGCATGAAAAGTTAAAATAAAAAAAAAAATGTAAAATGCCCCAAATCATGCACCAGTGTTTACACTTAATTACTGTATCTGTAAACTTGTTATGAGCTCAAAGTCCTGAAAAGGGGATTTAAACCAAGAAAGTTTATTGCCTTAATCCCATCCAATGACACACTGATGAGGGGATAAAGCAACATAAAATGTATTCTTCCTTCAAACAATTCCCCGATACATAAATTTATGCGTATGACAATGACAAGAAAGTTATGCATCAGACAATGCCCTATGCCCAGTCCTGCCCAGGAACAATCGTTATTTAAAAGCTTAAATTACCCCTTGCAAACCAAAAACATGCGTTCTTAATATTCCAGTGCTTAGCAAGTAATATACTACAGAAAAATCAGTAAATAAATATTTTATCTAGTCAACATAGATACTCATTTCTCCTTTTCTAATCAAGATTTTATTTTGATATTGTAAAGTCTTAGTGGAAATGCACACTGCCAAGCAATTATCCAGTACTTTGAAACACATCATCTCCTTAGCAGGGATCCCTTGAAGAGGATAAGCTTATCACCTGTCATCTATGATAAATTTTATCTCATTATAGTACTCAAGTCCCACTGACAGGGGTATGCATTTTGCTACTACAGCGACTCTTTGAATATACATACAGGGTGATCCTGTGCTTGTCAGTAGAAACACATACAAGGGCCAGAAGGCAATGGATTGAGTTTTTTTCCTTTAGTGTATTTATGCTACAGGAGACAATGAAATCTAAAAATTTTTAAAGGTTTTTATTTTGCATTTATCAAAATTACATAATTACAACACAAAACAAAACAAGAAAACAATCAGAAAGTAAAGAAAATAGGCAGTTACATCATCATGAATTGGTCTCACAGGACCACAGCACCTCTTGTGAAATGACTCACACACCTTTATTATCTATCATCATATCATGTTCTAGGCTATTACATGCACATTGTCCCAAGCTCTACCCAGGTTATACGTAGTGTAGATAGAAAAGAATCTGTATTTTAGCAGATCCCTTTGCATACACCCTAAGGATTCACTTGTAGTGTAGTGCAGTGAGTGGGTTTTCAGGATAGAGGTTAAGCCAATTGTGTATAAAAGCCAGTTGGCTCACATAATAATACATTTGCAGATGGGGAAGGGCTAGTGAAAATTTGCCCAATACCAAATCTCTCTAGTACAGGGGACCCCAACCTTTTTTGCTCTTGAGCCACATTTAAATTTAAAAAAGAGTTGGAGAGCAACACAAGCATGAAAAAGTCAATGGGAATGTCAAATAAGAGCTCTGATTGGCTTTTTTGTAACCCCTATATGGACTGGCAGCCTACAAGAGACAATTTTTGGCAGGACATCTGTTTTTTATGCAACCAAAACTTGCCTCTAAGCCATTAATTAAAAATAAGCACCTGCTTTGAGGCCACTGGGAGCAACAACCAAGGGGTTGGAGAGCAACATGTTGCTCGCGAGCTACTGGTTGGGGATCACTGGCTAGAGATAGCTGAAATAAGTGTGCCCCGAGCTGTTGCCTTAGATCTTCCCAAACCATATTCGAATTGCTAGCGTCAGTGTTTACCTCCCAATAGAGGGTATATTCTGAGCTGCATGCTTCTGTAGCCTCTGTATAATTAAGCCACATAGGAGACAGTCTCCAGGTACATTGTCTCTGCTTGGGCATGGTGTTAAGTAAAAAAATTAGGGGGGCATGGTTGGATAGGGCTCTAGGAAGGTATCTAATATCTTGTATCACTCTTGTGAAGTCTGGGGAGGCAATAGCCATGTCTATCCGGGATAGGGAATTCATCCCGACTGAGTGACAGGAGAACTCTCTGTCTAAGGGGTGTTTATGCCTCCATATATCTATTAACCCCAGTGCTTCTGACCACTGTTTCAGGGGCCCAGTTCTATGGGTCTTGTAGGAACTCTATCTAGTTGCAGGTCCAACCAAGCAGATCAGGCAAGGAAGATATGCTGCAGCTTTAGTGAATACCAAATCCAGTATCACTTTACTGAAAGGGGGTGGGACATAGATGTTAACTATTACCATATCCTGTTTGTCTATCTTACAGTGAAGGACAATATAGTGACCATAGTGGTCGGTTGAAAGATTGAGGGGCTCAAACCATAGGTTCTTGCGTACCAGAATGGACACTCCCCTTGAGTGAGTTGAGTAAGTGGAGTGACATGTATGCCTAATCCAACGCTTCCTTAGAGCCATCAGTTTTTGGCCTACCAAATGAGCCTCCTGCAGAAGAGGAGATTGGGTTTGTACCTCCTGCAGTTTGCCATCACCTAGCAGTGTCCAGTGTCCTTCAGACCAAGTCTGCACCATGCTTCCTTATGAGTATACAAGGGGTCCTTTGTTGTGCACCCTGTGCCCTATTATTGTAATCCAGAATATTGAAGGATCGGGATGGCAGTGCCCCTGTGCCTGGACAATAATGAACACCAATGTCACATTTGTGGATGGATAAATAGTTATTGCTCTCATATATTGCAGGTCTCCAAATGGGGAGAGCCTGGTGACATGGAAGTATCCTTTTCATGTGTGCTAGTTTGGGCCTAAACAGGGCGCATGTTCAGCTTGCAAGTTATCATGCATTGTAGTGGCAGCTTAGATAACAACATGGGTGCTGTACTCACTGTTAAACCAACATAGCTATTCTTGTTGGTTTGGGCTGTTACGTGGACTTTCCTGCTGCCTGCGTGTATTCATCCAGTGATCTGCATCTTGCGGTGACAGAAAGAAATGAGTCGTGCCTCCATCTACGACCCTTAACTTCGCTGAGTAGAGCATAGAGTAGAGTATGCCTGCTTCCCAGAGCTGCTTTTTAATCCCCTGGTAAGACACCCTCTGCTTTTGCACTGCTGGCGAATAATCTGGATACAGGGAAATGGAGCAGCCCTGCCAAGTAAGTGGGCCTTTTTTCCGCACCCAGAGTCTCCTTTAGCCAGTGCTCCGCAAATGCTTCTGGGGAGGTACCTTTGGGCCTTTCAGGGAGACCCAGTATTCTTACATTGTTTCGGCGATGCCGATTCTCCAGGTCCTCCGTTCTGTTGTTTAGTGCCTTCACCTGGTTCCTTAGCAAGGTTATCTCACCTGGCATTGGACGGATTGTGTCCTCCATTTCTGACACATTGTACTCTGCCTTGTTCGTGCATTCACACAGGTTCTGGAAGTCTTGCCGCAGTAGAGATAGGTCCACTTTTATGGTTTCTAACTGTGCAGTCGTATAGGCATTTTTCCCTTTAATGGCCGTTAGGAGTTGACCATTTGATGGCTCAGCGGCAGAAGCTGTTGGTGCCTCGTGATCCAGCTCTGGTGATGGCAGCTCCTCTTCTGGGGCCTGGTCAGTGCCCTGGGAGGACAGATCAAGTCGGTTTTCCGACCTGGATTTGTTTCTGTATTTTCCCATATGTCTGCTGGTGATTAACGGTGTCAATTGCTGCTATTACTTGCTGAAGTTGCCTGCTATATTGTCAGAATATCATGCTGCGCTGTGGAGCTCTTCGAAAGTACTCTGCTCAAGTCGCCATCTTGGCCATGCTCCCAAATGAAATAATTTTTAATTGGGTTTAGAGATGTCACTTGTTTCAGTTGTTTTATCAGAAGATGTGTACCCCCAATATTAGAACTTACTTCAGAGTTCTTCTATGACTTATTATAAGGGTTGGCACCTGCCCAATTTTCACCTGAACAGCCTAGATTCGGAAAAGACATTAAAGTTAATGAATAGATGGCACCCATCCCAGTGTCCTAGAAACAGGTGAAGCAGAGCACACTTGGTATTTAAACAGAGAGAGCCTGCTGCACAATGTAGGGAGTGCGGCAGCCCCCAAGGTATCTGTAATGTAGAAATACACTGGCACTCAAGGCAATTGAAGTACAGGGTTATCCCCTTGCTATTTATTAGTGCAGACATGCAACATTTTGGGGCAAACCCCTTTATCAAGCATGCTTGTTAAAGGGGATTGCCCCAAAATGTTGCACATCCACACTAATAAATAGCAAGGGCCTGCACTTAAATTGCCTTGAGTGCCAGTGTATTTCTACATTACCCATCCCAATGACACCAGCCCCCCATGTCACGCACCCGACCCCCTGCCTGGAGTTACACATGGCTGTAAAACATATAGTGAAAAATCTGGGAAAAGCATAACTTTAAGCATAAGCTCACTTTCATAATGTTATAAACTGGCTAATTCTAAGCAATTTTTCTATTGGCCTTTGCTTTTTCTTTCTATATAGTTTTTGAATGGTTTGCCTTCTTCTGACTCTAGCTTTCAAATGGGGGTCACTGACCCCATTAAAAAAAAACTAATGCTCTTTAGGGCAACACATTTATTGTTATTGCTACTTTTTATTACACATCTTTCTAGTCTGGCGCTCTCCAATTCATATTCCAGTCACTTATTCAAATCAATGCATGGTTGCTATGGTAGTTTGGACCCTAGCAACCAGATTGCCAAAACGGCAAGCTGTAAAGCTGCTGAATAAAAAGCAAAAGAAAACGAAAACCACTCAAATTCTCTGAAGAATCACCCTCTACATCATACTCAAAGTTCATTTCAAGGTGAAAGGTGAACAGCCCCGTTAATACCCAGGAAATTCACCCTTTAAAATGCATATTAGGTGGGGACTGCAGAAAAACTGCATAAAATGTAGGAATGTAAAATTAAGGTATGTTCATTTCCTTGAACAAACATATACTTCCTCCTCCATATGGCCTTATAATAGAAGGAATTAAGAGAACCAGGCAATCCTATCTTAGCCTAGAATCCCTTGATCTCATCCATTCAGCAGTGGAATGGTTAATGACTATAACGCTAAATCTGCCCCCCTACAGAAGCATCATAATTCTCCTGTATGCCAGTTTCACACATTTTCTCTGCTGTTCAAGTTGTGGATTGTGAAATTATTCAGTGTTATCCAATCTGACGTTCTGAATTCCATTTGCAATCATTGAATTATCACAAAATTAAATATACAGCAAGAATTTGTTTCAGAAAGCTGCCTTTTCCATATACTGTATTTTTACATATTCAAAACTGTACAACGCTTGAGTGAATACATAACTCCAATGAAAACTCTGTGTCAGGTGTGTTGTTTGTTCCGAGAGAATGTTTCTTAGAACAGAAGATTTAAAATTATTGTTAGTAATGGGTAGAAGAAAAAAGAAACAAAGAAAATGCTGTTGTTTTTTTGCATCCTGATAGTCTAGAAAATCCTGTTTGAAACTGACCATCCCCCCATGTTGCTATACAAAATGTGTGATGGAAAGCCTTGCCCTTTTTCACAATGCACAGTGCTAGCAGTCGAGCAATTAATCTGAAGGGCACAACAAAAAGTGCCAGTAAAAGGAATAAAAAGCTAAGGAAATAAACCACCTCAAGGGGAAGTGAATATATATCTTTTCATTATAGTATTACTAAGAACGCTGTGCACAATGCCCAGTAGGTTTATAGTCTAAAGCTGTTCATACAAGAAAAGATCCAGACATTTTGGCTAGGGCCAGACGATTGCTGAACTTGGCCTGCGTTTCTGCGTTTCTATAAGAATCCTCTCTCCCACTGTTGCTCTCCTAATGCCTGCGTGCACCCAGAGGCATTGTCTCCACTCAGGTGCAGGCAGACGCGGTGGATTTCGTGCGAAATTACGTCCAGGGCACGGAAAACGGCAAATTTTCTCTAGCGTTACTTAGGCAGAGTGAGCAAATCAAAGCAAAGCTACAATAGTGTTCAATTCTGCTTGGTGCAATTTCTCTACAATTATTGTGCTCAGGTTAATTTGCATACGGTGGGCAATTTAAAGTAGAATGGAGCCATTTATGTTACATGGTGCATCTAATACATTACAATGACACTGCTAACTAGAAATGCCAAGGGAACCATAATAAAACCAATAGAGTTGTTTTAATGCCCTACACATAAGCCCACAGTTAAATAATGTGCCATATGGTAGAAAATGTATGGGGAAAACCAGGTGCCTGAAAAAAAATGTTATGCCTTGTGCAGCCTATCACCCTGAAAAATTTAAAAGACGCCAACGTTTTTTTTACAGCCAAAAATTATGATGTAAGTAACTGAAGATTGAGGATGTTCTATGTACTCCAAGTGCACTTTGCCAGGTCATAGCTGGCGAAGGCAAGTCTGGTGAAAGAGGTAACATTCAGTAAAATCCGCATCTTAGTGAATTTGCGGAGTTACATTCATTCTCCAGAGCAAAAATTAGCCTGGCGTTAAAAGTGCCAAGCAACACTAGCGTCTATCTCCTTCAGTGAAGTAACGTAATGAAGTCGCGCTGGCGAATTTTTGCTAGCATAAGTCACTTTGCTCTTTAGAAAATAAGCTATAGAAAATAAGCTATAGAAAGGTGTGGGCTCTATTGGCCCACACCTTTGGTTGCGGATAACATTTTTACCCAACAGGTGCCCAAGTGAGTATACTCTGTAAGATATGACTGTTGTTATGAAATATACTGTATCAACTAATGTATCAAAAAAGTAAGTCATCAACAACCCTCCCCCCCCAATAATGTATCAACTGATTTAACAGACTGTCACTGAAAACCCTCTCTTGTTACTGAGATTCTCCTGGAAATCACTAGTGGGTGAAAGTAATGAACTGAAAAGATATATTTATATTGACAAAAACATATTGTGCATATAATAACATATTGCACTGAGGCAAATTCAGCAGCCCTAATATAGTAACTAATATAGTTAGCATTACTAATATAGTAACTAGCATTAACTAATTAGTAACTAGCATTACTAATATAGTAACATTGGGGAAAAATGGTCAGAAATATTAAATAATGATGAAATAGAAGAATGTTGATCTATCCAGACCTAATGGACTGTTTAGAATTAAGCAAATGCAACTCAAGGAGGAAATCACAGTCACTATGTGCAAAACAGCTTGTAACTCATCAGCATCAAATATCAGGTTTTGTAGCCACTTCCTATCATCGGGAGAACAATTGCTTTGCATGGGGGTGTGTATGATCAATTACAACCAAGGTGTCATATTTAGTTCAGCACAGTGACATAGCTTGGGACATCTTACTATACAAATTGACAGAGGCATGCATATCTATGAGAAAAAGATTTGCAGATGATAATGTAAAATTTTAATTCTTCTACTCCAGTGCATAGGTTTTGTGTATGATCAAACACTATATAAAGCTATATTTCTTCCGATGGTTGACACTTAGGGGTTATTTATCAAAGGTTGAATTTCAAATATTTTTAAGAAAAAAAATTTAATTCAATTTTTTTTTCACTAATAAATTCTAATGTGCTTACAACTCCAATGGGAGGTTTATTCATGAAAAAACCTGAATGTCTAATATTTGATTGAATAGCCTCGACCTGAAAATTCAATTCAAATCGAGTTTTCCTCCAAAAAAAAACCTTGAAGGTCAGGAAGGCAATTAACATAATCAGATGGTTCAACTGACCTTTGCCATTGACTTGTAATGAGCTTGACAGGTTTAAGGGCCCTTACACACAGGCGTTTTTACCTGCGCTCCCCTGCGTTCCGTTTTGCTGCGTTCAGCCGCAGGTGAACGCAGGTTCAGACGCAACATGCTGCATTTTTCCTGCGTTTGGCGCCTACATGCGTTCGTGTGAGTACAGCCCCATTGAAAAGCATTGAGTGCGTCTATACCTGCGCTCCCCTGCGGCTGAACACAGCAAAACGGAATGCAGGGGAGCGCAGGTAAAAACGCTCGTGTCCCTTAGGGCTAGTCCACATGGGAAGATTCAGGGAAATTTGTCACCTGGCAACTAATCACCGTTTCTTTGGGGCAATATTAATTTCAATTTCAAGCAATTTAGGAAAACGCAGCGCCGCCTGTGAATAGGCGTAGGAGACTTTTCATTTTAGCGGGCGCGAGACACAGATAAGCAATTCAGGGAGATTAGTCACCCTAAAGAAGTGGTGATTAATCGCCAGGCGACAAATATCCCTGACTCTTCCTGTGTCCTTAGGTGGGGAATAATCTAATTAGACCTGTTTCCATGGTCAAGGTGTGATAAATCTCACATGAAAATTTACATTTGAGTTGGTGCTGAATTTGTGAGTTTTGACAAAAAATCAAATATACCATTCAAACCTTAATAAATCCACCCCTCATTTTGCTCTTTCATAGATTCTCTTATAGACAGCACATTCAGTGGCTAACCTTAAATATATCTGATCACTTGCATTAAGCCATGTAAAGGCATGGCCAAATACTAATCAAGCTGACAGGACCTGAACGAAAGCCAAGTTTTTTCCCTTATCAAATGCATCAAGCACATGCTAAACAGGATAATTTGTTCAATGAAATAATGAGCCCCTCAGAACCAAGTTGATAGTTTATTGGTCCATGTATGAGCCCATGGAGTGGCCTGTCCTACTGATATTTGTCAAAAGTTTTCCTAATATTTATAGAAAATCCCACTGCGTGAGGACTGCATTGACAAGTTGATGTGGTCCTCTCCTAATGAGTCTCCATAAGCAACAATTATGAACAGATTCAAAAGATCAAATAACCGGATGAACGTGATTCAGTCCATTATGTTAGTTGTCAAACTTGGTTATGATATACAAGCTCACCAAATGAGCAGATCTCAATAAAAACCAACCTATAGCTAAAACCTTTGTAAAGGACTAGTAATTTGTTTTACCAGATTCTTTTCTGCTCCGCAAAACTAGAAAGTCAGAAAGTGGAAGTGGTTTCTTTTTCATGTATTTAGTTCAAATAGTATCTAAACTTCAGATTTTCAATGGTCAAACAATATATACAACAGTAAAATAATCTGTAGTCTCAAAAGACCAGGGCAGACAATATTCGAGTTTTCTAGCAAGAAACTCCCCAAGAAAAACTACCATTTGGCCACAGTATCCCTGTATTTTTGTGTGGCTGCTTTAAGTACTAGCTTGAGCAGTGCTGTGCAAAGGATACACATGAATTATTCAGCCAACATGAAGGAAAGTAAAACTGCACTCCAGTAAATTATTATTTTCTTTCAGTCATACAAACATTTAATAGCAAATATGAGAAAAACAATGGGATAGAAGTAGGGTAATTAATCAGTTGACTAAAACACAGCTGTATTGCTTACTGGACATCCTCAGAAAGAGATATTTGAAAAAGAGCCATACTAAAAAACAAATAGATTGTTCTGTATAAAAATGAATTCCAACAAACATTAAATTGAGACAAAAAATATGTAACTCATTTACAAGTGACGGTTTTATTTACACATCTAGGTTACAGGACTACAACTTTTGTTTGGTGTTGTAAATTAGGTTTTGTTCAACATTAATGTAGAAGTTACATTCTTTTAAATAATACACACCTGCCTATTTATGCCATTGTATGATACAAGGCTTACTGCCCCTTTATGGTTTCTATGGAGTGGGATGATTGCACAATTAAAGGAATCCACATAACATTTTGTGTGTGTGATAATGTGTTATAGTTGAGGGGGGCCACCGTGTCACCCATGAAAAATGGTATTCACCTTTGGGGGTCTCTACATGCCAAATAGTTGAATAATCCTACTCATTTTGGGTATCAAAGTGTTCAGAAACCTCCTGGAAATCATTTTTATGATGCTGTACCTAAGGACATGTGGGAGAGAAGATGCTGTAAATTGCAAGTTTTGAAGTGAGGTTTTTCCAAAATTATATGGTAGTCTGGGGTTACCACAGGGGTTGGGGGTCTTCACTCTGAAATCTAAAGTATGCATGTTTCTGGTGATTTAAAAATTGGTTTTGTACTTTGTGATTTGTTGATCATTACAAGACAGGAATTTCTGTAAAACTACACAAAATTAGCTCAGCTATATAATTTCTTATCTGGACATCTCCCATACATTCCTAGTAAGTAGGGATGCAACAAATCCAGAATCCTTCTGCATATCCCAATTAGGGGGGATGGAAATCACATGACTTTTTGTCACAAAACTAGGAAGTAAAAAAATGTTTCCCCTTCCCAGACCTAATTTGCATATGCAAATTAGGATTTGTTTCGGTATTCGGCCGAATCTTTCATGAAGGATTCAGGGGTTCGGCCAGATCCAAAATAGTGGATTCGGTGCATCCCTTCTAGTAAGTGTTTACAGTCTTTTAAATTACTTAAAATTATATAAAATCTTGTACCAGAAGCATGAATCCATATTACCAGCAAAACAATAATATTAGGTTTATTTAACATTTGAATGTTTTTAGTAGACCTTTTTTTCTATTATTACATGTTCCTCTTGTTACAGAAGGGGAATTAAAAAATAAACTCAAAAACACATAGCTTGTGTTAAAATAAATAAATTTTAAAAATATATATATATAGATATATTGTATTTCTAAATAAACTAATTGTTGTCACCAGGAAATTACTCTAAACTGAAACAGAACAAAATGTTTAAAAATTGTAGGGTGGGTTCGGATGTGAATTTATCGAAAATGTGTGGCAATGAAAGGTTAAGATAAAGAAGCAGTATGCACATTTATGAGCGCTGCAAATGTGTCCAGATTTATAGAAATTGTTACTTAGTACAATATTAGTACACATTCCTTTAAGAGGCTGACCCCCGGCCTGCATTAAGCAGATCTGCTGACCTCTGCTTGCTCCTTTGTCTGCACTCACAAGGGTATTTATATTGATGCTGTGAGGTGGCAAACAAAACAAGGGGCAAAACAGGCATGTTACAATTTCTCTTCACTGCCTGAGGCTTACAGTCCAACTGGTCAATAAAGAGTGCAGTAAATAATAAATATATTGCTGATGTTTTACTGCTGTGACTTTTGTAAGTACGAGTTCTCGTAACAGTTTATAAAAGGAAGGGTAAATCGAGGAAGAATTATTAGTAGTGCAGAGAATATGACACAGCGCACGGTAAGATAATTAGTTGACTGCTATATTTAATACGTTTCTAACAACAATTGTTTTCTATTCTAGTATTGTTTATTACTAAGCTTTTGGTAATAATAACTCTACTCCCATCATTATGCAACAGGAATGGTAAAATCATCTGTCTCACTTTCCCTTTAACTATTTGCCTTTCTCTGACTTCTGCAACCTGCTCCAATCTTCCTCTTATCTTCTACCTAATTTTAACATCCTTTCATTTATATAATCCTTTGTTCTTGTCTTTTAAGTCATTGCAACATAAACCTTGGATGAAATATTCAAATTCAAATAAAGACCAAGATACCTAGACCAAACCTCCTGCATTGCAAGAAACTAAGTTACAGGCATGTGATTCCTTATTCTGGAACCTGTTATCCAGAAAGCTCCAAAATATCTCCCATGGAGCAAATAATGAATTCTTTTAAATAAATGATTTCCTTTTTCTCTGTAATAATAAAACAGGCACAGATTTATGACGAGGCCACAAAGACCTGGACCTAGGGCGGCAAAGTTTCAGGGATGGCATGTCACCCAGCCGCAATATGTGGTGGTGGTGGGGTTAATGCCAAAGCTGGCAAATGCTAGGACCTGAATTTAAGAATGCTGGAACCTTCTGGCTCGAGCATTCAGGTACTAAAACTATGTTTTCATCATTGATGATTAGGGTTTTTTTTCCCTCTGGCAAATTTTTTTTAAAAAGTTTGCAGGTTTTAGGTGCCGATAATTTTATTATTTAAAAAAAAAAAAACAACAATATATTTCTTTCTTTTCTGCTTCTCATTCTCCTGTTTATATTTCTGAAGTTTTATCTGCATCTGTTCCTTTCAATTACTAAAGTCTTGTCCAGTAATACCTGAGCATGATGTGTGTACTGTATACATACTAGGTGAAAACCTCTTGTTTTCGTATCCATCAATTCCACTGTGTAAAAATTAGCCTTTAATGCTAGAACAAATAAAAAAACTGTATGGTTTCTTGTTAATTACTAGAGGAGAAATAAGGAGTGTTTTCCATAGGGGCTGTAGATAATTGCCCAACCCACGTGAAACCACGGAAGGAGGGACACTATGACAGCATGCAGAAAGCTCAGCATGAGCCTATGACAAAAACAAAAGCACTCACCACAGAACTGCCAAGAAGAGCAGCGGGGTGGAATTAGAGCAAAGGAAGAGAAAATGCCTTGTGTTCAAAAGACACAATCAATATAAGCCTTTTAACAGCCCCCAGATTGTATTAATATTGCATGACAGTATAAGATGTCAGGGACAGCAGAGCTGCACGTAACCCCTACGGCTCATAGAAATAGTTTGCTGCAGAACCACAGCAAATCCGCACACAAAAGCATCTGCAACATCTCTATTCTCCACATCATGGAAGCAATGACATCTTTTAGGACTATTAAAAGAAACACTTTAAGAAGCACATTTACCAAGGATTGAATTTCAAATTTATGTGAGTTTTTTTTAAATGCCCTTAAATTAGACTGAATTCGAAATTCGATTGGGGGAATGTATTAAACAGAATTGAATTGTCAAAACTCTGACCGATCCGAGAACATGAATCGAATTTGAATGTTAGGAAGGCTACAAACAGCACCAAATTGATCCCTGGACCTATCTCATTAACTTGAATTCTTAAAGGGCCAGAGTATGATAAATCTCGAAAAACCGAATTCTGATTTTTTAATAAAACTCGATCAAGTGTGGATGATTCCCTAGTCGAATTTGACAGTTTTGACGATAAAAGAAATATAAAAATTTTAATTTTCAGTTCGACCCTTAATAAATCTGCAGATTTACAAGAATAAGGAATTAAGTAAGAGTACCAAACATGGAATGAATGTGTACAAGAAATAAAAACATTGTCTAGAGCAAATGTTTTCATAGCTACAGTGCATTGTTGTTTAGAATTTTTTTATCTGTGAACCTTGTCACAGTTGACTGCAAATACCTTCAAAGTATGACGCATTTCCAGGAGATGCAGCTGATACAGCCTTTGCAAAGAAAGTAGGCTGTAAATTGCCTCTACATACTAAGGAATCAGTTGAACATGCAATAGAACTTTACCCCCATATGTAATGTAAGGCACTAACTTTGCCCAGGAGCTGTAACCCATAGCAACCAATAAGATGCTTGCATTTAAACCTGTGACTAGTAAATTCTACCTGATGATTGGTTGCTATGGGTTACCGCTCCTGGGCAAACTTATTGCCTTTTATTACATAACCCCATTGATGTTGTATCATCTGGCCTTATCATACTTTACACTCAAAATGACTGAATATTATATACTCAGGCATAAACATGCAGCAATACTGTGTGGTGTTTTTCTTTTTAAATGCCTCCTTTATGTTTCACACTACTTGCATCATAATATTATGCCATGCTGATATGCATCACAAATTCTCAAATGCCATAGGTGGTGGTTTGAAATGCAAGCGTTACATACAAGTTATTGTGTAACAACTGATTTTAACATGTGCAAAGAGGGACAAAAAAAGTTGCTGTGCTTAGTTCGGTAAATTTTTTGGCCATGCCCATCTTGACGCTCTCATAAACCCATTGAAACAAAAGCTGAAGACTGAATCGAAAAATATTGATGACAAAAATAGTGGCCAGAAATGTGGGCTACGGTGGTTACTCATAATAATTGATCGGTCTACTGCAAATCTATAGGCAGTTGCTGTAAATTACTGCACTGAAGCAAATTTACAGTGTTTGGATATCAGTCTACAAAAGGAAGCATACGTAGTGCATTTCTGCTGTCAAGGGCTGCACATGAGAAAGCATAATATAAAAAAAAAGGAAAATTCTCAAAGCTATCAAATGTAAATGCAGTGTGTATAATGTATACCATGTCATCTTTCAAGCATTTGGTGAAAAGGGAAGTCTATAACAATCTCTGTGGTTATAGCACATGCAGTGCCTTCAGTTCACTGGGTACATGCTATGTCTGACAGTGATTATGCATA
>CM044436.1:49662390-49688653 GCA_024363595.1 Xenopus borealis | reverse complement strand
AACATGATCAAACCCCAGTTTTTGAATGATGGGAAGCTTTCAGACTTCTTATTTTACAGTATTTGGAATGTTTCTTGGCTTTCGGTGTATTGCATTCGAAAGTAACACCATTTATTACTCTTTCAGGATGTTGTGAGAAAGATTGAATCCACTAAAACAGATGGTCGGGATAAACCACTTAAAGATGTGGTCATTGCAGAATGTGGAAAGATTGAGGTGGATAAGCCATTTGCAATTGCCAAAGAGTAAATTGAGGGAAGCTCCTGCTGCCCCACCATCACTGGGTAAATCACAGACCTGAGGCCTTCCCTGTAAACTCCAAGCTATGTGTATCCTGTAGCCTTCCAGTCTCCACTGACCGGAGATGAAAAAACAACCATGCCTAGAAGCATCAGGCACATATCTAGGTCTGTCCTTTTACCCATGAACTTTTAACTTCAGTTACTAAAATTGAGTGGCCAGAAGATGTTTTTCTTTTTTTTTTGTCCTAAGGAACAAATCATTGAATTATACATTCCATCCACTAAATATTTGTACTCAAATTTGAAATGGACATTGTTGGGTTGAATAAAAACCATTTCTATTAAATGTTGTTCGCGTGGTTTTGGCTTTTGGTCAACTGGTTGGCCAGTGTGTTCTGTCCTCCTCCCCCCCCACCTCCCTTTATCTCAATTGGGTTTATGTAAAAATGAAGTTATTTCCAGAGACTGTGATGCCCACCATTATTATTGGTCATGTAAAGCAATGCCTAAGAATAGAATTCCAAGGGAATGAAGGCTAGTTTTGGTCATGCAGTAATGAAGTTGCTAAAGTTTATAGCATTACGTTAACCCATTTTACAATGTTTAGCAATGTTTACTAGTCATTTATTTTCACATTCCACACAACTGTGTCTTCAGGGGCCTGTCTTCCTTTGCTTTACAATTCCTGTTCAACCTCCCTTGACAATCACTATACCAATTTCCTTTCCATACTGTGGTCATAATCCCTTAGGTGCCACTTAAAATGATACTGATACTTGAGAATGAAAGTACCTGCCCTGTAAATGTTACAGTTTAATCTATGTGGAATCACAACATGTAAAATGTTGTGGCACTCCATAGAGATTTATATTGTTCCCCCTCTACTAAAAGGGCTTCTTTGATATAATTTTATGATCATTGGATATCATTTTATACAGTGAAACATGAACTAATTAAAGCAGTTAAATTAACAAACACACACACTCCTAGTTTTATGTGAATGTGACCCAAAACATTGTCTGATTTTCAAGCTAGTCCTAAGGCTAGATAAAAAAAACTAAATTCTATTTAGTCAGATTTATTGAAAAAAAAAAATCCAGTAACATCTGTATGTGGCTATATGTCCCTTTTGGATTATCCTATAATTTGAATGTGAACTCTGTCTGGTGGTTTCAGTCAATGGGATGACAATCGGCTGTGAATGGGGATCCAGCAAAGCCTGATCACACATACAACTCCTTTTTTGAAGGAGTTTCATGGCTTGAACAAAGGAAGTGACTGAGAATTGCAGAAAATTCTGTTGATGCCCATAAAGTTGGAAAAGGTTAAAGGAACAGTAACATCAAAAAATGAAAGTGTTTTAAAGTAATAAAAATATAATGCAGTGTTGCACTGCACTGTTAAAATTGTTCTTTGCTTCAGAACCACCTCTAGTGTTAAATAAGCTGCTGTGTAGCAATGGGGGCAGCCATTTAAAGAGCAAAGGCTCAAGTTACACAGCAGCTCTGTAGAACATACTGTTATCCTCTATTTAACCTGTGCCATATATCCTTTTTTTTTAATTGCTTCCATTGTTACACAGCAGCTTGTTTATATGAATTATAGTATTATTTCTGAAGCAAATAGATCAGTTTTACTAGTGCAGAGCAACATTACATGATATTGGTATTACTTCAAAACCCTTTCATTTTTTTGGTGTTACCGTTCCTTGAAAAGACTCTCTCTAAAGTGTTTGGACTCCACCAATGAACAGTCAGACAGATTGTGTACAAATTAAGGATTATCATACAAGTAGTCTGCACGACAATCACTTTCTTATTTAAGACAGTGCACATTCTCCAATCGTCACTTTTCACTGAAAATACTAGTAGAAATGTTAAAGCACCAAATTTAGTTTTGGATTTAAAAAAAGCCTTCTTGGTACAAGAGCATTACAGCTGGTACCAATAAGCTGTAATGCCCTTGTACCAATGAAGACTAATTTTTTTTTAAATCCAGAGCTGCCTATTGTGCTGTTCTAACATTTCTACTATGTGTACAAATTAAGGAAATACAAGACCATTGTTCACTTACCCAGAAGTGATTGACAAACTACAAGGCGTCTAATAGCCCAAGAGGTTACAAAGGAATCCAGGGTAACTTCTAAGCAACCGAAAGCCTGTCTCACATTGGCAAATGTTGATGTTCCTGAGTCCACCGACAGACAGGAGAACCCTAAACAGCAATGCTGTATATGCAGAGTAGCTAGGAGAAAGCCACTGCTTTCCAAAAAATATTGCTGACTGTCTAAAGTTTGCTAAAGATCATGTGGATGAACCAGGAGGATACTGGAAGAATCTATTGTGGATGGATGAAGCCAGACATTGCGGGACAAGATGGCGCCCATGATCCTGCCTGGAGGGGACCTGGACTTTGGGGTAATTGACAAGTTAGCCCGGGGGGGGGGGTGTTTAGCACCGGAGGGGGTCACACTAAATACCAAGAGCATGATTCACTTACTTTTCTGCACACACATTTAGATTTTTTTTTCAATAAATACCTAACCAAATATACATTTTTGCTTTAGTTACTTCTTTATATGTGCCAGAAGAGTTATGATGCTTCTGAATGGTAAACAATTGGCTGCGCCAGCACTTTTTTCTGTAGTGTAAACAATTCCAGATTAATTTCCATATCTGTGATTTTCCATACATTTAATCAGTTCAGTTGCTCTTTTCTGGATTGTCTAGTGTAGTATTTTGCCTTGTGGATACTGAACACCAAAACTGCAACCTTGTATATTGTTTTCATAAGCCAAATCATAAAACCTTAGGCTCTAACCTGCCTGTCGTGGGCAAACCCCATTCAAATTTTCCCTCCTGTGCCTAGGTTTATATCTAAGCTTGCACAGTATTTCTCACTATTCCCCTCTACATGTAAGTGTGAGGAATCAATGATGGCCACTCTACCGTAAGGGCAGAACTACACAGAAAATTCACGTCTGTTTTCGGTGGATGCAACAGGAACAAGGTAAAGGAATAGTAAGTCAGATGGTGTCGCAGGGTTAATCGGACGCGACTGTCGGATGAAAATGCTGCAAGCTGCATCTTCATCCAACAGTCGTGCTGCGTCGGATCAAACCTGCGACACCATCAGACTTTTCTATTACTTACCTTGTTTTTCATCACATGCGTTTTTGCACACAGCGTTGCATCCGCCGAAAACAGATGTGATGAATCATCCATGTAGTTCTGCCCTAAGAAACTGGAAGCAGGAGAGGAAACTTCACGCGTCTTCACTGCTACAACATTCTGAAAATGACTCCACTGGTTGTCATACATAGCAGACTTCATTGGACATTACAAGTATAAAAATATACAAGAAAATAAGTTTCAACAATATTTCCACACACCTTACAAGAAAACTAAATGCAGCTAGAGACAACCACTATGTAAGTGCAAGTATTTCTGTTTTCTTCACTCTTTCAAAGAATTTCATCTCAGTGCCATCTTGGAAACAGTAATTTGTAGTGGCCCTTAAAGGACATGTCAACCCCAAAATAATTTTTTACATAATGAAAGAAAACAATTATAAGTAACTGCAATATACATTCATTAAACTTTTTCTATGGTTTGTAAGTACTTTGTATTGCTTTTGAAAGCAGTGTTTGTCTGTAATTTTCTATTCTCTTGTCCTGGTGGCTTTGGCTTTTGACATTTTTAAAACAAACAAACAAACAAACAAACAGATCTGTCTTGCATGAGGAGACGGACAGGGGTGCTCTGCCAATAAGGCGGCAGCGCCCCACTGGGTACCAGTGCCGCTCCTGGTACTTTAAGAGCCGAACTTCTGGTTTTCAGCAACACAAGCTGCCTCAGGCGCCGGAGGGGCCAGGATCTCCCCTGGAGACTGACTTTTGCAACATTGTTTAAAAAGTAATAACCAGGAGTTAAACAAATGCTGCATTCAGTAGTAATTATATTTATAAATTACTTTTCAAGCACTGACAATTTTTAATAGATTCATATGGGAAAGTTGCTTATAATTGTGTTTTCTTTTATTATGGAACAATTTCATTTTATTGGGTTGAAATGTCTTAAAATACTGTAACTGATTCTAAAGCTATACTTTCCCTTTTAACAGCCTAAATACATTTCTGTAACCTGCCTGGTCTTTCCTACAAAAGGTTAATCATACCATATGTTTGTCAGAAATGATTCCCTTAGAACACTCAGGCTGTATTTTGTATAGGGGTTTAGGCCCCAGTGACCAGCAAACAATGTACAATGTTTCAAAATGGCCTATTGTCTATGAAGATTCTCATATATCCAGGTCATTGTATACAGTCAAAGGCTTGTTATCAAAGGCAACTGGCCACTTAGATTTTTTTCTTGAAAACACTTCATCACTCATCTTAGAGGATTCTTCAGTTCAACTGTAGTAGTAGGGAATTCCCCGGCATTTAAACCCTTGAGGGTAGTAAAGTCACAGACATCCAATCACAACGGTTCCATTGAACTTTAGTAAGGTGTTGGTCGAAACCCACAGTGTGAAAGTGCGATGCAGTCACAATGGTACCAAGCTTTTCAATGTACGTGTCTGGGAGTATGAATTGTTGTGAAGCTGCCGGGTTAAGGATGTCAAAGCGGCATTGTATGTTGATGACAAGTGATGTTGCAGGCCCCCTCATGGATGGTTTTTCCACTTTGGCATAAATTCACACCTCTTTCAAACCATCTGCCCTCTCTATCCAAAATGTGCACATTGTTGTCGTCAAAGCAATGGCCCAACATAGAAGGGCTAACTCCTCAGGACTAGACTCAGCAGTCTATTTACATCTCGAGGATAAGGGTCATTCCTCTGAGGACAACAATGTGCACATTTTGGATAGAGAGGGCAGATGGTTTGAAAGAGGAGTGGATAAGGCCATTTTTGCCAAAGTGGAAAAACCATTGCTTGTCATCAATGTACAATACTGCTTGCTTCACAACAATTCACATTTCCAGTCATGTACACTGAAAGATTACCACCCGTCTCAATGAAAATCATGGTACCATTGTAACTGGATCATACTTTCACACATCTGTAAATTTCAGCCAACACCTTACTGGGGTGTTCCCAGTAGGTAGGGAATTCCCTATCACTTGATTTGAAAGGAATGCCCAAAATTACCAAACAAGCTTCTATATTGCTTCATTCAAAAAAACTGAACAAAAGGTTATCCTCTTCCTGTCCTAGCATTAGCAAACAGATCCATAATAGATTGTCATTGGTGCCGAAAAGAACATGAAGGAAAACAGGTAGCAGGGTTGTTCCACCGCTTCATTCCATTGTGCTGTAGATAGCTTTTATTTTCAATGTTTCATGAACTATTTGGTCAAGGTCAGAATACAGTATATCATACTTAAAACTGGATTTTGAAGATCTGATTTCCCATTCTTATAGTTATTTTACCCTTAATAGCTAAAAATATTTATATTTCCAGATGGTAGCTTTCTATTTAATAGCAAAAATAAATGGGGTAGTTGAGAGTCACATCTCTATTCACAAAAGCTCAGATTTGAGATTTGAAAAGTAGAGTTTTTTTCTTGGTTAAAAAAAAAAACAAATAAAAGTAGATGAGAAGCCATAATAAAGGAAAGGTCTCAAAACGTCACACTGGTTTTTAAGGCCTCCAGAAGAGGTTAGCTCTAGAGCCCATAGTCTAGTGTGTAGCTTGCAGGATCTGAGGAACGCATCATATATCTCCATATATTATGTATAAATCCATACAACTTGTAATTCCAAATGTTTCTATGAAAATATACAAATCCTTGCAAAGGGGCATAGAAGAACTGATTTTAGCACTAGTCGTGTTGTTCTGGTAGGTCAGTGTTGTGGCTGCTGGGCTTCCAAAATGTGTGTAGTTGCAATAGGTTGTTCGTTGACTGTGGGACGATACTTGTGATCCTGCCTCTGGTAAACACCCTGCAGAACTCCACGTAAAACACTGTTCTCTAGGATATCTAAATTGGAGGAAAAATAGTGAGTTATTATAGCTTGAAAATTCCCTCAGCAAAGCGATCTGTACCGCTAGAGAACAGTGGAGCAGTCCAGGCTAAAGCTGCCCATACATGTCTTGAGGTGAGAATATCAAGCTGATCCAATTGTTTAGCCCTCGGATTATTGCAGCCATGTAGGTTATTTGGTTGGAGATTTTATCAACTAGCACATGCAACCCTTGGTCCGACGGCAAAGTTTCTGGCCAGATATAATCTGGTAGGTCAGTCAGAGTGTGCCATACACTGGCAGATAATCAAACTGAAGGGGTCAAACCAGCATCTTAAATCTACCAGTGGTATGGCTTAATGCTGTTCAACTGGAGGCCTGTGAGCATGAGGCCCTGCTCCAAAAGCCTTTAAGTGAGCTAATCTTCTTGAGAAATCCATACATTTCTTTGCATGACATTTAATATTTTAATCTCACACAGGCCCAACAGCCATTGTAAGAGAAGGGATACAAAACACAGAAAAACTGCATAACATTCATAGAATTTGTTTGATATTGTAGGTCTAATGCGTACTGTAAATGATGTAACATTTTAGCAGTCCACATTTACAGTAGAGTTAATGAGACTAATAAGGACTATTTTTAAAGTAGTTAAAGGGATGCTGTAAAAAAAATCAGTTAAAAGTGCTGCCCCAATAGACTTCTGCACTGAAATCCATTTTTCAAAAGAGCAAATACATGTTTTACTATTTTATTTTGAAAATCTGACATGGGCTAGACAGATGCCCCTAGTCATGTGACTTGTGCTCTGATAAACTACAGTAACTCTTTATTGCTGCACTGCAAGTGATATCACCACCCCCAGCAGCCCATCAGCAGATAACCAGATAACATCTCCCTGACAAACATAAGAACAGCACTCAATAGTAAAAATCCAAGTCCCATTGTGACTTCAGTTGCATTCAAAAGTGCTTTTTGTGAAAGTACGTGACCATTCAAAATGACCTGAGATGGTTGCCTATACACCAATATTACAACTACAAAAATACACTTGTTGGGTTAGGAATTAAATTTTACCTGGTAGAATTAATTGTTTGCAGTGTAAACTGTGTAATTTAGAAATAAAAACTACACTATAAAAATCATGACAGAATCCCTTTAAACTGTAAAAATTATTTTTATTTGCTGTTACAGAATCTCTTTACTCTCTTTTCTTACCATTCTATAACACACCAAAATACTACAAAATAAGTATGTATTAAAAAAAATTGCTACAGTCACCTATATCAACTAAATCAGTTGCTTGCATTTACTGGGCATTTGTTTAAACAGATATGGATGACTAGATCTAGAAAATACTGTATCTTTTATTACATCCCCCATTAGTATCTTACCTGTTTCTGGTGGCAAGACATAACAGTCCTTGTAAAACCCCACAACGGCTTTGTGCGATAATGATGGGCACCTGCAAGAAATACACAAGAAACATACATGGTAGTTAACCTCATCACTTATGTTACAATTAATTATAGTTTCTAAAGGTTATGTCCTATTATAATACAATGTCCTTTACATGCTTATTTTACTACAGTTTGGTGCCAGAACAAATACTCAGTTTATTAATACACAGAGAAAACAAGGCTGTGTTACTTAATATACATATATAATATAATTAAAGGGGTGGTTCACCTTCAAGTTAACTTTTAGTATATTGTAGAAGAGCCAATTCTAAGAAACTTTTCAATTGGTCTTCAATATTTATTTTTCATAGTTTTTTTAATGATTTGCAATTTTCTTTCGTTTCTTTGCAGCTTTCAGATGGGGGTCACCGACACCATCTAAAAACAAATGCTCTATAAGGCTACAAATGTATTGTTATTGCCACTTTATTACTTATCATTCTATTCAGTCCATCTCCTATTCATATTCCAATCTCTTATTCAGATCAATGCAGGGTTGCTAGAGTAATTTGTTCCCTAGAAACCAAATTGCTGACACTGCAAGCTAGAGAGCTGCTGAATATAAAGCTAAATAACTATAAAACCACAAAATGAAAACCAATTGCAAATGGTCTCAGAATATCACTCTCTACATCAGGGGTCCCCAACCTTTTTTGCTCGTGAGCCACATTTAAACTTAAAAAAAAGAGTTGGAGAGCAACACAAGCATGAAAAAGTCCATGGGAATGTCAAATAAGAGCTCTGATTGGCTTTTTGGTAACCCCTATATGGACTGGCAGCCTACAGGAGAGAATGTTTGGCAGGGCATCTGTTTTTTATGCAACCAAAACTTGCCTCTAAGCCAGTAATTAAGTAAAATAAGCACCTGCTTTAAGGCCACTGGGAGCAACATCCAAGGAGTTGGAGAGCAACATGTTGCTCATGAGCTACTGGCTGGGGATCACTGCTCTACATTATACTAAAAGTTAACTCAAAGGTGAACAACCCTTTTAAGGGCAAGGCCAGACAGGGAGATTCGGGGGAGATCTGTCACCTGGCGACTTATTGCCGCAACGAATCTCCCCCGAATCTCCCCGAATAGCTAGCTAGCGCTGCGCACCCGCTAGGCGTAAAGTTGCCTGCGCTTGTTCACACGCAGCAACGCGAGTTTAAAAGTCGCTCAAAACTGCCTGGCGAGGCAATTTTGAGCGACTTTTATAATCGCGCCGCTGCGTGTGAACAAGCGCAGGCGACTTTACGCCTAGCGAGTGCACAGCGCCAGGCCCGGACTGGCAATCTGTGGGTTAGGGCAAATGCCAGATGGGCTGCTATAAGGTGCCATAGAAAGTCAGTATTTAGTGGGCTGGTGGGGGCTGTTTGGGCCTCTATATGGGCTGATTGGGCCTCTGTGTACCTGAAATGCCAGGGCCTATTTTGATTCTCAGTCCAGTCCTGCACAGAGCTGACTAGCTATTCGGGGAGATTCATCGCGGCGAGAAGTCGCCAGAACTCCCCCGAATCTCCCTGTCTGGCCTTGCCCTAAGGGGCTGGTATCAGCCAGGGCTGCCATCAGGGGGCACAAACATCTCTTAAACTGAGATAAGTATATTGTATTATACTTCTACTTACCTCAACCATGTAAGTATTTATGCGACATCTGATAAGACATTCTTTCTGTGCACTAGCAATATTTTTTTTAGTTTTTGGGACAAAAGGCACCCAATAAAAGGCATTTAAGCATTGCATAGCTTTGCAGATAAAAGAAGAAAACAAGCAAACTGGACAGTCACAGTAATTTAGTGTTCTAATGTTTCTGACACAATAAGCCCACACTGAATTTGTTTACTCAACCTTTCTAGTAAAAGATCGTTAGGATCATTTACAATGAAGGAGTCAGTGTGCAAAGTGTTGAATAGGACTTGTTTGCACTTTGAAGGCTGTGTCCTTCATTGTGTAACTTGCTGTGTGACTCTGTGCTTATTTTTGACCTGTTGCAACCCTTTGGGTTGAGCACCATCTGGGTTAAGGTGGCCATACACGGGCCGATAAAAGCTGCCGACAGACCAAGTCGCCAACTTATTGGCCCGTGTATGGGGCCCTCCGACGGGCTTCAACGATCGATATCTGGCCGAAAGTCGACCAGATGTCGATCGGGCGGGACTAAAAATCCTGTCGGATCGCGGCCGCATCTGTTCGTTGATGCGGTCTCGCGATCCGACCGCCCGTATGGCCTCCATTATGATATGATTGTTGGGCCTCAAGGTGGGCATATCGGGGAGACATCCGCTCATTTGGCGACATCGCCAAACAAGTGGATCTCTACGTGTATGGCCAACTTTAGACAGCACTCCCAGGTTTGCTGCTCTCTGCAGCGAGTGCCAGATTTTTAATACAGTACTGGGTGCAGAGAGCAGCAGACCCAGGGGCGTAAGCGCTTCCTAAATGAGAACTAAGGGGCATTTATGACCAATTTGCAATAGATAGATAGATAGATTGATATAGATATCCCTTTCCTATAGTTTTGGGATGGAATGCAGGTTAAAGGGTGTGGGAACCCACAACATCCAACTGAGAGCAAAGCCCAAGTTTGGTGGATTTGGGAGCAGGTAGAAGTTGGCAGTGTGGTTTTCCTATTGTTCCAGAATAAAGTCTGCTAGATAACAGTACCCCAGGTATAATACTGTACTATTTTATTGTATTTATTTATATTGTATCTCGCTTTACTCTGCATACCTACAGAATATTTATCAAGATATAGATGCCATAGTTTGCATTGTTAATTATATAACCAATTTTAAAAATACAGGCGGGATGTCAGATCCAGACAAGTTTATATGAAAAAGAATATTCTTAGAAAAAACATTTTATAATTTCTATATGCTTAAGGATATGCATGTATAAAAATATCAATTATACACATGGGAAATGTTGCTGAGGTGGCTACTTGAAGATGAGTCAAATGCATTGTAAGGACAGATGTTAGCTACCAATTTGGCCCCTTCAGACCGAGTATTTGACAACCAAGTACAGTCAATGCAGTATTTTGGTCCAGTCCACTCTAGGCACCCCCCGCCACCAGATCGGACTGTGGCATTATTTTTCATCTAGGAAAGATTTTATATACCATATACTATGAAGAAAAAGTACTGCTGGCACTGGGGGAAGGGGGGTTTGCTGCAGGGGGCCCTTCAAGGTTGTGGGACCCTAATGCAGCAGCCCCCAGTCCGAGGCTGAGCAATACATTAGCATATATGTAATGAAGTACTCAGGCACAGGGGTATATAGGTACAAAAGAAGCTGCTTTTTGGTTTTGGCATACTTGGAATTTCAATGACATGACTTTTTCTGAGACAAGCACTGATAAAAAGAATAAATCTGTGGATGGCCTGTTGTACTTGGAACTACAGCCAGTCATACAACAAGTTTCTTATTTCCATGCAATTTGGAAATTAGATGATAAATGTTCCTTTATGTTTTCATTCCAAAAATATCTGTCCAAGTTTGTTTTATTTTTACATTCTATGTAATTTTATTTATTTTCTACCTTTTTTTGGCACAAACACCTTTGTGTTTAGTAAGCCTTATTCTGAGGTTATCTTGTGGTTGGCCTTGCATATACCAAACCACAAGAACACCTTGTCATAAAATGTTTGACATATGTTGCTGCACAAGGATAAATGTTATGCTTATGTAACTCCTGATGTTTCATCTCCCATGTAAAATTGGTTCCCATGCAGATGACAAATGCCCGAAAATATCATACAATTGCAGGAGATATGAATAGCCACATATAAATCAACTGAATAATCAAAATTGTGAAAAGATGTGAAAAACCAGATGAATTGAGTAAATGCTTCCTGAGTGCAGAAATGTTGGCCATGGAAAGGTAATTTCAAATGTTTCGTCTCCCCAAAGAAGGTAATTTTGCACAGGCTACAAAATGCTCTAAAAAAGGATTTTTTAATACCACTGCAGTGGCTCCAGTTCAAGTACTCGTATATAGCAAGATGGTACAGTCAGCACTTTTGCCTTAGCTTGCTTTATTTGATTTAGCAATCCTTTTAATCCTATAGAACTGACCCTTCAGTAGGCCCTTAGTGACCCCTAGTGGTGAAAGATTAAGAATAACATAATTAAAGGAACAATAACACAAAAAAGTGCTTTAAATGAATAACAATATAAAGTACTGTTGCCCTGCACTGCTGTGTTTGCTTCAGAAACACCACTATAGTTTCTATAAATAAACTACTGTGTAGCCATGGGGCAGCCATTCAAGTACAGGGTTCACTGTAGATAACAGATAATTAATGAAAAATCCCATTGTATACTACAGAGTTTATTTATTTATCTGCTCTGTATCCTTTGCCTTTTTTCAGCTTTGAATGACTACACAACAGTTTGTTTGTAAAAACTATGTAATATGTAAGTTGTTTATAAACTGTTATTATGTTTCTAAAGCAAACCCATCAGCACAGGGCAACAATACATAAAAGGAACTGTGACACTAAAAATTATTACGCTTAATGCTTTATAAAAAAAAAAAACCCTTAGAAAACGCTGCTTCCAGATGTACACTGTCTTCCCAAAAGGCAGAAAGGCAACTCTGAAAGATCAAAAGGTCTACTTCTCCTCTTAGTCAGTCTTCTAAACTGGAAGTTAGTTTTTGCTGCTCTAAAGCACATTTTTTAAACTACTTTTAGTTTAGATTCCAGGAGAGGGTGCATGCGGGCAGTGTCACTTCTTCTGCGTCATTTTTTCCTTAGTTTTAAGATGTTGTATCGTGTTAGCTACTGAAAAAACGTAGAAAATATAAAGTTTGGTGATAAAGTGGTTTGACTAAGAGGCCTTGGTGCCCACGAAAGCTTGCAATTTTTACTTATTCAGTTAGCAAATAAAAGGTATCACCAAACTTTACATTTTCTAATTTATTCCTGTAAAAGCAAGTGAGCAGCAAGAGAATAAACACACTGATTGAGAGGGTCTGCCTGTAGAGTTATGGCTGACCAGAGTGCTGTCTTTACTGCTTGCAGCTCTTTCAGTGATTAAGCAAGCCCAAGAATAGCACAAGGGGCTAAAATGCCCTCAGTAAACCACAAGAACTAACTTCCGGTTTAGAAGTCTGGCAAGGAGGAGATGTGGAGCACCGCACCATGGATCTTGAAGAGCCACCCTTTCGCCTTTTGGAAAAACAGTGTACATACGGAAGCAACGTTTTATAATGGTATTTTCTTTTATAAATCATTAAGCATAATAAACTTTCTGCAGGATAGGTCTGTAGGTGGAAAATGGTATAAATTGTAACTGTTCCTTTAAAGGAGAATTCAACCCCTTTGGGCAAAAAACCATCCCCTCCCTCCCCCCCCCCGGGAAAATGCCCCTAACGCGTTACTTACCCCTCCTTCTAGGTCCTCTCCAGAGGAGTTCACTCCGCATGCGCCAAAAGTCACGAAGTTTCCGAAAAAAGAAAATCGGGTGCATGCACAGTAGATCTAAACCGGCAAATGCCTCGTACTGCGGATGCGCCACCAAACACCGATGACTACAGGAAGAAGAGTGCTCGAGAGAAGATGGCTGCCGTGAACTCTGCTGGAGAGGACCTAGAAGGAGGGGTAAGTAATATGTTAAGGGCATTTGCCCCGGAGGGGAGGTAGGCCAGGGGACCTACACAGGGGAGGTTTTTTTGCCCAATGGGGTTGAATTCTCCTTTAAGTCTCAGATATACCATAATGTAAAATAATTTTGACTACAGTGAACTTTTTGTATATATTAATCCTGCATGTTAATGGAAAACTAAACCCCCCGAACAATGTAGGTCTCTATAAACAGATATTGCAACAACTCATATGCAAAACCCTGCTTCATGTAAATAAACCATTTTCATAATAATACACTTTTTTAGTAACATGTGCCATTGGGTAATCATAAATAGAAAATAGCCATTTTAAAAAATAAGGACAGCCTCCTGGGATCCTAGGATCCAACTGTGCACACAAACATACCAAACAAACTATAAAGTTAGGTCACATGAGCCAATTAACAGACAGAGTTGTGTCTTTTGCTTCCACACTTCTTCCTGTTACAGTTAGGGGGGAATTCACAAAAGTGTCGGGAAGGAAAAAATGTCTTTAAAATGTCTTTAAAATGTCTTTAAAATGTCGTAGCAACAGACAACAAATTCACAGAGCATTTCCCCGCCAATTTTCCGACATATACGACACTTTTGAAAAAGTGTAGTGAAAAGTGGGCGTGGTTTTTTCTGCACCACTTTCCCCGACATTTTTATGAATTACTCGTAAACTAATTTTTTTTTGCAGACAATTTTTCCGACACATTAGGCTCTCCAAAATGAAAATGTCTTTTAAAATGTCTTTAAAATGTCTTTAAAGTCGTGTAAAATGTCGTCTGTACGATGAAAAGATATACGACATTTTAGAAAATTGTCGGACTTACGAGACATTCAGAGATAGTAACATCTGCCTTTGTGAATTTGCCGTTTGTAACACATTTTACAAATTTGTCGACCGCCACTTCTGGGTTATTTATTTTACCGACACTTTTGTGAATTCCCCCCTTAGAGTTTAAATATTTCTGGTCAGGTGATCTCTGAGGCAGCACACAGACCATCATGAAATGGTGGTTCAAGGCAAGAGATGTAAAAGGGCAATATTTACTTAAATATATATACCAGGTAGGTAAGATTCTTTAATATGTCCCTTGATTTGATACAAACTATCTGTTGCTCAAAAATTAATTTTCAGGGTATAGTTTTCCTTTAATTTTATGGTTATGATTGATGGCATGCCAAAAATAATATATGTATTTATATACTTATATAGCACCTAATATGTACACAGTGCTTTACAAGGTGTAAACACAACCAATGGTATACTTATTATAAATATACATAATTATATTTATATAATATACAGTAAGAATAGATAGATGTCCTGAAGTTATAAGATGTTTCAATACACAGTTAGAGCTTTAGCAAATGGGCAGATTCGGGGAGATTTAGTTGCCTGGCGACTAATTGCCTCTTCTTCTGGGTGACAATCTTCCTAAACTGCCTTCTTGTGCCTTCCCACTGGCTACAATGAAAAATTGCCAGCAGGATACCACACGCGGCACAAAGTCACCTCCTGAGGCAAATTCCGGCAAATTTGGAAAAATCTCACCGTATCTGCCCATGTTCTGAAGCCATTTGAATGAGATCCATGCCACAAAGCGCTTACCATCTATTAAGAAAAGGAAAAAAAATAGAATATAAAATTGGGTGTGATATAAGGGCATAGGTTAAGGGTGTGTTGCTGCAGAGAAAGACTAGCAAAATTCTTAATCCAAAAGATAATTTTTAGGCTAGTGGTTGATGGGGAGATTTGTTGCATATGATAAAAATGCACAACTGTGGGTGACAAATCTCCCGATAATGTGTCTCCATTGGAAAGAACTGAAATGGCCGGTGGTAAAACCAAGGCATCACTTCGGTTTCTCTGAAGAGGCCTGAAGTTGCCTTAGGAGGAAACTTCTGGATGCTACACAATTTGAGGTTAAATGCATTCATTTTCTATACAGCAAAAAAATCTGCTTTCGTCTCAGTCAAACATTCTAGTGATCCTACCTGGGAGGAGAAAGGAGAAAGACAAGACTTACCCCACAATGCAGTTCTTTTTTTCTTTATGGAAATGTCTGACTTTCAGAAAATCTAGCAGTTCCTTAGGAACATCTGTGTTGTAACACAAAACACCCTGCAACAACATGGACATTAAATTTTCAAATCCTTACTTCCCCTTATGCATATTATAAAGTGCTGCACCATTTCCTCCTGAAAATATAATGTCCACAATACAGCTTTGCATGAGACCATCCCATGATCAATGATATCTACCCCAAATACAGAGATTTCCACTGCATCAGATTTCTTACAGAGCAAAACGTACCCTAACTATAGCAATGGTTAATTTTATAGGTTGGTGTTATAGGCAGGAATGCACTAAATCCCGATTTGCTTTGAGGTTCAGTCAAATCAGAGCCATTTTTAGTTGGCTTCAGATTAGAGTAAATCCTGGCCATTACCTATACAGCAGTAAACATTTGCAGGGTGCATCAATTTGTGCTTCAATTGACCTTTGGAAATTTTTATGCACACACTGGGAATTTCCAGGATTTTGGCCGAATCCGTTCCCCAAGATTCAGAGGTCCAACCACACCCCTAATTACAGGATGATACTGGGTTTCTGCTACCTTATTTCAAATATATTCAAGAAATAGATTAATGTGTATATATAATTGCTTACAAATTGTTTCATTAATCTTTTTTTTTGGTTCCACTTTATGTACACCATGAATATGAATTAAGGTAAGATTGGTCAGTGCACTCTTCTAACAACTTTAGATTTTAATTCTCAATACACAATCATTTATTTTCTAGTTTTCAAGGTCAGTGTTTACACTGC
The DNA here is from genome assembly GCA_024363595.1 of Xenopus borealis. Taxonomy (NCBI): domain Eukaryota; kingdom Metazoa; phylum Chordata; class Amphibia; order Anura; family Pipidae; genus Xenopus; species Xenopus borealis. The sequence continues at coordinate 49,672,552 of CM044436.1, read as the reverse complement.
TAATATAACACATTTGAAACAACAGTACCACCTACTGGCTACAGGCAACTGAGAATTACTTTTGTCCCAACAAGGAATGTTTTGTAATGTTGCATTGGCTAAAAAATACTTGTAAGCAAAAAAAGTCATCTGACAATGCTCAGATCAGTGCTGCACAAGGCAACGTCAAATTTTGTTCCTTTTCCCACAAAATTAAGCCAATTCTAATCAGTTGGTCAAAATGACCGTCAGGCACTGTATTTTTTTTAATTCATATTAGCAGTGTAAAAACTGATGAAATCTCGAAAACTAGAAAAAATTGTAAATTATTTTTAGCTTGTACATCTAATTATACAAGGGAAGCAGGTAGCAGATGAAAAATTATTTCTTTACCATAATTTAAATAATGGCTCATTGCTCTGCCGTCTACTTCCATAGCTCCTATTTTCTACCAGCCACCAATACATGGTCACAACTCCTTCCTACCTGTATATAGGCCTCTAGTCCCTGTCTCCTATGTTCCTGAACTTTCTGCATCCAATTTGCCACTCGTTTTGGTGGAAAGTCTGGTACTTTGCAATTCTTCTTAAGCTGTGAAAATAAAATAATTACAAGACCCATGAACCCTTACAAAAAAGTTGATATTTAGCATCAGGGCATACATAACATACCTGGTAGGTAGATCATTAGATAGTAGAGGCAGCCAGACAGGCAAATCTCTGCCTGACTTTGCTACCCAGATGCTGGCATACTCTGCCTGCCCTATGCTCCCTGTGCGTGCCATACTCTGCCTGTCCTATGCTCCCTGTGTGTGCCCTGAGCTGCCTTCCTTATGCTCTGTGTGTGCCATACTCTGCCCGCCCTATGCCCTCTGTGTTTGACATTACCTGTGGGATGTGAGTCTGCTAGGGCCTAAGCCTGTTAGGCTGTTGGGTCCTGGGGATTTAGCATTTTTTAAATTTCTAATTGCCTTAGATACTTCTTCGTTTGTTATGGGTGCATCTATGCTTTCTGTTTGTGACGTTGTTAGTTTAGGAAGTTGTAGAGAGGATAGTATTTTATTTTTATTACTATCCAAGTAAAAACAAAATCTAACTGAACCACAATGTCAAACCTCAATTGTAAACTAGATGACCAATTAGATGGAGAAGTAAGCAAGTTTTTTGGAGCAGCTCACAAATCATATTCTCTTTTGAAACTAATGAAGAACAGTAAGAATACAAAGGGGCTCTAGGTTGCGTGCCTGCCAAAGAGTTTATTATTTCAAAAGGCTGAGATACACGTGTTCTGAGAAAGTGGAGTCAGACTGCTATGCAGGTGTTAATGGGAACCCAGGATTAGGAGATGTCTGTGCTCATCTTCTCATTTCCCTCTCTGGTAAATAACTCTGGAAATCACTTTGACTCATCCCATGTGGTGCCGGTTCCACTTCTCACTGGAATGTGCAGATGCGTGTTGTGGTTTGTACAGCAGCTACACTATTTCATTATTCACTGATGAATTAATTCCCCTTTTGGTTTTATGTCTTTGATGTCTGTGTTGGCAGAAAAAGGCATTGAGCAGTTCGCAACACATGCCACCTCAGCAAGAGCCATGTCTTCTCTGTGCCTTTTCTGAGCTACTGTTGACAGCCCACAGAGGTGTGCTTCCTTCCAAAGAAATGCAAGTACTAAGATCTTTCAGCAGCAGCCAATGGTTGTTAAAAGGGTAGTTCACCTTTGAGTTAACCTTTTGTATGATTTAGGGAGTGATATTCTGAGAAATTTGCAATTGGTTTTATATTTCATGATTTGTGGGTTTTGAGTTACTGAGTGTATTATTTAGCTGCCTCCAGTTTGCAATTTGGTTGCTAGGGTCCAATTTAACCAAGCAACCATGCACTGATTTGGTTAAAAGACTGAAATATTAAAAATATTAATAGGGATGGCCTCAATAAAAAAAGAAGAGTAATAAAATGTAGCAATAGCAATAAATGTGTAGCCTTACAGAGCACTTGTTTTAGATAGGGTCGGTGACTCCTATCTGAAAGCTGGAAAGAGTCAGAAGAGGGCAAATAATTAAAAATAAAGACCAAATGCAAAGTTGGTTGAAATTGGCCATGCTATACTTAAAGGTGAATCCCACGTTCAAGAGCGATATGAGTTGCAGATGCACAGTAGCTGCAGGTAGGGTTGCCATCGGGAACAAGCAAAAATACTGGCCGATATTTTTATCCAGAAAAGATGTCAATCCTAGCTGCAGAGAAGTCGCTTGGGTGTGTCTTTTGTTAGACACATCAGCAAGTCACATGGGTAGGATTATTAGCTGTACTTTAACAAACTATAACACCTCATAAGTCATCAACAGAGACTGTTACAGGCTGTAGAGTCGCTTCAGCTCAGTCACATCCTTGCAGAGCCTGCTGTGCTAGATACACTAATAGTGGAATAGTTCCTCAAATGGAATTATAAAAATACACAATTGTTACAGTTCTGTTTTTTTTTCCTTTTATGCAATTTAGAGAAACTAGAGAAGATAAAACATGATCAAATTTACCTTTTACTTAGTTGCTCCTACTGAGTAACTAGGAATTTAACATTAGAGAATAAAGACTGCCCTTGATCAAAATGACCCACTGATGATGGGGTGCATCCCTGGAATGATGGCTGATTAAACAAACAGGGGTTTCTCCAATTTGCAGGTACTTTTTTCACCTGTGTCTTTGAAACTGTTCCTGGCATTTTGCCACTATGTTTTTATCCGTACACTGGTAAATTTTACAGAACCATGCATTTAGTGTTTGTGGCAGAGTTCCTATTTACCAGGGGCGATCCCAGCCACTTCGCCGCCTGAGGCGGCACTGCATTTGCCACCCCTCTCATTTGCCAACGGCGCTAGTGCAGAGCATGCAAGTGCGCCCTCTGCACTAGAAGAGCCGAATTTCCATGTTGAAAACCAGAAATTTGGCTCTCAGTTACCAGGAGCACCTGAGGCAAGTGCCTCAACTCGCCTCGTTGGCAGAGGGCCCCTACTATTTACCCAGGAGTTATGGTTACTATATACCTAGTTTTGGAAGAAGCAGGATAAAGTTTTGCACAGAAAATGTACTGTGAGTAGCTGTATTCTGACCATTAATTAAGAGCAGGAACCTGTACCAACTGAAGTCAACTTGGCAGAGAATTAGGGGTCCTTAGGTGTAATCTGACATTAATAATAATAATAATATATTCATAGTAATATAGCATTACTCAAATATGTCCTTTTTAATGGAGTTCCCCATACACCTTCTCTGTTCCCCGTCTGTGGTTCAATGAGTGGTGGGTATGCCTTAATGGTCCTTGACTGAAAAACAGTAGGAGGTGGGTAGCCAATAAAAGCCCTACATTTATACATGCACTATTATAAGCAAATTTTTAGCTACACAATAAGTCCACTTTTAATATTACTGTGGCATTATCCAGCCTGGTAACAGGAAGGGACAGTGATCCGATTGGCTGGGAGGTGGGATAAGTGCCTGATGCTTGGTAGGATCTTCAGGACACATCTGGGAAAGGTTGATGACCCAACAAAGCCTGCCTTTGATACCAAAGCTACAGGGTGGAAAACCAGAGGCTAAAATGATCTCCTGCTACCATTCCCAAACAAAGAGACAATACGTAGGTGAGCAGGGAGAAAGCATCATTGGCTGAGCTTGACCAAGAAGTAAAGCCTGGAGCAGTTGCCAAGGGTGCAAAGCAGAGAGAGCACCAGACACATACCTTCTTCTCTGCTGCCTACCCCATGTCCTATCCCTTGTCTCCACTCCCCTTACTTATGCTGGGCTGATTCCTCATAATGAGATGGACTGTGTGCATGTGTTTGTGCGTGCGTCAGGGGGTGGGAGGTGATACGATCAGCCAGGTTGCCTAAGGCACCAGGCCTGGCACTGAGGTAAGATATCACTACCTGGGAACTAAGAGCTCTTAGGAGGGAAAGAACTGAACTTCAAAGAACTGTGTTAGACAGTCAGCTTGAATTGCATAAGTAAGTCCTATGTATGCTGAAAAATGATCTATTCTGAAAGAGTGTGCCAAGAAGATAGACAAAGGTCCAGGAACAGATGGCAATCATCCCATGGTACTTAGTGAGCTTTACTTAATTTTTCAGGATTCAGGATTCATGGAGGTCTGGCATGGTGCCAAAAGACTGGCAAATTGAATAGTGGTGCCATTATCCAAAAAGGGTTTCCATTTTTAGCCTCAAAACCATAGGCCAGTTATTCTGATGTCAGTGGTAGGAAAGTTTTCCAAAGGGTATTAAGGTATGAGAAACTTGACTTCATTGTAAATAATAATACTTTAGAGTTTGTGCCAGCACGGTTTTTAATATTTTTATGTTTAAATTAAGGAATGTTGACCTGGAAAATAGTATTTGTACTTGGATGTAGAACTGGCTTTCAAATAAATAAAATAATATAAATGCAAGTTATACACTGAATGGCAAGTTATACACTAAATGGCAGTGTGTTGGGAGTTTCCTTAATTGAGAAGCACAAAAAAACTGTGGTACCTTAATTGCGAAGGATTTAGGGGTTTTTGTAGATAGCAAGTATAATTACAGACAGTGTCATTTTGTAGCTACTAAAGCAAATAAAGTTCTGTCTTGCATAAAAAGGGCGTAAACTCAAGGGATGAAAACATATTTTTGCCTCTGCATACCTGGAGTATATAGTGAAGTTTTGGACTCCAGTCCTTAGGAGGGATATAAATGAGCTTTACAGAGTAGGGAGATGTGTAACTAAACTGGTTAGAGGGATGGAAAACAAATTATGAGGGCAGACTGTCAAGGCTGGGGTTGTTTTCTTTGAAAAAAAAAAAACACACTTAGGGACATGATTAGGGTTACCACCTTTCCCTGTGGCTGTAGCCGGACAGGGGGGGGGGCGGCCTGTGACGTCAGTGGGTGGGAGCACTGACGCAGAGCTATGACGCATCGATCGCCGATTGCGGCGTCAATCAAGCTAACTCCTTATTTGGAAAACCGGGCAGGAAGCATTGACCCGGGCAGCCCTTCAAAATACCGGGCTGTCCGGGTCAAAACCGGACAGGTGGCAACCCTAGACATGATTAGACTTTACAATTACATTAGAGGACACTATAGAGAAATAACAGAGGACCTTTTTATCCACAAAGAGGATCCCCGCACCAGAGGCCACCCCTTAAGCCTAAAGGTGAACTTTAATTTGAAACAGTTTAGGTGGTTCTTCACAGTGACGGCAGTGAGGTTTGGAATGCACTGCTGGGTGATGATTCTGTTAATGCCTTTAAAAGTGGCTTGGATGATTTCTTGGACAAGCATAATATCCTAGGCTATTGTGATACTAAAATCTATAGTTAGTATATATATAGTATAGTTGATAGTATAGATATGTATATTATAGATAGTATAGTTAGCATACAGTATATACTTTATGTGTGTGTATGGAGGAGTCAGCGTCAGTTTGTGTATTTATGTGCACAGAGATTCATTTGGAGGGGCAGAACTTGGTGGACTGTCTTTTTTCAGCCCAATTTAACTATGTTAATTATGTAAGAAAGGGTTACATGTATACGCTGGTTAAATGGCAGGATGAAAAAAAATTACTTTTATGGTCTGAAACAAAGCAAATGCAGTTGGTTTCACATGCTGCTAAATATTAGAAGATCCCTTACCAGTTTATGAAGTGCATAAAATTCACTGTAGCGTCTGTCCATTGTATGTCTGCGGCCATTGAACAAAACATCCACTCTAAAGACCTGTCAGGCAGAATAGAGAGTAAGTACTACTTGCTTTTAGTGTGAAGCACAAACCTATGTCAACATTATAAAAAAAAAAAAGTGTCGTAAACAGCCATTTCTCCACTTCTCCTAGAGGCAGCTAATGTACCACTGTTGTGAATTTAGAAATTTAGGATTAAGGTATTAAGCAACACAGGAAGAAGTAGACCCTTCTGAAAGTGAGTTGGCATAGAGCTATGGCTCAGGTGCAAAGCATCTTGCCCTGGCCCCTATCAGCCTGACTGTAAATGGTAGGTGTGTGGCTGCAATTTGCACCACCTGTAAAATGAACGTATGTATTCTAATTATATGTCAGCAATGCCACACAAAGAGTGCCTGTGGGTACAGGGACAATGGGAGCATGCTCAGTCAGGCTTTTAGTACAGTCGCGCATTCGGGATTGATTGATTGCTCAGCCTAAGGAAGACGTAGAGTACACAATGCACTGTGTTATTTACATGTGCTCCATGACGGTAGCAGCCATTTAAGTCCAAGACAGCAGGTACAGTCAGAGCTGGGAAACAACGATTCAGATCAATGCACAAGACATAATATATCTCACAGGGGCCCAGTGAATGCTAAAACATTCAATGATATTCTTTCTTGTTGGTGAAATATAATATACACAATTCAATTAATCTAAAGCAAGTGTGCACTGTACTTTTTGGATATGTATTGCAATTTGCTCAGGCTGTTTGGGTGTTCAGCTAGCACCACATTAACTCAATTTTGAACTTACAGGGGCTGATATTGGTATAACTGGCAATTAAGGGGTAAGCAGAAAAGTCACGTTATAGCAGAGGAGGCTGGCTGTGGGTGGTGTGTTCATCCAGTCTTACAGTTTTCAATGTTGTTTAAAAAACACCCAACCAGTGTCTGATCTCTTCCAAGCTATTTTAAGCCATATGTACTCTGTGAATGCCTTATAAGTGCATAGCTGATTAAACACGCTTTTTTTTTTGTTTTTGCGCTACTGTGTATATTTGCAACAGACTCAAAACATCTAGATTAGAGCAGTAGGCTCACAGTGGAATCCAGTACAAATTCTTTGTTTGGATAGTTGGCACTATCAGAATAGCGAAGCCAATGACTGACAGATGTGCATATCAATCCAAACACCTGCTCAGTCTTAGCACTTCTGGAACGTAGAATCTAAGCCCAGGTGTGCATGTCGGCTGTAGGAGTAGTTGGTGTTGCATATGGTACTGTGCAGTGGTATAGCAGCCACTTATGATAATTCTCCAAACACATATAGATATAATTACTATATCAGATACATTTCATACAATGGGGTATACTTAGCAAAAAGTGATGTTAGAGATCACTACAGTCAATTAGAGTAATTCACACCTCCCGTGAATCTATGCCCTTTTAATACAGCTCAAAACCTTATTTTCCCTTGCAGCCTTTGACTGGCATTGCTTGCTACAGCTAAATCTATCATCTACAAGGACTCCAAGGTCCTTTTCCATTATGGAATTGCCTAGTGCAGTCCCATTAAGGGTATAAATGAATTGGATTTTTTACATCCCAGGTGCATGACTTTACATTTATCAACACAATCTTATTTATCACTTAGCCACCAAGATTGTAGTTTGTCAAGATCGTGTTGCACGGATGCCACATCCTAGATGGAATTAATTGGGCTTAATAGTTTTGTGTCATCTGCAAAAACTGATACACATGTGCAGCAAAATAGCTGGTTTTTTAGTTAGGGTAAGTCCAGACGGGGAGATTCAGCGGCGATCCGTCGCCTGGCGACTTCTCGCCGCGACGGATCGCCCCCGAATCTCCCCGAATAGCTAGGCACCGGCGAGGCTTCAAAGCGCCGGCGCGTGTCCACACGGAGCGGCGTGATTTTTAAAATCGCTCCAAATTGCCTGGGCTCCTCCACACTCACGGATCAGTGGACTGCGGTGGTTTGAAAGTGGCTTTATTTCCGCAAGTGCCCACAACATTGACATTCCATTGACTGTTGTGTCACCTCAGGAGGTGAGTGACCTGTATACACTGAATGCTTGTGAACACAGACTGATTAAGCGAAAGGTCCGGAGCATCTGCACCCGGGCCCGCCCGGGTATAGGGTGAGCAGTTATATCATTCAGCCATGAATGAATTCCAGAGCAAGAGGGGACAGAGTTTGAGCGCATCCAATTTATTTAGGGCAGGGACTCAAGTGCATGATAAACAACCTCTGCAAAGCTTTATGTACAGTAATTATTATTATACAATATAATCAGTATATAATAATGACTTATCTTCCAGAAAGTGACAGCATCAAAAGCTATAAATCAATCCCACTGCTAAAGACTTTATTTGGCAAAGTAAGAAAGAAACAGCTGGAGCTATGCTTTGGTTTCTCTTTCCAACACTGTTCAGTCTAAAAACATCAGCTGTGCTTCCAGTGTAAGAGTTGATTGTTATTTGGTTGAAATTTCAATTCATACTAACTTGCTACAAGGGTTACATTCAGAATTTCAGCGTCTGTGAGTTTTGCCTGTTGAATGGTACATGTGAGGGGTGTACCCATATAGTACCAACCTAAACCATTTACCCTATTATTAAATGGATACAGTCATCACTTAATTACATTTTCCCATACAAAAGGTTAAACAGGGACTTTTTGGTATAACATCCTGTGTCAGATGTTGAATCATCTTAATCTACCTAACTAAGGTGAATACTCCAAAATAACTCTGAATATTCCAAACTCACATTACATGTTACTAACAGTCAGTGGGTGAGTGTTCTACTGGACTTATTAAATGTACTCAGATCTGTCTGTGAGCAGCGAGAGTATTTTAGTTACTAAAGGACATCTATAATGTCTAAATATAAATATATTTTAGCCGGTCAGTGGGGTACAGGGTAAATGTTCTGCTACAGGCAGGCTGCTATTAGTAAGAGATGTCTCACACAGATTGTTTGGCTTTGAAACTGTTCAGGAACCCTCAGAACTGATGTAGGCATGGGTGTCTGCAGAAGGGGGCAAGAAGCGGCGGTTGCCCCACCCTGACTTCTTTGGTTAGTTTCCAAAACATTGCTTGTAAATTTAATCCCCAACAACACAAGACTATTTTTATACTTCCCACCCCATGATAGGTCTTAATTAGGTTGTGTACTGCATTGTCATGCTGCCCTATGTGATATTAGCTTATTTGCCCCCCCCCCCAATGGAGGTGCCCCTTTGTAATAAACTTAAAGGAATACTGTCATGGGAAAACATGTTTTTTTCAAAACGCATCAGGCGACAATATCCTTGAACTGCCTTCCGCCTGCTAAAATGAAAAAATGCACTTGCGGCGCTTCTATTTCCGAAGTCGCCCAAAGTTGCCTCAGAAGGAAACTTCGGGCAACTTCGGAAATCAAAGCGCTGCGACTACCATTGCACTGGCGGTTTCCCATTATAGCAGGAGGAAGGCAGTTGGGGAAGATTGTCGCCCAGAAGTAGAGGTGATTAGTCGCCAGGTGACTAAATCTCTCCGAATCTGTCTGTGTGACCTTACCCTTAAAAGATCACATTAAACTCTAGTCTGAATAAATGTAATTGATCATAGACACAGTGGTGTAACTGCCAGGGCCTCACCCTTGAGAGGGAAAATGAAGGACCCGGTGCTGATGGCAGAATCTCATCAATATGGGGGCCCATGTACTGGATAGCTTTCCCAAAGCCCCTCAGATGCTTAGAAGAGTCCCATCAGTTACTTCACTCCCATCATGCTTCAACAGACATGCTGGAACTTGTAGCAAGACATCTGGACTCACATGTTACTTATCCAGAGACTGGTGTTATGTCTACAAGTGACAAGGATCCTTGCAGCTATCAGTACAAGGCCTGGCAGTCTGGCTTGCTGTTTGTCAGATAATGAGGCACCGGGCTGCTGTTGTTGTAACATTTACCCCAGAGACAACAAATTCACAAGTCTATGTAACATTCCCCACTCAGCAGAGAAATGAGCCCCCACCCTACTGCTGTACAGCACAGGCAATGACATGTATCCAAACACCAGATATTGGATTCATCCGAAACTTTCCTAGTAAAATTTTACTCTTTAGCTTCATTCCCATACGAATTGAATGAGAGGCAGCTGAATGATTCCAGGCTATTTCTCACCCAGAGTTCTGGGGCTAGTTTTGCACTGAGTGATGCTAATAGCATTGCTGCTGCTTGCCATTCAGGTCAAGACACAGTGGGGGTCATTCATCAACACTGGGCAAATTCACCCATGGGCAGTAACCCATGGCAAACTATCAAATTGCTGCATTCATTGTTCTACTTGCAGTTGGCTTTAAAAAGCTAATCACTGAAAGGTTGCTATAGGTAACTGACTGTCCATGGGCAAATTTGCCCTTTGTTGATAAATGAGTCCCAGTCATACAATGCAGCTCAGAGGCCACACACACACACA
>CM044436.1:49633096-49657159 GCA_024363595.1 Xenopus borealis | reverse complement strand
CAGTAAAGAGTGAATGAAGTCTATCAGAGCACAAGTCACATGACTTGGGGCAGCTGGGAAGTTGACAATATGTCTAGCCCCGTGTCAGATTTCAAAATTGAATATTAAAAAATCTGTTTGCTCTTTTAAAAAGTGGTTTCCAGTACATAATTCTGCTGGAACAGCACCATTAACTATTAAAGGAACAGTAACATCAAAAAATGAAAGTGTTTTAAAGTAAAGAAAATATCATGTAGTGTTGCCCTGTGCTGTTAAAACTGATCTGTTTGCTTCAGAAACACTACTATAGTTCATATAAACAAGCTGCTAAGTAGCAATGGCGGGAATTGAAAAACGGCTACATGGCACAGGATACATAATGGATAACAGATAACATTATGTTCTACAGAGCTTATCTGCTATCTGCTGTGTAACTTGAGCCTTTTCTCCTTTGAATCGCTGCCCCCATTGCTACACAGTAGCTTATTTATATAAACAATAGTAGTGCTTCTGAAGCAAACACTGCAGTTTTACCAGTGCAGGGCAACACTGCATTATATTTTTATTACTTTTTTTTATTTACTATAACAATTTCATTTTTTGATGTTACTGGTCCTTTAAATATGTTTTCCCATGACAGTATCCCTTTAACTGGCATTTTGAATAGTTCAGAACCATATCTCTGTATTTATACTTTCTAACATTCTTACATTTTTTTTTATAGACATGTAGATCCTTCAGAAAAAAAACATTTTTCTGTATATCCCTTGCTCTCAATCTACATTTCCTTATTTAAAAGCAAATTGTGCTTGTTGTTTCTCTCTGCGTGTCTGGTTTTGTAATTGTGGGTGGGAGACACACACAGTAGCCTCTGTGTGTCAGTGCATTTAGCCTGGGCAGAATAAGGGAGTTACTGTGTATTGAGGTCTGGGATCAGAGAAGGGCAGGAAGAGAGCTGCTATTGCTGGCACAGGAACACTGCAAGCTTGTCTGCAGGTGATTGCATTGCCCTCTGTGGCACATATTTGGAATTTAGGGTTTGATGTATGTTGTGCAATGGTATGAATAGAAAGATGCCATGGAAATGTAAGATCTATCAATGTGTGGTGTTTATGTGCTGTGTAATCTAGTATTGTTTGTGCCAAAGTTGTTCGGCAAAAAATTGAAGACTTGAGTACAAATAGGGGACAAAAGCATTTTTGAAAATTAAAATGTTATATTTAATAATATAATAAAAAACACACATAATATGCTTTTGGCCTTAAAAGAATAAATACCTATAAAAAGTATACCTTTACTGGAGCAGGTGTGGGATTTTGGACTGACAACTGGAGGGAGGACTATATAAATGAGTGGTGCTCAACCTTCCTAATGCCGTGACCCTTTACTACAGTTCCTCATGTAGTGGCGACCCCCAACCATAAAATTATTTTTGTTGCCTCTTCATAACTGTAATTTTGCTACTGTTGTGAATTGTAATGTAAATATCGGATATGCATGATATATTTTATTGCTTCTAAAATATTTGGTATCCTTGCCGGCAAAGCTCAGATGCTTGCTATCAAAATAGTGTTTAGTTTGTTCGGCTTCATAGATGCGGCTGATAGAACTTCACAACAAATAACACATTGCGGTTTCTCAATTCCTGCTGTAATTATTGAGGTAAAACCATACTGTAAAAAATCCTCACTATTTTCTTTTCTTAACGTTCTTCTCTACACGGTCCATTGTCATGGGATGGTTTGCTAATGAAAATAATATATAACAATAGCTTTAATAATACAAAAGATGATACATGGCATAGTTCGGGGTGTATGTGATGGGGTTGGTGCAATTATGTCATCACACCCCCAAATCTATACTTGTTCCAGCCAGCAGTCAAAATATTGCCCCCCCAAATCTGTGCCTGTGCCAATAGCAGCAGCCACAATATTGTCCTCAAGTCTGTACCTGTGCCAACAGCACTTAAAATCCGTCACCCCAAAAAAATATTCAACATCATATTTTATCACATTAGTCAAGCAAAATGAACATTAATTACACTATATAAATGATTTTAATCTTGTTTCCTTCTGTCTGGGAATTCATAATTATAGCAAGCGGCCGGAGGCATTTTGTGGACACTGTTATTAAGACAAGCCTTGTATCATCTCAGAATCTTGTTTGTGCACCAGAATGGGGGACCCGAAGTCTATCTCCATGTCTTGGCTACACAATTAAATGGTTAAGAGAACTGGGGGAATGTGTGGGGAGCAGTGGCATCTAGGAAGTGCTGAATGGAAAGTGAAATAATTATCAGCCCCACCTCAGATTTTAAATGAGCTTAAAACAGCTATGAATGCTTTAATAAAAAATAGAAATTGGATTTCATGTTTTATTTGAAAAGGACTTTTATTATACAGATTTTTGTGTCTGGGTGACGGGTCCACTTTAAAGTCAATTTTTTTCTGGTTGGATGGAAAAACAATTTTTTGTAGGAAAAAAAACAAAATTTTCAAGATTTTTTAAACTCCAGTGGTGTTAAAAGTCTGAATAAAAAAGTACTCCAACTCAGACCTGCCAAGTTCGTGTACAAGTTAAGTTAATGGCAGATGTCCTATTGATATCCTGATCTGCGCTGGGTTTCTTTCAATAATCCGAAGATTTTGTGGTTTCCATTGTCAAATCTGAAACGTTTGTACGATTCAGATTTTTTCACAATTTTATCAAGCTTTTTCCCGCACGAGAAATTTTCTGAAAAATCTTATTGATAAGTGGGGGGGGGGGGGGGGGAGATTTGTTTGGAGTAGTTTACAGAAAATGGTGAGAACTTGACAGCTTTTGATAACCCCCTAAACGTAGGCCAATGTGCATTCATGGGCTGCAGATCTGAGCTAAAAGTATCAGGGAGAGACCTGGAGAACAGAGGAGGAATTGGCGAATTACTATATTGACTGAACTTCCTGTGTGAAATGAGCTGCTTTTATTAGGGCAGGAATATGTTTTATGGAGGGTAGTGTTCATTAATACTATTTACAGCTCCAGCAAAAGATATTCTAAGCAAAAGGCGCTGCTAGCAGCATAAGAGCTACACAGGTATTTGCCTTTAGCCGCTCACTGACTTGTATATTGTAAGGCCAGAGACAAATAACTTGTAAACACATGTGGCTGATTAAGCGGTCCATAAACCATGGGGCAGATGAAGTCTGGCTATATACAGTGTTACAGGCAGTGGCATTACATTTGCAAACGGGTCCCCTTGCCATAAATATTTCTGAGCCCTCAGTCCAGTCTGCAACCTCCCGGTCCCTCCATGTGATATGTGGCAGCAGGCCTGATCAATAGAAGTTTCACCAATGGTATAAAAGCGCCACACAGACAACATGGGCACATACAATATAAGTGGGTTCTACACATGCAGTCTGGACATAAATAAAACCGGTTTCTTACACAGTCTGACAATATACTATATAACAGGTTCAGAGAGACCAGAACATATATACTAAATGAGCTTTTAGTATGACACAGAGAGCGATATTCTGGTTTTTGCGTTATTCTGGTTTTTATTTAGTAGCTCAACATGGTTGCTAGGGTCCAAATCACCCTAGCAACAATGCACTGATTTTAATAAGAGACTTGAATAGAAAGAGGAGTAACAAACAAATGAGCTGTAAGGCTTTTTAGTAGAGGGGGTCAGTATTTTCTGTGTAACCAGGAAATAGCCTGAAGGCAAACAATTGAAAAACTATACCACATAATGTCTGTGCATTAATACTTATTTATTATCATACTTCTCTTCCCTGTGTGTACTTTTCTACAATTTAAGATTGTACTGTAATGTGCTTCCATGTAGCCCTTTATAAATAAAGTTATATATCCGTGTTCAGAATAATAGCAGTCCGGCATCACTAACCTGATCAATCACCGTTTTTGGGTAGAAATTCTACATGGCAAATAATTTACTAGTAGGTGTAGTAGTGTAATAGAAAACCAACAGACCCAACAGTCATATATGCTGCTGATTCTGTGTAATTGAATCATTGAGGCTTATTCCAAGTAATAGCAGTGAATCCTGTGAACGTCGCTGGAGGGGATTTAGACAGAGGGGTAAGTAGCAACTTAGGGGCAATAGCCTGGGGGAGAGGTAGGCGAGGAAGGAGGGGGGCCTATGAGGGAGGGGGTTAGCGCCTGGGGGTTGGATTTCCCCTTTAAGAAGTCATGTTGCCTTACACCAAAGAGGAAAAGTCCTTGAAATGGGTGTTTCAACAAGTCAACAACCCCAAACACAACAGTAAATGAACAACATTTTGATTCCACACCAACAACATTGACGTTATGGAGTGGCCAGCCCATTCCCTGCTGTTTCTGAGGCAAACCCAAGAAATACAGAAGAATTGTGGAATGTAACAGGTGCCAGAGGTTGGTGGACTCCATGCAACACAGATGTGCAGCAGTTCTCATAAACACTGCTTATACAACTAAATATTACTTCAGTCATTGATACATTTTACAGGTTATACAGTCAATGTTTGAGTTTGTAAAGAAGAATGGAGACTATTTTTTGAAACAGCCTAATATTACATTTTCGCCACTTTCTGTAAAGGAATAACACAAAATTGAATAGAATGAGCAGTGTTGCCAATGCATTAGCGTGTTTGGAAATAAAACCTATAATCAGGATTTTGAGCTTTATTCACTTTTTCAGCACACTGCTATTATTCTGAATATAACGGAGAATCCATTTTTTTCTGCATGAGGAAACAGTATGTTGTAGAAGAGGGAACAGAAAGTAGCTGGTCCAACCCCCAAGTGAATCTTTCCTCCAAAGTAAATGGGCACGCATTACGTCAAAACACGAGATTCTTACAAAATAACGGAGCACATGCTGCTATGATAGAGGTTTTTCTCTCTCACAGGGCTTCACTCCTCAGATTTTGTCCCATTTAAACTGACATATCCACCCTTTTCCACCCCCATAACCACATCTTAACCCGTGACTTGTCCAATTGCAAAAGATGAATTTGAATAAAAACCTGTACAGTGTATTTCTGTGCTGCACAAGAGCAAGCTTCCCATATTCTAAACTAAGCCCTACAAACCCACTGCTCCGCAAAACAGATTGAAGAGGAAATGCACTTTCTGTATTAGTGGACTTGATCATTGCTTCTGTTTTCCCTTAAATGGGATGTGTGGCACAATATGAACATGGAAATCACTTAAAACCAAACGTCATGTTGTAGAGATCTTACAGCTGAATAAAATGAAGCACTTTTGGGCTGACATACTGAAAGTATAAGTGCACGCAGAGGTTTATTTTAGATGCAATCATTAATACAATTCTGGTTTGCCGCATGACGGATCATCGCCCTGTCGCCTTTTCTGAAGAGGAGCGGAAGTTTCGGTAAGTTATTATTAAAGGCTTTGTGATTTTAAAGTTTAATTTATATTGGTGTTTTTTTTCTGTGTATACAAACCCATTTTTAAAAAAAACATTTTTGACGTTACTGGTCATTTAAATACCAAATAGTATTCTGGAAATCTGCAGACTAAAAAGGGAAATCATTCAAAAGGGAATACACTCCAAAGACCAGTGCAGAACTCTTTTAAAATACCAGTGTCGACATTTTACTAAACTGCCCAATGGGAATGCATGAATTCAATATGGCGGAACTTTGGCACTGCAAAGGAAACAGCAAGCTATCACGTGGTGTTTTTTCACCGTTTTATTGGAATAGAAATACTCCATTCTGTGTCTGTCACAGGCCAAAAATACAGTATACATTATAGATATATTTATATTAATAAACCCTCCCTAAAAAGCAAAGTCAAGTAGATGAAATATATATTTTATTTTTTTTTCTTGCAGAAAACCCTAAATTGACAATGTATAGCTTTTGTAAGAAAATATACGTGAAAGTTAAACAAAACGTTACACAGGAAAAGTTAAAATGTGTGTCTTGAAATGCAAAAAATGAAAAATAAAACTAAAAACCCCCCAGCAAAACCAGAAACACAGTTCCTTGGAGTTTACATCTTGCCGTTTATACAGTTCTGCAGAGGACAATGGCATTAAATGCTAAAAGCCCTAATAAAGGTTTTAACTTTAAACTACCCTTATGGCTAATGGTGCCTGTCTATATGCTCTGCCAGTGTAGTATTACACAAAAGCCATGAATATCTTGTAAATGATATCCTTATAAATGGTGAGTAGTGATGTCATCTGTTGTAAACGGTGAGTAGTGATGTCATCTGTTGTAAACAGAAAATACATAAAGTTCCCTATGTTGTGAAATATGAGGATACTAGAAGTTACCTCAGAGTTCCATGACTTCGCCTTGTGTTTTTATATGGTCATGAACTCCTCGGTAACTTAGAATACCCTTATAATTTACAAGAGAGGGTACTTTATTCACTATATAATTTAGAATAGGGGGCACTTTATTACACAAACTCTCTCTCTCTCCTTATGCCCTAGAACTAAAGGAATGCTCAGTGTCAACTGTAAAGAGAAGGGCAACGTGGAATCAGAACACTGTCCCCACCAAACAAGTGCTGGCCCTTTTTTGCCAGTGAATGCCGCCGACATAGTGGAATCAAATGGCCATGAAAAGACCATCCTATAATCTTCACAGAGACAAGGGGTTAATTTATCAAAGAGTGAAGTTCCGCCACTAGAGGGAAATTCCGCTACTCTCAATTCATTTCTATGGGATTTTGCAAGGCGTATTTATCAATGGGTAAAGCGAAAGTTCACCCTTTGATGAATAGGCCTTTAAAAATCCCATAGAAATCAATGGAGAGCGGCGGAATTTCACTCTAGTGGCGGAACTTCACTCTTTGATAAATATACCCCATGGATGGTGTGTTTCATCACAGGTTACAGAAACAGGTTACAGAGCAGTGGTCAGCTGGGAATCGAAGCAGTTCCACTCTCAATATCCCACTGCAGCAGAACGCCAATTGTGTTCCAGTCCTTTGTGATGTGCACAAACAATGTCTTACACTTGACATAAACAAAAGCCTGAATATAAGGCACAGGGTTTAGTTATCTTTATTCTGGCTTTCTATATATTCACTGTTTATACAACTAGATAGGGCCTTCAATTTTTCTAAAACACCAAAGGACACATGGTACAAACTGGTGAGCTCACACTTTACAATACAAGGACAAAAAAAAATAGTTTGGCGCCACTCACCAGGGATTTTAGGAAGTGCAGTGCTTGAGTGCCGAATAGTTACCTATACATGCAAAAGACAGGGAGGGGTTTGATTATCCCTAATGGAACTGTGGGTGCTACCTACAAAATAGGACGGGGGGGTCAACTACAAAATAAAGCGACATCTCTGAGGATTCATTTGGCCACTTTGCATAGAACAAAATAATGCAGAGGAACGCTGTTTAAGTGCATTTGTAAACAGTAAAGATAACAGTATTTTTCTGATTTATTAGCACAGCATGGGTCTCATTCACAATGCTGTCATACTGCTGCAACGTTGTGTAGCTTTCCTATGTTGAGCGCTCGGGCACAAATCATACAGTCTTTGTTCTGTGCCGTGAAGTGTTGCAACCAACCCTTGTAAAAACCAGATTGTTAAAAGTGCGATTTGTTATACGACATACCTAACTGTCCCCTTACAATAATCTTATGAGGGGGGTATTTTCACTTTAAGCTTTAAAACTTGGTCGGCTGACTTGAGAATATACAGAGGGACAACAGTGATTAACATTCCCACAGCTACCCACAGAAAATATGTTTAGCGCAAATAAGTTGTAGACTGTTTCACGGTTGGGAAGGTAAATGAGTGTGTGCATCACTGTTCTCTAAAAGGCAGAAGGTATATTATTTATGTTAATATAAAAATGGCAGAAGAGGAATAGAACCATCAGGGCTGTTCTTCAATCCACGCCAGTTAGGATATGACTTTTGCTTCAGGTAAAAACGCCTCCCAGTATTTAACCATCTGTAAAGATAAAAATAAGAGTCAGAGGCAGAAATGGCAGCTTTAATTTCACTTCACGCCCTCACTATCCCTGCAACTAGGAACATGTGTTTAAATAGAGATAATGAGCTCTGTATAAGGTTATTGCCTGTGGCTTATGCTTACAGATAAGGATTAGATCATTATGGGGGCTGTAAAAGGTCTTCTACATAGATCACAAGTCTAGGTAATCTGTTAAAATGCCAATAAGCTACGGCAAGAGTTTTTAGGGGAATATTTGCAATGGCAATTGACACTACTACTTCACCAAGATGGTTTCCAGTTCATGACTTGACAAGTGCTGTGGGTCTTTGGCAGCTGCTACTAACACACCAATAATCACATTTCTACATGTGCAAATGCCCTATAATGATAAGCCTAAACAAAGTTTATTAACAGCAGACTGTCTCATATAAAATATATATATTTTTTTTGATCCAATCCTGTCTATATATGCTGGCCTTTTAAAAGCTGCCTTGTTTCAATGTTCCCACACCTTATGTACATGTGTGAATGATGGATATTGTAGATCTACAGGGACAACAATTCCCCCAGCAACAGCCCACATGACTTGCATGGATAGTCTTTACATAGGTGCTGATGTACATTAATACTATCATGCTTCTGTAATGCTAAACCTACTCAATATACTACTATGTACATATTGTTCTTATGTATTGCCCCCCTTAAGTTAAATTAATTTATTCAGCTGTTGCTGAACTAGAATGTACGGCATCTTGTAAAATCAAAGTTAAGCAATCATTTGTGTGACCTTGACCTATAGTGAACTTTTACTGTACGTTAATATTTTGAAGAGTCGTTTTTTTTTAGTGTCAGTGTCACTTTAAATAATATACCTCATACTAAAAATTAGGTATGTGTGAATCATGCTATTGTGAATCATATTATTGTGAATCATAACAAAAGTTGTACCCCTACACTATGGGGCAGATTTATCAAATTCACATGAAGGATTTGAAATTCGATCGAAACGAATAGAATGATTCGAATAATTTGACTAAAATCTATTTGAATATTCGACAGTCGAATAACTTCCCCTTTAACTTTTTATTCGACTGCCTAGTTCGCCAGTTTCAACCTACCGAATTGGCTTTCATTATTTTAGATCAAATAAAAAAAAATTTGATCAAAAGGATAAAATAGTTCGATCAAATTTTCGCTATTCCATCGTTCGACCAATCGAATAGCGGCAAAATAATATCGAATTCGAAGGATTTTTAATCCCACACAATTCCCTTAGTAAATCTGCCCCTATGATCCACAGTAAATAGGGAAGACAGAAACAGGCCCACAGGATGAAAACAAACCTCTTCTAGCCTATATGAAGACATGATTCAACAATATATTTACACATTAGAAAGCAAGACAAGCAATGCAACATACTTGATGCTGTGAATTCATGAATGTCTCCAGATATTTAACTATATGACCTTTAAAATCCTTAGACTTCTCTTTCTGAAAAAAGGAAGGAAAGGCTTTATTAATAATGTGACATTGAGTGAGCCTGATGATGCTGGTCTTCCTAATTTAAAAACCTGCTTTGTCATGAAATGCACTGCTAACTACCATCACCAGACACACTGAGCTACGAGGGGCAGCCCTGTATACAGGGCCGCCATTAGAAATCACGGGGCCCCGCACCACAACATTTTTGGGGCCCCCTGGGCCCCGCCCACACTGACACCCAAGCCCCACCCCTGATCCCGCCTACTCCACATCAAAGACCACACAGATATCAGCACTAAAAAAGTAACCCCCCCCCACACATATTGCTGGTTACGGCTCCCTTATAAGTTCAAAAAAAGAAAAAAAAAAACATTGGCACTAGGACCCCCCTTACAAGTTAAAAAAAAAATTGGGGCCCCAAAGAATATTTTTAAAAAAAACATTGGTGCCAGGGCCCCCCTTACAAGGTGGGCTCCAAAAACTATTTTAAAAAAATATTGGTGCAGGGGCCTATAGAGTATTAAAATTAAACATTGATGGCCAGGGGATTAAACAAAAAAAAAAAAAATCCACATTGGTGTCAGTAGAACTCGCGGCTTCAGGACTTCAGTTATAGCTGTTTTCGTGAGTTCGTTCTTTTTGCCGCTTCAGGACATCAGTGTCGGCTCCTTTCATGACTTCGGGTATTTTCGCCGCTTCAGGACTTCAGTGTTGGCTCCTTTCGGGACTTCCCGCCTCTTCAGGACTTCGTATTTGTTCGGCACTTCCGCATTCTGCCTCAGGACTTCGCGTCGAGCGCACGCTCCGGGCCCCCCTTCAGCCCCGGGACACTTGTCCCCCCTGTGCTCCCCTGATGGCGGGCCTGCCTGTATATGAAGGGGGGCTATGCACAACTCAGGACTGCTTGTGGACAGTGCTACAGGAGCTTTTCAATGAGTCTACAGTGTGCAGAAGCAGCAGCTGTATGTTGTAGTAGACAGCAGCATTTCCTCATTTGTTTGCTATGCCTACAATACTGTCAAATTAAAGCAAAAAGCTCAATGCTAAAAAAATACCACATTCTCCAGTTCAGAAGTGAAACATTTTGTGCTTCCTGTTTACTGTAATTTCTTTGTATATATAGAAACTACACTTCAAATAAGTAGGATACCAATTCTAACATGACAATGACAAAATGTCATTCAGCCTGGGACATTAAAGCACTTTTTTCATTTAATAATAAACCAATGCTTAAAGGGGTTGTTCACATTCCAGACACTTTTTTCTGTTCAGTTGTTTTCAAATTGTTCCCAAGAAATAAAGACTTTTTTCAATTACTTTCCATTATTTATCTTTTACTGTTTTTCCAAAATCTAAGTTGAAAGTTGAATGTTCGGGTCTCTGGTGTTTGAGTCTGGCAGCTCAGTAATTCAGGTGCAGACTCTAAACTGATACAATTTTGCAACATTTAATTGATACATTTCACAGCAACATCTCTGGAGTATTAGCAACTATTGTATCAATTCTAACAGCTGCCTGTAATGAAACCCAGGGATTCTGCTCAGCAGGGACAAAGAAAATAAATGTATCCATTTAGAACAGTTGGGGGGGTCGGCGACCCCCCTCCCAGAGCTGCTTTAGAAGGTGAAAAATGACACTTTACCCTTCAATATTAGAAAAACGGTTACAAATAGACAGTAATTGGAAAAAATCGTTATTTCTGGTGATCTATCTGAAAACAACTAGTTGTTTGAAGGTGGACAACCCCTTTAATGGCACAACATCTTTATAAAGCCAACAGCACAAGGCATAAATATCAGTATATCACATATTCTGTCAAATCTGCCATCAGATAAACTAATGAATTATTTATGTTTTTAGTTTTGTGCAAAAAAGCATAACGTTTTTCATCTTAATCACCAACAACTATCTAGATTCTAAATCATAAGGTGGTCAAAATTTATGTTCAGCACAAATTTTATTCATTGCACTCATGTTACATAAGGCTGTAGACTGCCCCTCTAACACCAGTCCCTGTTGTAGAAGTGTGCTCCAACAGTTTAAAGGAACAGTAACACCAACAAATGAAAGTGTACTAGTAAAACTGGTGTGTTTGCTTCAGCAACTCTACTATAGTTTATATAAACAAGTTGCTGTGCAGCCATAGGGCAGCCATTCAAGCTGAAAAAATGAGAAAAGGCACAGGCTACACAGCTGATAACAGATAAGTTCTGTACTATACAATGCAATTCTACACAGCATATCTGTTATCTACTAATTGTCTTGTGCTTGAATAGCTGGATACACAGTAGTTTGTTTATATAAACTATAATAGTCTTTCTGAAGCAAACTCCCCAGTTTTACCACTGCAGGTCAACACTACAATATTTCTTCATTACTTAAAAACACTTACATTTTTTGATGTTACTGTTCCTTCAAGACCTTCAGTGCTGTGAGCCTGCTACACTGACCACAGGATTTAAGGAGGCATAATGCCCATTTAACTGAAAGTATACTTGCCTCAAATCGCATGACCTCCTTTCGTACTGTAACAGAAATCCTCTCAAAATCCCGTTCATATTGTGTGACCCGGGATTCCCACTAAAAGAAAAAAAATATATACAATTAATTTTTAACACAAACGTCTGTCTAAAGACTATAAGTTGACTAAAACAATGGTCTTAAAGGTTTGAAAGTGGTGATAAGTCAGTGCTGTTTAAATGGATACGTGATACTGTGCAATTCTAAAAATATAACCAACGTAGTCTAGCCCCACTAGCTTGATGTCCTGTAATGAGCATTCAGCTGGGATTTGGGGCAAATTATGGCAGATCACACCCTCTGTCTATAACGTGTAGGTCACTGGCGCTTTCTGCTGCAGCCAATGAATAGAAAAAATATTTCTGGCTTTTGCCTTTGAGAAAATGACCTATGACCTTGCAGTTAAAGCAAGATCCTGCTTGCATGAGGGAGTGTAAACCGCAACTAGAGCTTCACTCTGACTGGCAAACCAATTTCAGAGCAGTTTAGCATCTAAATGATTGATGTTTATTTTAAAAACCATAGACAAGCTTATCATGAAACAGCACCATTAAATTAAAGGTGTGAGATGTGTTATCCTGTGAGAGGAGACGCAGTAAGTGCATGCATGTTTTCTCACCTCTGCAATCTCATCCTTTGCTTGTTGCAGTTTGTCTGGTTTGTTGGCCCACAGCAATCTAGCCTCATTTTCCCTCTTCTTCTGTAAGGTGGCATGAGCATCCTGCCATCGCTGCCAGGTTTTTATTCGCTGATCAAATACCCCCTAAAGTAGAAGGAAGCCATATCACTGTCACCATTCCTTGTGTTCTGAGATATTCACTAAAACATGAAAACACACACAGGCTTCTGGAAAACAGCATTAAGACACCAATACATTGCTAAAAGGAGAACGGTTCTACATTTCTGTGCAGCAATATAGGCCCTAGGGCCCACGATCAGATCAGCCCGATATCGCCCACCTCAAGGTGGGCATATCGGGGAGAGATCCGCTCGTTTGGCAACATCGCCAAACGAGCAGATCTCTTTGTGTATGGCCACCTTTAAGTTGTGCATTAAGCTCACCAATTCTATTTTGCAATGTCTGCATCATTTTTCAAATTCTCTTTTTAATGTGATTAGTTGCTAAAGATGTAGTATCCAAACAATTTTAAATGCATGTAAACTTTTACAGAATGTTCACAATTTGGAGATCTGTGTTCTGTGCTATATTTTTCACTTACAGTGCTGCATATGCAAGTAGCGCTACATAAACAGAAATACACATACATGCAAAAACACAAAAATTGTATTTGTCTACTGACCCAAATGTATATTTTTAATAGCAGTTGATCAACTCATGTAGGTTAATCCAAGTGCTCATAAATAACAGCAATACAACATGGGTTAGACTGGGAGATGATGATTTTTTTATATCTATCTCTGATTTCTATCTCTTCGCCAATATTCTCGGTCTTGCTGGATACTTCAGTCATATGGGCCTTTCCATCATAATAAATTGCATTGACAGGTTTGCTTACACTCCGTGACCTATGTTCTACATGTGACCATGCAGGGCAGCAGTATCTAGCAGGATATCTAATGTAAAGTGTGACCTCAGGGAAAGATGGTTTCATTCCAGGAACTATGCTATAATGTATAGCATATACTGCACTAAAGTTTCAGACATATAAAACTAATAACAGTACAAGAAAAGAGAATTTGGTACAGAAGTAAACTAAATTAAATACTGGCACCAGCATATCACCACATACAATACTCACTCTGACAGCAGAGAGCAAACGGATGTAATCAGCCAACATCTCCGCAAGCAGGAAGAAATCACTGCTGGCCTGCTCTTGATGTAGCTGCTCTATCTTCTCCTCTACCTCAGCCAGTTGAGACAAAGCCCGGGAAAGGGCCGTGTTATCCTCTGAGCTCCCCAGCATGGCCAGACTCTTGGCAAATAGGGCAGTGTTCAGTGCTAGTTCTGAGATCGACATTAAAGAGACATTGCATTAACATTTCTACTATGGAAAATTATGTGAGTAGAGTAAGGATTAGCACTTTGCCTGGGTATTCATTGTGCAGCCTACAAAGAGTAAATGCTTAATTGATTACACTGGAGAGAAAGAACCTTTGCTGCACTTCTGTTCACAAGAAGTACAGTTTGTGCTGATATGGCCAGGGTCACAGGAAACCTAAACAATGTCTCCAGACTTAGAATTCGGTGCAGGAGACTATTTTTATAATTCGGTCACTGCTTTCATGTTCAGCTAAAAATAAGCCAAAGCAGGGTGAGAACTTTCTGCAAAATCTCCACTAAAGACTATAAATAACTCCTCCCCAAACATGGTCTTGGGGCTCCTTTATTTACATTATAGAAAAATATATTAGGATTGCACTGGATCCAGTATTTGGTTGGGCAGTAACAAAATGAATTTAATCTAGGTGAAAATAAAAAGGTAAAAAAGGAAAGCTGTCAAGCTATACTAATGGACACTATTGGAACGTCCCATACTGCAAATGTACTTCTTTTGTATAAAAGAGAAACTGATGAAAATAAGGGTTTAAATAGGGGGGGGACACTATGTATCATTTTGCAACTTTGCATAATAAAATAGAATTTCATGTACTTAAATAATTTAGAATTTCATACATATATGAACTTTAAAATTCTTATGGTTATACTTTCGTTAGCCAAGCTTCTTAAAGGGATTGTTCTCCTTTCATACACAATTCAGTTCAGCTAGTAAACCAGCAAAAACTTTCATTTGTCTCCCTCTGGTGTTTCAGTCTGGCATCCCAGTAATATAGGTGCAGATTGTGAACTGTTACGATTTGACATATTAATCAATATTTTTGATTTAAAATGAACTTTTCTGTTTGCTATGGCCTTCCTTAATGTAGTAACCACAGTGGAGTGAATGAGAGATTGAGATATGAATAGGAGGGTGTCTGAATAGAAACAGAAGTCATAAAAAGTAACAATATCCTTATAGCCTCATACAGCAATCGTTTTTGGCTGCCAGACAACCCCTTATGAAAGTTGGATAACGTCTGTGCAGTTCCTGGGACACACCAGAAGGTGAAAAATGAAATTGTACACTTCCATCTTAGAAAAACAACTGTCATTGAAAGAAGCCATTATGTCTTTTGTACTACTAAATGGAATTGAAATCAGTGTCTGGAAGTCAACTCTCCCAGCCAATTGCAAGTGTCGGAAAACACACTTCCAACTGCAAGCCTACAAAACTATATTTTATATGGTCTGCACTGTAATGTTGCAGGGCATATGAACCATTTATAATGGTGCAGGGCTAAATGAACGTTTTACATTGGTGCTGCTTGATACATTTTCTCTAAATATCTTTATGCTAATGAAAGCATTTTGTGTACAGACTCAACATGTAAGTGAAATAAAAAATAGGTAGAGAAAAGCTGCTTCATTGCTTTTTTAGATTGTTGAGCTGTTCACTTGTCTCATGGATATGGAAAAAAAAAAATGATCGTAACATAACAGGTACTTTTGCAGTTTTTGCCCTGACTGCTAACTTTTCCAATGTTTTTACCTTTCCTGTGATTCACTAAAGTTTCCACCACTGTGTGCAACTTTCGGAGATGCTGTTCCTCACATTCCACCTCCTGGAATTTGTCTTCAAACCACTAAACAGCCAAACAGAAGAAACTATGATTATCTTCAAACCACAATTTAACATAGCAGATTTATCTTATGATAGTTTGTATAAGACTAATGTAATAGCACACAAGGCTGATTCTTGACCTGTGGAAAAATTCAGGCTGAGAACAAACCTTCTACCTTACCAGCACCTGGAACCACTGTGCAAGGCCAGGTATAGACACACATAGTGCATGTTAGCACTGAAGCATATGAATATGCATTTTTGTTATTTGGCCTGTATTTTTCCCACAGGCTGAGAATCATATTGCTGCTTTTTATTTGGTCCTACTGTATTCGAATCATGTTTTACTGCTCTTTTTGGCTACAGATTGTTTCTAGCCTAGTTCTTTAGGTAAGCTTTAGTTCTCCTTTAAATAAACACAGAAGTTTAAGATAAGCCATCACTGTCTGTATTAGACTCTCCAGTGTAAAGATAGAATAGACCATACACACTCACAACATCGGATTCATTCATTTTAATAGTCATTTTATTGACTGCATCAGTGGCTCTGTTGAACATCTTGAGAAGTCCTGCTCCACTTAGAGCTTGGGTGCTGACTGCACGTGGAAGCTGCAAGAGGGACAAAAATTATTGATTGGAGAAGCACAAAGATGTACCGCAAACACAGCTTGTCTTTTGTTGTAAGCAAGTATTCTCCTTACGGATTAAAGGGGTTGTTCACCTTCCAAAAATGTTTTTTTCAGGTTGTTCACCATAAACAAAGACTTTTTTAAAACTGCTTTCCATTTCCCAAAATGTAAGTTTAATGTTCTTGTCTGTAGTGTCAGTCCAGCAGCTCAGTGATCCAAGAGCATCTGAACTGTTACAATTTGCTACATTTAGTTGATACAATTAGTTGATACATTTCTCTGCAGCATCTGTGGATTTTTATCAATTCTAACAACTGCCTTTAAAGTGATACGGACACTAAAAAATGAATTTTAACATAGGAATGTACATTAAATGTTACTTATAGGTCATGTTGATCATTTTTTACGGAGAGGTGTGTTTTTACAGTTTCTAATGATAACAAATGCCTGCTGCACAAATATGGCAGCCCCCTCATACAGGAACATGGGGGATCAGACAGGTAATGTAAAAAGCATCATGCAAATACTTCATGGCAAAGTTAGAAGTAGCTTTCAAAGCCAATATTATAATAGATGTAAAAAAAGAGTTTAATTTCAGGTGTCAGCATCTCTTTAATGAAATTCAGGGAAACTCTGCTCTGCAGGGACAAAGATAAGAAATGTATCAACTTATGTATCAATTTAAAACAGTTAAAGAGTCTACAAACTCCCCCCTCCCAGAGCTGTTTTAGAAGGTGATTGTAAAAAGTCTTTATTGCAAGTGAACTGAAAAAAGTGTTTCAGGTTGAACAACCCCTTTAGAGTTGGGGCAGACGGGCAGATTAGAGGAGTTTTAGTTGCCTGGCGACTAATCGCCTCTTCTGCAGGATAACAATCACCCCGAGCTGCCTTCAGTCTGCTTGAATGAAGAATCGCCTGCGCTAATGCATTCGATTTCCGAAGTCGCCCAAAGTTTTCTTGTGAGGCAGATTCTGAAATCAAAGCGCCGCGAGTGCATTGGCGCAAGCGATTCTTCATTCAAGCAGATGGAAGGCAGTTCGGGAGATTGTTGCCAGACGACTAAATCTCTCTGAATCTGCCCCAACCCTTAAAGTCAAAAACCCAAAAACATACAGGCAAGTTATTGAATTCTGATAGAATTGGCCCTGCCATGTGGAAATTTGATAGGGACCTTATTAGTTCCACCAGGATACAGACTGATGTGTTTAATGTATAATCTCTGTAAAGTGCTGCGGAAATGTGTTATTTATTAATAATGGCTCTCTATAAATATATTGAAAGGGCAAATGTTACTTTCATAAAAGTCCACTAAACAGAAAGACATTTAGTCTACAGCAACTAAATCTTTAATAAGTATATACTGTATATCTATCCCATATAGTAGGATTAACGGCGGGCAAGGAGGTGGCAGTAACCAACCCAGGAATGACTGGAGGTGGCGTAACTAGGTTTTTTTTAACTATGATAGCAAAGTGAAATAGATGAGCCCTTTACCTGTAGAGCTAAACATATATATTGTACTGTACAGGTATGGTACCTATTATCCAGAATGCACAGGACCTGGGGTTTCTGGAAAATGAAATCTGTATTTGGATCTTCATACCTTAAATCTAATAGAAAATCATGAAAACATTAAATAAACCAAATGGGGTTGTTCTGATTTCAATAAGGTTTTATTATATCTTAGTTTGGATCAAATACAAGGCCCTGTGGATTATTTGGATAAAATTAAAGCTATTGGAGACGGCTTTTCCGTAATTCGGAACTTTCTGGATAATGGGTTTCCGGATAACCGATTCCATACCTGTACTACATCATTAATAGATAAATGTTGATGGGTTTATAGGGTTATTGGTCTAGGACAAGTGTTGCTCCTTTGAATTGTTCATGTATAATCAGAAAAAAATAATGTAGAGTGAAACTAGTTATTAATTATACAAACAATAAA
This sequence comes from Xenopus borealis, assembly GCA_024363595.1. Taxonomy (NCBI): domain Eukaryota; kingdom Metazoa; phylum Chordata; class Amphibia; order Anura; family Pipidae; genus Xenopus; species Xenopus borealis. The sequence continues at coordinate 49,639,037 of CM044436.1, read as the reverse complement.
GGATTTTACATGTCTTTTGTAAAGAATTTATTGATATACAATATGCTTTTATAATGCACCCAAAAATGGTGATATAAACAGGCATAAATAAAAGAGTTCAGAAAGTGGAAGTAATTGGAAGACATACTATTTAAAGGACCAGTAACAGCTATATATATTTTTTTTTTAATTTGGAGCATCAGTCAGCAGCCAGCAGGATCCAACAGCATAGAGCCAGGGAGGAGAAATCAAGCGCCGCTGGATATATGGTCGCCCTGTCGCCTTTTCTGAAGAGGAGCAGAAGCTGAGTTTTTGCAGGTTATTTCTTAACACTTTGCAATTTTACAGTATAATTTGTCTTGGTGTTTTTTATTTGTTGTGTACTAACAAATTATTTAAAAACAAATGTGATGTTACTGGTCCTTTAAATAACCTTTTGATAATGTGGTAATTGGGTGTGATTGCATCAAACAGTGATCACAAGATGCATCTGGAAAGTTAATTTGTGTTTTTACCTCATCCTTCTCCAGAAACTCCCTCACATCAGGGTCCTGAATGAGTGTAGGATGACTTACTATTCTTTGGAGGTACCTATGAGACAAAAACATGATGTGCCTGTGCCTATTCATACGCGGCGCTGCTGTTTCCTAGGTCGCTGTAAATTGCCTCGTGAGACATGGGCAAGCGGTGATTAGTTGCCAGGTAACAAATCTCCCTGAATCTTGCCATGTGGACTAGCCCTAACAATAAAGCAAATCATTTCCAGTCACAGAACTTCAAATGAGTGTATAAAACCAATTACCAGCCTAAGGGTGGCTGATTAGATAATTGAGAGGTGTGTTTGTTTAATGGTAGATAGGCAGTTCTATCCTGTTTATAAAGGAAGATGGTGGTCAGTCAGTGAAAATAGCCAAACTTTAAAATAAGTGCTTTTAAAATGGCAAAGAGATAGGAGAATATGGATTAATAAAAACATCTACAATAGGTAGAACATAAGTTCAGCACTTATTTATTAGGCCCTTTAGCAAAAGTGTATACTGCCCATTTAAATGAAATAAAAAAATCTCCAGGAGATTCACCCCTAAAGCTTCCAGAAAATTACACAATATATGCACATATATAAATAATGCTGTACAAGTCAGAAATTATTAAATCTAATACCTTTCTAAAGCTGTTCTTCTCCTCTCCAGAAACTCTGCTGAAGAAGAGTCTTCTTTGCCCACCTTTACTTTGGTCATGCCTAAAACAAAACAAAAGATTTGAAATTTAAAAAAAGCCAGCTGGCATGGTACTTGCTTTTTTCTGGTTGCTCAGTATGGTGGCTGGTTTCAAGTAATTAAAATAAGCACACGATACACAATAGATAACAGATAAGTTCTGAAGAATCTGATTGTGTACTTCAGCACCGATCTGTTATCTGCTGTGTATCCTATCCATTTTCTCCTTTTTCAACTTTTGGCTGCCAACATGGCTACACAGCATGTTAATATAAACTATTGGAGAGTTTCTAAAGCAAGCACACCAGTTTTACCAGTGCAGCACAACAATACATTATATTTGTATTACTTAAATTTTTTGGTTTCTATAAGGAACCAGGACTGTATTTTTAAGGCTGTTGTAGCTTCAGAAATGTAGAATTTTGTGTAGCTGCGCTCTCCACATGTAAGTGGGCACAACAGGGGAGTATTCGATGTGCCATTTTCCCATTAGCTATGTTGGAAGTCATGTTATTAAATAATGTTCAGTAGATCGTGAGATTATACCGATATCCTATAAATAATAATTACAACAAAAGTTCTATTGTTTAATAGTTAAGGTGGTGATACACCTTTACTAATCAGAGCAGTTTAAACCCCAAAACCTGGCCAGGATCTGTATTGTCACCATTTGCTTATATGAATATAAATACAATAATCACCTATAAGGCTCTTCTCTGGAGGTGGTGCTACAATAAACCCGTTCTGGGAGTGCTTTTCTGACAGTTTCTCATATAGGCCCAGGAAGTCACTGAACCGTCTCTTCACAGTGAAGTGCTTGCTCTTAAACATTAGTAAATTGGTCTGTAATAAAAGTCAATTCATAAATAACAGACAAAAAGAAAAATGAAAAGAACAAAACACCAGATATATTTGGTATTTGAAAAAAAAAAAAATGTATAGTAGTGTATGGGAGGGGGGGGCTCATAATTTAAACACGTTAGTGCTCCTTATCTACTGACAAACAGGAAATCCCTTCTGTTTGACTGGTGACACCGATCTTGGAGGAACTAGGGTTGACAACTGGCCGTATTTTACCGGCCTGGCCGGTATTTTTGATGGTTGATTCCAATGTTATTAATTGGTAAAAAGGATAAATATATAGAAAAGGTGGCAACCCTAGGAGGAGCATGCACACTCGAATATATATCCCGAAACAGCTTCAACTACACATGCTCCAGCAAGCAGCAACGTACAGAAGAGGATCAGAAGACAGACAGAAGATGGCACCTTTGGACTCCAATGCGCAACTTTGCAAAATTACAAATTTACAGCAGGCCAGGATAAAGAGAGACTTCTGAGAAGAATAGATGCTGTGAGGAGGGTGCTTGGAGGGGGCAGTGGAGGGGGTTATTTCTCCTTTAAACTTCAATGTTATAGAAACACAAAAATAAAGAGAAATCAAGTGAAAAAGCTATTTCTAGTGTATTATTTGACAACAAAAAAACCTTTGATGAAAAAGAATACGGACTCCTCTGTCTGTTATTCTAATGTATGTGACGTTCACCTGCGTACCCTATCCAAAAAGTCCAAATTATAGGAGTCAGACATGCAAGCGCAGAATGGGTGCACATACTGCTTCTTACCTGAGTTGTAACTTGGTAGACAACATATGCATTCATACCATCACCTGTGTAAAAAAAAAATTAAACTAATTATTGTCAATTAATAAAGACAGTTTTATATAATAAAATTTTTAAAAATAACACAACATGGATATTGAGAAAAACAATAACTAAAGTGTTTTAGTTACAAAATATAGAAAGCTTACAAATATTTCCCTTCCAAATACAAAAGCCAAATTTCAGCTATACCCCTGTACCACTTATTTTTTGATGGTATTAGTGCACTGCTAAACCCTTTTTTATAGGCACATATTGAAGAATACCCAGAAATGTTAAAAAAAAAGCTGCACTTCCTATATCCATATTCTACTTGTCAGTAATGGTCAAACGGTGTTATAAAAATTTGAATATCAAAATTTATCATGTAATATCTATTTAAAGATTCGACTATTTGCCATCTAAAACCTGCTGAATTTCTGTTTTAGCCTATGGGAGACCTCCTATAACCTACTTGGAGTCATTTGGTGGACTTTGAAAAATCTATTTTAACGATCGAACACAGCTTATTCACTTGAAGTTAAAAAATTTGAGTTTTTAAATAAGTTTCAGTCTTTTTATTATTCTAATTTCAAAATTCGAGCCTTGATAAATCTGCCCCATAGTGTCATTGCACTTGCCAACAATTGAAAATGACCCAATCTTGCCCCTAATGGGCATTACAGGGAAACAAAGCATAAATAGTTCTAAACCTTGTGCCACAAAAATGGTATGAGGAATAGAGTCAATCATTAAAATGAAATGTGGATATGCCAACAGCTGCCTGTGACAATAATAATTTTAGTGGAATAAAGATTTATGGCAATGGCACAGGGGTATTCTGTTCTCAGAACATACCGGATCTATACACGCCTACAGACAGTGTCAAACAGTTCATTTCCCTTACAAATGAAGGGGTAGCACTGCTTCATGTTTGATCAATGCAACTATTTCCACTAAGCCCAAGGTGCTGAAAATGTGCCTGTCTGATATGGATCTTAATTTATAGTTGAATAAAACTAGTACACAAAGCCAAAGAACTAAAGTATCAATTCTCTTCCTTTTTCTTCAAAAAGTTCTGTTCAGAGACTAAAGGCTCACTTCAGGAAGCAAATTGGCTACCGTTGCCTAGATTTATACGAGTTTATCTCAAACAAAACCCCAGGACAGAATGCTTGAGGCAATCATAGTGTGTGCATATTATAATTAGTAAATCTAATGGTAAAGAGCAGATCAATAAAATCAGGAGAGTGCTAACACCAACCAATTTTCTCAGGGTCTGTGACACTGATCTTCGCATCAAACTGGTCCTCTTGCTCTTCCTCTTCCAGCTACATGCAAAAATTAATATAGAGTCTATGAAAAAAGCATTTTATGCAATTATGATGGCAATACATTTGTATATATATTTATTTCCCCGTAGGCATTTTATTTTTAAATAAACTTGTAGCAACATTTCCATTAAAAAAACCCTCTGAAATCTAGATAGATGTTTACATATTTACAGCTACTATCATGATTGTATACTGAATAAAAAATTTTGGGAACGTATTTAGAACAGCACCACTAGATATTCTTCTACTTTAAAAAGCCTTTAAGGGTAGGGACAGACAGGGAGAAGGTAATTCGGTTATAGAAGAAGTTATAATTGTTGTGTTGACTGCTTGTTTGATAGACTAAAAATTATTGGGCAAAGGAATTTCATTCTACCATTCAACGAATCATATAAACAAACTGATTATTCTCTGCTGGAGAACTAAATCATCTAGCATCAATAATAATATCATTTATATAGTATGTGACATTGGGTAATCGTAAATAGAATTCAAGGTGCACACAAACAAACCATACATATTAGGTCACATGAGCCAATTAACAGACAGAGTTGTGTCTTTTGCTTCCACACTTCTTCCTGTTAGAGTAGAAGTTGTAGTATTTCTGGTCAGGTGATCTCTGAGGCAGCACACAGATCATCACGAAATGGTGGTTCAAGGCAGGAGATGTAAAAGGGCGATATTTAATTAAATATATATTCCAGTTTGGTAAGATTCTTTAATATGCCACTTAATTTGGTATAAACTATCTGTTGCTCAAACATTAATTTTGGGGGCATAGTTTTCCTTCATTATATTGATAGAAAGTGGAACATGCTCCCCCCTGCTTGCATCACCCATCAATGATTGTGATTTTAAGATAATCAATAATTTGGATTTTATAATTTCTCCATGAATTGTGCCAATTGGGTGGCTGGAAGTGCACCTTAAATGTTCTTACTTGGATTTAGCCATGTGACCAGAGTGGTATTGGCCATTTCCTGAGGCACCGGATTCCTCGCTCTCCCTCCCGGTACTAAGGTTTTCCCTCAACGTGGTCTATCGCCTTTATAATAGCTTTCTTTACTTTCATTCTCACAACTCTTCCCCTCATGTTAAACAGGGAACTATACTACAGACTCCAAGTGGTAGAAGCAAGCCTGAGTATGTCATCTCTGCACTAATGAAGCAATGCAACAAACATGAGTAATCACAAACCTGTGAAGCCAATTGTCCCAAACATTCTGGTGCCCTGAAATTAGGGGACTATGTAGAAAATGTGTTGTAATTTCTACATGGTGAAACTCCATGCAATTAACTTTAATTTAAAGTCTGGAATGTGCACTTTAATCATGTTTGCTCCTCAGTGTGTAAAATTTTAAATCAAACTATTGAGGGGGTAAATCAAATAAATTGTGTCTTTGTGTTTGAATCTGACCGTAAGTCTATGGCATGCATTGATTAATCATTAGCTTTGGTGCAACATGCATAACAATTACTATAAATGAGCCAATACAATCAGCAATGCAATGTGGCCCTGATTTCTGAGCAGAAAACTTGACAAAATGATGCTCTTGAAAATTGTCACATTACCTCTTCATAGCTCTTTTGCTTGGGCTTGGTGGAGGCACTAGCTGCTTCAATAAGCATGGGGGTGGTTAGTGACGCTTTTGGAGGCTCTTCTTTTTGGACCTTATGAGAATTATCCACCGACAGCTCGACAGTGGACTCTTAAGGAGAAAAAATTATTATAAACCAACTTTGTATTCAGTATTAGATTAATAAGAAAGCC
>CM044436.1:49490866-49528993 GCA_024363595.1 Xenopus borealis | reverse complement strand
TATAATCCATGGTGCTGCACACACACAGTTTACAGGTAACCAAAATTGATGTTTTGAAATTTGTAACAATATCACAGTGCAATGCATTGTGGGTTATGTAGTTCCTCCATGCTGTCTGTAAGCTGTGGAGAAGTTGTTACAATTTGTAACATCAGTGTTTAGTCCCTCCTTCCCTGCCAGGATTTCAAATGATACAGAAAGAGAAGAACAGCTTTCAGCATAGAAAGTGGCATTTATTCATACTTTTTTAAAGAAACAGATAACTGTGATAGGTATATTAGGGGTTTCTGTGTTATGTGGGCATCTTAATCAAATTTTGGTTTGGAATCCGGAGTTCCCCTTTAAACACTTTCCTGACTGTCAAAAACAATTTCACGCAATTGTGCTACAAATTCAAAATAAGTTCAAATTAAATTCAAATCAATTAGGTTTCCAGAGTTTAGATTTTAGTAAGTCCATCTCATATTAGTAGCCTGTATGGGAGTCTGTGGTGCCAGTTCCCTTATTCAGTGTTGTCATCCTTACCTGTATACTTTGTCTGCACCACAGGGCACACGATTCATGTTTGCAGTAGACGTGACTCTCTGTACGATCACTATTACACGTCCCTGACAAAGTCAGCCTCTCTGTGATCTCATTCATACCTGTGAGTTTGCCTGAGTTACAAGAAAGGATCATTTTACTTATAAATTAATAATACAAATATTTTCAACATATCCACGACAGGGGTGAGGTCAAAGTGGAAGGGAATCTTGTAGTAAGGTTTAGCCTATACTTAGGGGAAGATTTACAAAATTTGTGTGAATAATTCGTAGTTCGATCAAATTTACAAAATTCGATTGGTTGAATTTTCGAATATGCAAATTTGACCATCGAATTTGTAAATTCGATCGAATCAAATAGATTGAATAAAAATCTATTCGACTAGTCGAATTTCCCCTTTAAAATTTTTATTTGATTGGCTACTTCGTCAGGTTTAACTGGCGAAGTGCTTTTGGTGAATTTAGATTAAATATTAAACATTCTATCGAAGGGTTAAAATAGTTTGAATCGATCGATTCGAACAATTTTTTTTTTTTTTTTTTTTTCCAACATAGATCTGGATAAGATCACAATACACATAAGGGAGATCATATACCATTATTAACAACATTCACTGGTATGTATTATGTGAAAAAATAACTGTTCTGATGTGTGTGTGTGTCTTTCCTGGGGGGGAAAGGCGCACATCCACAAATATCAAGTAGACCATTGTACACTGTCAAGGAGCTAGTCAGTCTAGGTGGGGGTCAGTCATTTGGAGAGTGTGTATTGGATCGTCCGGTAAACTCAAAAGAGAGGGGAAAAGGGAAAAGGTAGGGGGATTAGGGAGGTGACAGAAGAAAGAAATAGGGGGAAGAAGTAAGGAAGGAGAAATGCAGGAGTTTCAACATTAGAGATTCGAACAATTTAATCGATCAATTTAATTTTTAATATTCGATCGTTCGACCAATCGATTATCTGTAAAATCCTTCAAATTCGATATTTGAATTCGAAGGATTTTACTTCCCTTCCATTCACATGGTCGAATTTTTTTAAATTCGACCAATGATAAATCTGTCCCATAGTATGCTAGAAGAACCCTCCTATTCACTTGTGGCCCCTTTCATATACAAAGGAGGTGCTGATACAGTGACCCTGGGACTTAATATGTTTGTAACTTCAAATGTAACTTGAAATTTTAACAACTTAGTCACTTAGTACTATTCCAATGGTTCTTGTAGGGTGCTTTACTTAATTTGCCCTTTACCCCTCTCACATACCTTCTTGGCACTTGACCTATAAGACAAAGAGGATAAATAAGGCAGATAGCAAAATGAAGACGAATCTCTTTGTATCTCTTACCTTGTTCCCTCTTGAACTCATTTTCACTCATAAACACAGATGCCATCAACTCTCCAACAGGTGGCTGAATAGACATGAAATGTCGGGTGTGTGTGCTGTAATGCAAATTAGATGTTTGAAAAAAACTTTCTTACAACACCATCCACTTCTTAAAGGAATTGTTCACTATAAAAATAAAAACTGCATACAGTAAGTAGATAGGTTGTGCAAAATAAAAAAAAATGTTAGCCAAAATTGTAATCTATAACGGCTGGAGTGACTGGATGTGTAACATAACAGAACACTACTTCCTGCTTTGCAGCTCTCTTGGTTTCAACTGATTGGTTAGCAGGCAATAACCAATCGGTTACTTGAGGGAGGGGCAGATGGGACCAGGGCTGCACGGGTGCCCTAGGCAAGCCGGGCGAACGCGGCACTGGCTTAGTGCGAGTGCATGAATTGGCGCTCGTATGCATTCCCCCCTCTGCCCGACTCTCTATGCCCTTTTCTGCGCTCCTGCGCATTCACGTGAACTTGTATTTGCGCAGGAGCGCAGAAAGAAGAAAAGGGCAAAGTAAGGATCTGGAGTGGGGGTAGGAGACAGAAGATATATGTGTCTGGTGCCCACCCAGCTTTGTGCCCTAGGCACATGCCTACTCTGCTTAACCCTCAGCCTACCCCTACCCACGTTTTGGCTAACTAACTCTATTAGAAACATTTTTATTTTGCACAGCCTATCTATTTACCCTGTTTTTATTTTTACACTGAACTGTTCACTTAAGAACCAAAAACAAAAATAGTCTCTTTAAGGCAACAGCACACAGAGCAAGATCTTAATAGCTAAATGAATGGGCATCAAGATAGATAGATATCAAGCAAAGAATACTGTATTTGATTTGATTTGTTGGTTTGAACCTTGTTGACACTTGTACCATATCTGGAAATTGGCAGCCTGAGTAGAATCACAGAAATCAATGCCCATAATAACTGTTGCACTTTCTCCAGGAGGAAGGGATTCTGGTAGAATTGAGAGAAACATTACCTTTGTTGCAAATGCTGGGAGGTGAGATAAACAGCTTAACTTTTAATAATGCTTTGACAAGGGAAACATAAAGGCAGTTGTGTGATCCGCTGAGTTTCTGACAACAACCATATGATCATATTATTACTATCTACAGTCTTTACTCTTGTATAATTCAAGTTTAAATTAGTATGTCTACATTATTTCTGCAACTCTTAGGTTTGGAACTAGATATTTTATCTGGTAGCTATTGCTAATTTCTCTGGAAGCCAAGCAGCAGTTTGGAAGTCAGAGCGTTAGATGAATAGCAGAGAACCTCAACAGAAAGATAAACAGAAATAATATGTGTGCCTTACAGACAATCATGTTTTGGAAGCCTAACATTTCAAATACCATTTAAAAAGATTATGACAAATACAAAAACATAGTTACCCCCTTAATACTAAGTCCTCTTAATTGTCTAAGTTAGAAATAGACAGAAATATATCAGCATTTAAAAAATTCAAAAGGGCTTATTTACCAAAGCAAGCTAAAAGCACAGTGCAAGACTGTAATTAAATGAGATTCTGAATGCCAGTCTGTCAGGTCTTTGCTCTGCCTGTGTACAAAACACAGGAGGAGGAAAGTGGAGGATCTGTTGTGTGTGCCCTCGCCCTAAAGAATCTTTCATCATAATACTTAAAAACTGGTGCCAGAGGTCAGACCTTTGCATATATTGTTTTCATTTTATATTAGTGGCTCTTCATTCTCATCAGCTGGTGGTTTAGATGTTGGCCAGACAGAGTGCTGCCTGCTCTTGGATAATGATCCTCATCACAATCAAAAACAGGGGTCAGCAGTTTTTAGGGAGTTTATGTATTTATTATTATGTGCCTTAAGTCCAAGAAATGGAAAGAGTAAAGCATATACAATATGAATTATTAAATAATGTCCCATAAAAATTTGTATACTTCAGTCAATATGAGTGCACACAGCAGGATATGTGCCCGAGGGGTAAAATACAAAGATTGTAACTATCTTACCTATCTCTTGGAAAGCCTGCATTCTCATTCCAGAAAGAAGTTTTGGATCGCCAATTCTGATATTCTTCACTTCATTTTCTGTCTTATTGGAGATTTGGATCTGCACAGACACCATACGATTATCAGGAGTAAAAGGTTGGCGGCTAAATATGTATTCCATGGTCAGACCCTCCCCAGTCATGTGGTGCAGAAGCTCAAAGGTCCGGTCTAATGCAAAAGCTGGGCTTATCATCTGGTGAACAGAAAGCATTTTAAATATAACAAAGATGAGAACAGCAGGAAGATTATAGAGTAAAAGCACATAAAATAGGGTGCAAAATTATTATATACAGTAAGTGAACTGGGCTTTCATATGGAGAGGTTGGACTTGAAGGACTTTAGTCTTTTTCAAATCAAGTGGAGAGGGGAGGTATTAAAAGTTAGAAAAACAACAACAATCTGAATATGCTTTATAAAATATAATGTATTTTGTAGTCCGATTAAATGTGATTGATTCATAGAGTTTTCTTACCGTAGGAGTTAAAGTGGTTTCAGTCAGGGATATGCCCTCCAGGTCACTAACCAGGCTCGCAGATACAATACTTCTTGAAGTCTTGAAGACAGAGGGAACTGAAACTTTAAAACAGAAGAATTTTATGTTAATAAAATGCACATTTTATTAAATGGATAGATGTTTCTGGGTACTCAAGCTCCGTTGGATATGAAAGATGGATAAATATCTCTGTAATGCAATCCCATGGGTGTTGAATAGATTCAGTTCAATCTAAAGCCCTGACTCTGAAGGGCCTATTTATTAAACCCCTCAGTCAACAATTGGAAGAATTCAATTCAAATTCTCTCCAGATTCTTCAAGACTTTTCCTGCATGGACAATTTTCGATCCAAATTTGTATTATTAATATAATGGGAAACATTTGAGTTTTGATAAATAGTCCCCTGAGTGTCACAAAGAATTGCAGCCCCTCTGGCATTTGCCAGAACTTTGAGATTGTCAGCCGGGACCTGCCAACGATGCCAAAGAACGTGCAATAAGTACTCACAATCATCTAGATCCAGCAGTGACATTTCCTTGGATTCTTTAGATGCTTTCACAGTGGATTTTGTTGCAGAAGGCTACTCAGGAGAGATGTGAGAGAAAACACAATGAGGTTTTCACATTCAATATGTTTTGTCTAACAATCTGTGCAGATGTATATCTTTTGCAAGAGAAAGTCACTAGAAAATAAGTAACAGAAGTGCCAGCTAAGACAAGAATGCTGCTGCTTTTGTTCAGTCATTAATTAGACTGTTAGGATGACAGGGAAAGGACACCATTTACATTCACTATAAGGCTCAGTTCACACGAGCAGATTCGAGGAGATTAGTCGCCCCTGCAATAAATCGACTCTTCTTCAGGGTGACAATCTCCCCGGACTGCCTTCTCCGTGCCCTTCACTCGCTAAAGTGAAAATTGCCTGTGGCAATTCACACGCGGCTGTTTGTTTTCCGAAGTCACCCAAAGATTCCTTGTGAGGCATCTTCAGGCAGCTTCGGAAAAAACTACATTTCAGTATCATATATATATTTATTAATTTCCAAACATCCTTAAAGGGGTTGTTCACCTTTGAGATAACTTTTAGTATAATGTAGAGAGCGACATTCTGAGATAATTTGCAATTTGTTTTCATTTTTTATTATTTACGGTTTTTGAGTTATTTTGCTTTTTATTCAGCAGCTCTTCAATTTGCATTTTAAGCAGTCTTGTAACTAGGGCCCAAATTACCCTAGCAACCCTGCACTGATTTGAATAAGAGACTGTAATGTGAAAACCAATTTTAGTTACAAGGCAAATTGTTCTTGGCTAGAGCTGTGCAAGGCAATTCCCCTTTGCTTAATGGAACTTCAGAATTCTCTTTTGAGTTAACCCTCACAATTACATCTTACTTCAGCATTCTCTTATAAGTTAAACCTTTGCAGTGCGTTTTAGTGGAATATACATGTGCGTATATATATATATATATATGTCCCACAGTACCAGCACTCTAGACCGTTATGTGATCCTTGAAAAAGGTCCCAATTTGGACCGAAAGTCAGATTGAGATGCAATCGTACTGAGATATAAAGAAAACACTTTTTTCACGCAATACACAGTGAGTGCTGATCCTTTTTTCAAATTATATATATATATATACACATACACACACACACACACATATATATATATATATTTAAACATTGGAGCAAGAATCACAAGCATTTCAATGTGTCTGGTAACTGATTTTTTTTTTTATATTTGAAGTTTCATTACATCAAGTTTTGCAATGCCACTATACCTATTACCTGTCTTTTTGTGGAGACATTTTTTTTTTATTTTTCTTCTCCTCTTTTTCAGATTCCTCTTCCTGTTCACTTTCCTCTTCTTCCTCACTTCCTGATCCAGATCCACTGCTACTGCTGCTACCACCATTCTCTGATTCACTTTCTGACTCTGGTTCTGATAAAGCGACATAGTAAATAAAAGCAAATATGACCCTACAGTCCGATGTTAACTACCTTTACAAAATTGCACCACTGTCCTTGTTTCTTTGCATCTGTAAAAAGCCCAATGTATGATGCCACCTACCACTGTCTGTAGACTCTGTTGGCCCTGACTCCCCCTCTGAATCAGAGTAAAATGGTTTTTCCTCCCTCTCCTTCATCTTTTCTCTGCTTGGACATTTGGTCTATTCAGGCACCTGTAAGAAGAAACAGAAATGGTTTTCACATACAGAACAATAAAGTTGCAGATAGAAATGCCACCATGTTGTAATTCTTTACCAGATAAACAACCCCAATTAGCTGAAAAGGGTTATCCAGCTTCATTGTTTGGTATTTATCTGAGCTAGAATTAAACTACTTTAGAAGTAAACACAAAAGGTGAGAAATCTGAGTGTAATAAAATATCCCCATGGTTTTCTAGGGAGCTTGGTTGTCTGTAAATCTTGGGCCAAAGATCAGATGTCCCGGCCTACAGGCTATGAAATACAGCGATACTTGTTGCCAGCTAATTGCTTGTTGTGGCTACAAAAGGCCAGACAATAGCCTGCCAATGACAATGCTGGAAATGGGCTTTGCTGAAACACACATATCATCATAGCTGAAACAATAATCAGTAATGTCTATTTTGTAGCTGCAACAAGTAGCTCCATGTGCCATTGCTTTAACAATGCAGGTATGCTAAAGCACTCCACTGAGTTCAACAAGAGCTGGAAGGTTGAAGATTTCAGTGACCTACATTCACTCAGTGAAACCTTTCTCACCACTTTGTTACTCCATAAGTATTAATACAGTAAACTTGTCAGAGCAAGGGCTCTTAGATGCAAACAAATCCTTTAAGAAAATATCACCAAAAATAAGTTGGGCCTAATAAACCTGCTTGATCAATGTATTTCCAACCAAAACATTTTCTAGTTAGAAATGCTTATATCAGAATGGAATCTGCAGATGCATCCCATGTCAATGTAAGTTCTTGAGGGGTGAAGTCTTGTGCTAAACATTCATGTTTTGATAATTTAGGTCTATCCTAAACAGTTATTAGTCTAATATTTGTTCATATCTGCAGAAGAGGATTCTTATGCATTTGGTGCATCCTAGCCTCTAAAATAATGGCATGAATTTGATAGGATGCATAGAATGTATTTATTATTTTTAGGTCAATTATTCCTACTTACATAACTTCATACACTAAGGGGCAAGATGTTACAATTTAAGCAATAGTAGGGTAAGATCACAATAGAACAAGATGGTGAAAGGGCAAAAATAACACATGCCATCACCAAATGCATCACTGTAATTTTTTTTATTCTACCCCTTTTTCCTTATCTTGATTATTTAGATTAACATTGCTAGAAGTTCTTAAAATTAAAAAAAAAAATAGATAATGCGATAAAAAAAATCCCTAATTTATTTTTGTGATTTTTTTTTTTCTTTTGAAAAATATGAAAGGCTCTAAGAAAGACAATGCGATGTAGAAGATGCAGTATAAAGGGTGTAATGCTTATAGAAGCAGATGCAGGAGGGAGCATTGTTGGGAGCTTCAATAAAGAATAAAAGATGCTGCACCAATGGAAGCAACCCAAGGCAGCAGTAAGAAGGAAGATATCATGCAGAAATATAGTGTGAAGTAGTACCAATAATAATATATGACCTATAATAATAAGCTAGGCATATCCAATTTTCTTCCAAAATGAAGGCCCAAACATCTTAGAGGGTAAACCATTTCAAACCGGAATTGTATCATAAAATATTAATCCAAAAGGAATCTATAAAACGTTGATGCTGGTTGGAGGGACTGGGGGGGTTAAAAAAACATTGGCTGGCTAACTGAGACTCAGGACTTACAGCTGGATAGATAACATGTGGTAGGATGGTAAAATATACAGTTGGGCTTTTTTTTTTTTTTATATATAAATGGTTTACAATATATGAACAAGGTGGGAAAAATAAAATGTGAAACTACAGTAACAAGGTATACCGCTTTTTATGGGCTTCTTAAGTTGAGAGGAAACAACTGCAGCAATGGGCATGCTCATTGGGTAAAGGGATGAGAATCAGTGATAGCATATAACCAAACCATTTTAGTGAGCAGTTACACACAGGCACAAACTCAAACCAAAACTTTGTTTCACTGCAATTCCAATGATTCGCAGCAGGGTAATGCAAAGTGCGTGCATTGTAAGAAAGCAGTTGCAAACTGAGCAGACAAAAGTATTTCACACTGGACAAACACTCCACACTCAGTCTGTAGACACCTCTTTCCACTCCCCCAGGAGTCCGATGTGACCATCCCTAGGTGCACTGTCCTCCTCCTCCTGGGTAGAAGGGGAGACAGTTGGTTGCCTGACCTGATAATGCCACCAAACCTATTACATGCACTAGTAATGTATGACCCCATTGCAGACATAAAACACAAGCTTCCATTACAAACTACAGAGGGCATGATTAACTACAGTAGGCTACTTAATGATTCTATTAAGGATTTAAATTCCCTGTAACAGTACTAAGCTACCTACTGCGCATTAGCCATTTTTCTAATAAGCAGTTGTTGTATGTAATACTATAACAATACTGTAGTGAATTTAAATATTAATTTACTGGGTGGCCAGGCCTGGATTTGAGAAAGGCCATCAAGGCCCGTGCTTATGGTAGCAGGATTTTAGGGGATGGCATGAAGCCCGACCACACCTGCATTGGTTCGTAAGCTCTGGGATACAATAATTTTTTAACATTTCCCATGTGCCAATCCCCAGTGCTCCAGGCCTAGCAATGAAAATGTATGCATGTGCACAAATGAAGGGGAGGGGACAGAGATGACAAACAGCAACAGGCCGAGGGGTGCCCACTATGTAAATCCAGCCCTGTGTGGCTGTATTTCTTATACTAATTAGTACAATAAATGGAATACAGAGGTGTGATAGCCAAGCTCAAAATGAAGGACATTATGAGACAAATTCTTAAGAACAGCTTGGAATTCTAATTCTAATCTTATTCTAAGATAAACCTGGTGCAGTAACCCAAAAGAGATAGAAGTGCAGGAAACGCAAAGAGTAGCACATTAGGCTGACAAGGGAGGAGGCATAGCTGGGGTTAAGCTTGGTAGTAGTGGGTCTATCCCACACCCCCATATACTCCAATATACTCAGGTTACAGCACGCACAGCATCCTTCACCTCCACGTTGCGCACAGATGGATCCGGAGCCTCTTCTGGCCAGTCTGGCAATTCTTGATAATCAACAGATTTTGCATTGAGTAGATGAGACAGGGATCCCAGCTGAAAATTGTATTGTACTTCACTGGTGGGAGAAGACAAGAAATTAATATTTATTTACAGAATGGCTTTTTAAGATAAACTTCTGACCAAAAACAGAGTGTAAGAGTGCTCCTATTCTGAAAAAAAGAATCCAATTTTCCTATCACTGTTTCCCCATCTAAATGGCACAGTCAAGTATAACTGAAATATTACTGACATAATTCAAGATGTAAAAAATGTAAAGAAAACCTTCTCCACCACTGCAACACTTTGACCAACAAGTGATGTGAATACCTACATATATGGTTTTAAGAAACAGTTCCCTAGGAAATGCCAAAATGAGCCAAAATTTAATTTGTATATTCTGCATCATTGTTGGTGAACTAGCTCGTCCAAATACTATATTGGAAATTACCTACTTGTCATACTTTCTATTTACTCAGGCATACGGAAAACGATAGGTCAATGTCCAGTACAGACTAACGCACTAAGTTTCCTAACACGTGTAATTTTACTTTACATTTGTAACCTATAGGATCCAATGGTTTTAAGAAACAGTTCTTTTAAATAGGCATATCTGAACTATATGATGACTGTGTAGATATGTAATTAGACAAACTCCTGAAATAAATAATAACAATTTATATAAATTACATTCCTAAACAGGGCCTATACTGCACGCTACAAACAGAACTGTATCCAAATGCATCTTTTTATGTGGGGCATTGAAAGGGTTTACCCAGTGTGTAAAACATTGAACTTGAGGTAATTCTTTCTTTTTAAGTACTCAGCTTCTCTGTAAGGACTTAAATTTTAATAATGACAAATGAGAAAGCAAGCTCTTCTGCCAAGGCCCACTTTACCTTCTTGTGTTATTGGCTGATTTGCATATAAATCTGTATGTTCATACACCCATTCATTATACAGGAATAAAAAAATGTTGAATCATTATAAATATGTGATAATAATGATCACTTGAGGTTTTAAAATAGATACGGCATAAAAAAAACCAAAGTCACCAGGTGCTTGTAAGATAATAAATTTACTGCATTACATATTTAATGTAGTGTCTTTCCTAGTTCCACATTTAATGAAGAGCATTCATTGCAACCTATGTAATGGTAGATTTTGGAGTACTATTCACAATTTGTGGGCAAAATTGAAACTTGAAAATATAAATATGAAATCAAAAGAAACCAATTTCCATAGAGAAGTGAATGGCAGATGTTGAGCAGCTCCTCTAACCTGTGACTTCGCAATAATCGAACTAGTGCCTTTGCTATCACCCCAACTTCCGCTTTTGGTGCCAGGTGGAAATACAGTTGTGCCACAGCCATAACCACCTTATAAAAGAAAATTTACACAAGTATTGTACCATCAACTTTCCTGCAACAAAAAAAAATTAAGACCAACATCATAATGTCTCACAATCACAATCACTGTGCATATAATAATAAAACTACCCTCTTAAAGCTAGTTCTGCAGATTTAAGTTTTAAACATTTTTACAGTAGAACTATAGCTCAGTTCAGTGATGTTAAATGCATTTTCTTACAGCAGCATTGCGACTCTGTAGGAGAGGTTTGGTATTACGGAGCAGAAGTCGATGGTCTGGGTCCATAATAAAAGGCTTGCGTTTAACCACAGAAGATGGTTCTGTCCTCTCCTTCTCCCCTTCATCGTCATCTGAGCCATAAAAAGCTTTCTCTGGGTTCTCCTCAAGAAGCGACTCCTGGAAGAATGTGAAATGATAGCTTTGTTTGAGGAGAGAACAGAATGTTAGGTAATTTGGGTTGAAACTAAATATTACGAATGGAATTAGAAAAGCTGGGTTCCCTATCAACACAGGATGGCTGGGAGGAAAAATTTAATAAATCAGGGATATCCAGCCTGCCCACCTCCAGCTGTTGCTGAACTGAAAATTCCAGCAACTTTGTCCAGCAACAGCCTTCAGCTCTACACAGATGTTAGGTGAGGTATAATGACAGACAGGACAGTGAGTTTGGCTAGTTTATCGGACAGACAGAAAGTTGGGACAGGCTTATTAAGAAAAGAGATGACAATGTAGCATGATACTCACATTTTGGAACTGTGTACGCGCATAACGTGTCAGCATATTGATAATCACCACCTGCCCCCACTCCTCCACATCTATTAGCAGGTTGCAGTAATACTTATGGATCAAATCTATGCGCTTAGGGCAAACCTCTTCAAACGCCATCACCACACTGCCTGCAACCAGCTTGGAGAGACAAGAGAATGAATCAAGCATACAATGAATATAGGCTTGTATACATTATATGACAAACTGTATAATATGTATATCTTTATTTATATGGTTCCATGTAGTGCTATACATTAAAAGAAAACAATAAAATATGTTTACTTCTTACAAGTACATTGAGGCCATTATAGACAGATACCAGGGATCTTTCTTTCCCCATAGAAAATATCAATACAACTTGTTGTCTCACAAAATCATGCCAGGCTCCCCTTGTAAAAAAACTACGTCCACCCAATTACTTCCCCCACCCCTGGCAGCATGTGCTGGAGAAGGTAAGGATATGGGCACACAGGCTGTTGGCTCTGGCCTGTCAGCCTGTATACAGGATTTTGCAGGCCGAGAGAAGCAGATCTGCTCAGTGCCCCATTTCCATTGATTTGAATCCGAGGCCAGTATTTGGGCTGACCTCAGCCTGTGTGCAGTTAGACCAAATACTGACCGTAGCTTTAGCTCCACTGTGTGTGACCACACACAGGCTGATTGGATTCAAATCAATGGAGCAGGGGCCTCAAGAAGATCTGCATCTCTCAGCCTACAAACATATGCAGGCTGACAACAGATAGTACCAACAGCCCCTGTGCTCATAGCCTAAGAGAGCAGCTGGGGATGGGTATTTTCTTAACTATAGAGGAAGCATATCTGTGGTCTGGCCCCCTCTGTGGCCACGGGGTCTGCTTCCTCTATAGTTATGCCAGTGATGCACCAGAGGCCACCCCTTTAGACTTGAGGAAATTAACTGTAATATGAAGCAGTGTAGGTGGTTCTTCATGGTTTGGGCAGTGAGCTTGTTGAAAGACCTGCTGGGTAATGCTGTGAGGGCAGATTACAATAATGTCTTTAAGAGTAGCTTGGATGTTTCCCTGAAAAATCACACTAGTTAAGGCATGTGATATTCAGATTTACAGTTAGTTAGTATTTATATTGATGCATATAATGAACTTATGTGAGTGTATAGATCTGTGTAAAGATGTGTATATATGTGACCTGGGGTTCATTTGGAGGGGCTGAACTTGATGGGCGTTGGTCTTTTTTGAACCTAAATTAACTATGTAACTGGCTGATGTACTGGGTGCTACTGTATTTGCAGGACTGTGGGAAATGTACTGATGGAGCACTCATAGAAGCCTAAGTAAATAGTCTGTATATTTCAGTGATGCAGCCAACTTACTGTTGTTTCATCAGAGAGAAGTTTCTCTATCGCTTCAATGAGCTGATCTTTCTGATCAGAGTCCAGGCTGGCAGGAGGGATGAGACAGAGAAAATGATAAGGAGAGAGTCTAAAACACAATTTATGAATGACAATGGCTAAGCAGACATAGATAAGGGGAGGATGTGACAGTGTGATATAAAAACTTCGGGTATTTTGTGCAGGACTTTATCTGTACAGTGTACTTATATTTTACAATATGTATGTAATATAGTAATCAAATAATGTGTTCTTTTGGTGTGGGGGCAGGGTAGGATTAGGTGTAGTGCATGCCATACAGGGTACTTGTCTTTCCACAGAAACTATCCTTTCTGAAAATGTAACTGTTCAGTCTGCAACCCTCCAGCTATTGAATATGTGCATTGACTGCTGGGAACTGCAGTCAGCAATAACTGGAGTGAGCCAAATAAAACTTTTTACATACATACTATTCTTTCACTCAAGTTGTTGCTCAGCTTGTACACCATAAACTCAATTAATGTATACCTGAACCATGCAATTTCTACAACTCATACTTCCCAAGTGTCCCATTTTGAGCAGGACAGTCCTGCTTTTGACAGCTCAACCCGCTGTCCCGGGTTAGTAATGGAAAGTCCCAATCTCTCTGCACTGAATGGGGAAATCACCGATCTCTCTGAACTGAATAGGGAAACTCCCTATTTCTCAGCACTGAATGGGGAAAGTCCCTATATCTCTGCACAGCCAAAAAAGATACAATGTTTCTAACTTAATTGGCTCTTGGAAGAGAGCCTAGTATAGATACTTGATACATTTGTAACAGTTTTGTCCCTTGGGAGTAGAAGATTCACAGCTTAAAGGGCAATTCACCTTCATTAGTAAAACTGTAATAAAACATAAAAACATAAAAACTGCATTCAAACTTTCAGAACCTGGCACATTTTGTAAAATGGGAATAGTAATTAGGGGGTGTGGCCACAAAATGGGCATGGTCAAAAATCTTTTTGTCCCTCTTTACATTTCCAAAATGTTGGGCGGTATGCCAACTGAGCTATGAATGAAATGTGGTATGGGCAGTCCATGTAAGATGATTAGAGTGTATGACAACATACAGGTCATGTATATAACATGCAATGCGTGGTTTGAATGCAGCATATGCACAATGTGCCTTTCCTAGGAATGATAAGTAGAATGCAGTTACCTATACAATTTGGGTATAGCGTGTGCCGCAGTCTTTCTCACTTAGGGGGACATATCTGAAGCTGCCTCCTTTATTGCTAGCATCATAATTGGCACTATGATTGGCACACGGATGCTAGAGAGAACACGTAGGGCACTGGCACGGATCAGTTGATTGGGGTCCTGGGAGAGGAAGAAAAATCTTACTAGGTCGCTAATTATAAGTATGAAACACTAAAAAATAGTGTTGCCGAAGGCATTTAATTATACAGGTACAAGTGAATGCTTAGTGACAAACCGATTTTCATCTAACCTTTAACCCACGTTGAAAGGTGGAAATTGAGACAAGTGCTAGGTCCTGTTGCTCCTCAGAATATCGAACCAAATAAACATATACTAACTTTTTAACCTAAAAAAAAGAACAGATTTTAAAACTACACCAAAAATCATCGTTGTTATAATAGGTACCATTCTTTAACAGCCAAAATACAAGGGGAATATATTTTTCTATTTTTTTATTTCACACAAATGAGAGGGATGTAGGCTGTAGTAATAGTTGAGAAGCCCTGTCTTCCTTTTGAGGTTCTGTTGTTCCATAAAACTAAGATTGCAATTATTTATATATAGTGCCATCATCCCCCACAGCTCTTTACAGAGTAAGTGATAGAAATCTAATTATAGTAATAGTTTGGGCCACCATATGAGGTTTAACTTATATGCTACTAAATCACCTAAATTGCTTGTAAATCATGAAGGCATGAAATGTGCATTGACCAATGATCTCTCTTTTGTACGTTTTTAGTAAAATTGGCCAGATCAGTCACAGTTCTGTTATACTTTACCTTTACTTAGCTCCTGCAAACAGTGTCGGGCTGAGTTTCCAGGGGCCATAAAACCTGAGACCATGGACTCACTTTCCTAACTATGAGCCCTCCTCTCCCCAGTCAACATCTTCATTTTCCTAGCCTTTTAATCTACTTATTATATTCTTCCATTATTAAGCCTCTTTTTCCCATTAACAAAATAGGGAATGTCTATCAAATAGGCCAAATGGTTGGAAGCAAGAGGCCTAATCGACACCTGGGCCCACCGGGAGTTTTCCTGGTATCCCAGTGGGTCAATATGACACTGCCCTCAAAACACTAAAAACTGAAGCTCCCAGAAACCAAATATAAACCTTTATATTCTCGTTTTCTCCTTACCTCAATGTTCTAACATGCCACATTCTTTACAACCGCTGGGAAAAGATCAGATGTATTTTTCCCTCTTGCAATCATCTGCAATTAATAGAGATTGTTTCATGAGTCCAGAGCACACATACATTAAAGGAGAACTAAACCCTAAAAATTAATAGGGCAAAATATGGGATGTTTTATATAGTGAACTTATTGCACCAGCCTAAAGTTTCAGTTTCTCAGTAACAGAAATGATCCAGGACTTCAAACTTGTCACAGGGGGTGTCTGACACTCACATGCTCAGTGGGCTCTGAGCAGCTGTTGAGAAGCTAAGCTTAGGGGTCATCGCTAATTATCAAGCAGAAAATTAGGTTTGTCTGTAATATAAGCTGATGCTGCAGGGCTTATTATTAAATTCGGTAGGGATGCACCGAATCCACAATTTTGGATTCGGACGAACCCCCGAATCCATGGTGAAAGATTCGGTGAATATCTAAACCCGAACCCTAATTTGCATATGCAAATTAGTGAGGGGAAGGGTAAAAGCGTGCTGCGCACGAAGTGCTCGGCCAAAAATTTTTTTACTTCCTTGTTTTGTGACGAAAAGTCACATGATTTTACGGATTTGGATTCGGTTCGGCCAGGCACAAGGATTCCTGGATTCGGTGCATCCCTAAATTTCAGATTCTAGCTGTACTGATTTCTGTGCTGTCATGTAGTAATTATCTGTATTAATTACTAATCAACCTTATATTGTGACATTTCTATTCTATGCAGTGTCGGACTGGGACACCTGGGGCCCACCCAAAAACCTTAGACCAGGGGCCCACCATAAAACCTTAGACCAGGGGCCCTCTCTCAGTACTAATATTCTTTATCTCCTCTTATTCTCCTAGTTTGTTTTCTTTACATACTATAATCAATTATTCCATCTATTTAGCCTCTTTGTTCTCATAGAAATAGGGAATGGCCATGAAATAGGCCAAAAAGTTTAGCAGCATGAGGGCCCACTGACACCTTGGCCCACCGGGAGTTTTCCTGGTATTCTGGTGGGCCAGTCCGACACTGATTCTATGTGTACTGTATATTGTAAGTGGGTCCCTAAGCTCAGTAAGTGACAGCAGCATAGAACATGTGCAGTAAATCAGCAGAAAAGAAGATGGGGAGCTACTGGGGAATCTTTGAAGACACAGATCTTTACTTCTGAAGGGCTGTGGTTGCCTTGGGCTGGTACAGAAGCACAAAACACAATGTACAACATTTCTATCCTACTTCTTTAGTTTAACTTTGTCCTTTAAGGACAGCAACCCTATTCCAGAGAGTAAAGAGACTAGTAAAATAGA
The DNA here is from genome assembly GCA_024363595.1 of Xenopus borealis. Classification (NCBI taxonomy): domain Eukaryota; kingdom Metazoa; phylum Chordata; class Amphibia; order Anura; family Pipidae; genus Xenopus; species Xenopus borealis. The sequence continues at coordinate 49,512,175 of CM044436.1, read as the reverse complement.
GAGGTAACTTTACACTTACAGCTACAATCCTCTTCATGGCTTCTAGCTTTAATGAATCTTTATTACTGTCCAACATTTCTTTTAGGTCATCATGTCTGAAAATAAGCAAACATGGATGATAGACCACACAGGTATGACAATGCCAGTTATTTTGAGATGTGTTGCTATTTGCTGACTACAGTTGTTGTTGTTTTTCCTTCTCAATGAAACTGAATAGTACGCAGTGGGACATGGGTTTTACTATTGCTGTTCTTAGATCTACCAGGCAGCTGTTATCTTGTGTTAGGGAGCTGTTATCTGGTTACCTTCCCATTGTTCTGTTGTTAGGCTGCTGGGTGGGGGAAAGGGAGGGGGTGATATCACTCCAACTTGCAGTACAGCTGTAAAGAGTGATTGAGGTTTATCAAAGCACAAGTCACATGACTTGGGGCAGCTGGGAAATTGACAATATGTCCAGCCCCATGTCAAATTTCAAAATGAAATATAAAAAAATCTGTTTGCTCATTTGAGAAATGGATTTCAATGCAGAATTCTTCTGGAACAGCACTATTAACTGATGCATTTTGAAAAAAACTATTGTTCCCATGACATTATCCCTTTCATGCACACTGCCTCTAGTGTCATAAACAGAGACTGAACAGAATGTCTTCCGCACACAACTATACTCTAGCTAATGAAATGAAAGGTGTGCCACGCGTGCTGAATATACATTTTGCCTATTTTTTTATTATTTGCAAAAAAAAACCCTATAGCCTCCTGAGCTACACAGAGAAATTGATGCTACTCCATGTTTGATCCTTGCAAGCAGGCTCGGATTTGTGGAAAGGCCATCAAGGCTGGCCCTATCGCAGCAGGATTTTAGGGGGTGGCATGCTGTCCAACCTCACCCACATTGATTCAGAAACACTGAGGATGAGATTTTTTTTTAAAATTTCCTGTGCACAAATCTCCATTGTTCAGGTCCCAATGAAGAAAATTTGAGCGAATAAATGGGTGGGGACAGGGGCGATGAACAAAAGTGGGCCTATGGGTGCCCGCTGTGTAAATCCAACCCTGCTTGCAAGGTAGATAATTTTATTTCTACAATACAACCCCTCCCTTTCCCATCTATTGCAATTTTATGCAAAAAGTATGTTCATCACAAGCCCCTTTTGAGTTTGTGTCTTTCAAATAAAAGAGGGGTGTGAGTTACTTGAATGGTACACAAAATAAATTGTGTGTTGTTTATACAGAACCACCCTCCACAAACACACAGATCTGTTAAAGTAGTACAATGATGTATCAGTCAAAAGGGAATTTATGTGGGCAGATTGGATAAATATCTGCCCTAATTATGCAAAACATAGAGCTGCAAGAAGGTACTGTACAATAGCTTTCCATGGGGCAGCAGCAATATGCAGTCACAACTACATACTAATAGTCTTGCTGTTAAGGACCTTTAACCTTTATCACAACTGGACATCTTGGGTAAAGAAATTATGATTTCAGTATACAATTTACAACAATCTTGGATAATACCATCTAACAACTGAGAACGAAGAAAGAGATTTGTGTCCCTTTACAGAAGTGGCATGACTTGAAGTTACTAGGCCCTGCAACAAATACTGGTTATAAATGTTCCTCTGAACCACTTATATCTCCTGCCCCCCCTCCAGAAGTTGGAGGGTCCAGTCACTCTACTGTATAGCTGCCCTTCTGCCTGATAGGGAAAGATACACGGAGAGATCCACTTGTTGGGCGATATCACCAAACGAGCCGATCTCTCCCCGATATGCCCACCATCAGTAATACTTTGCACAATGCCTATTGCAGAGCAAGAGCTAAAACATCAAGTGGAGGTACACAGGACTGGACTGTGATTCAAAATAGGCCCTGCCATTCCTGCTACAAAGAGGCCCAAACACCAACACCAGCCCACTTAATAGTCATTTTCTATTGCAATTCCATCAGGCATTTCCCAGAACCCACAGATCTGGGCCTGGAGGTACACCAATCAAAAACAACTGTTATGTTTCGGTTGGGTTGAGTTTTGTTCTCCTCTGCAGCCTATCTGTGTATGTTCACTGCATTGCTCTGTGTCATTCTCACACAGGTGGTTCTAAGCAAAGGAACATAATGCCCAATGAACTGCCCACCTAGCATTAATCCTGAATCTGTGTCAGTGAAAGCTGCCACACTAGCTGCTCTCATATCTCTATATAAAATATTTCAGATATCCCTGAGTGAGACAGAGGACCTGCAGCCTAGAAGGCAAATTCAGTGCCAGTGTGAACCTCTCAAACATGAATCTATTCAGTTTCAGCAAGAAAGAAAATAGTTTAAAACCTGCTAATGATTAGTGGACTCTTAATAAGTGTGTTCCCTGCCTGGCCCATGAAGTCCCAGTGCTACAATCCTCAGTACACAATTGCTTTGTTGTGATGTCATTCTGACTATAATGTGAGCACACACTGACCCCATCTGCAATCAGTGTGAGATGCAACCGAGCGCTTTCATCTTACCCCCACCACCACCACCACCATACTCCCCCCTTCTTTGCTCCACATACAGAATGGAACAAGACCCCTTCCCAGCAGCACAGAAGTCCACTGTCTGCCAGAGAGGACTGCAGCGGATAAACAAATAGGGTTACCCGAGCACAGGCAGTGACTATCCCTGCATTTCATCGGGAGGCGGCTATAGTCAGGGGCAGCAGGTTATACAAATACACACAGACTCGCACTGTAGCTTTTGTAGTCTGAACTAAAGATGCCCCCGCTGGCCGGGTCCTGCCCATACTCTGGCTCCCCCAGGCTCCCTCCCTTCTCATCACTGTACCCCGGGCTGGAAGTCATGGCTCTCCGGCTCAGCACTGTGCAGGCGGACAGCGACTGGGAGGCGGAGGAAAGATGGATGATGACGTCAAAGAGCGGTAGTGGATGGGGGGGGGCGGCTTGGAGAGGTTTCAGTTTGGCTTTCTCTAGCCACGGAATTAACCCTTGCAGACTGTAGTGCTAGTCAGGACTGGACTGAGAATTAAAATAGGCCCTGGCATTTCAGGTTCACAAGAGGCCCATCAGCCCACCTAGAGGCCCAAACAGCCCCCACCAGCCCACTAAACACTGACTTTCTATGGGACCTTATAGCAGCCCCTCTGGCATTTGCCCTAACCCACAAATGGCCAGTCCGGGCCTGGTGCTAGTCCGATGGGTTGAGCTCAAGGTTGGCGAGTTTCCAGCCAAATTAGGCTACCAATTTAAAGCCCAGGCGGGTTTTGAAGGGACAAACTAACCAAGGTACGGATTTGGGCCATTGGCTGGTTTTTACTTTGGCAACTAGTTTCTTCTTTCACTAATGTGCTGAGCTTGTGTTTCCCAATGATTATAGGGTAATGTAGTTTTTGTTTAACAAATTTTCTGACTGCCAAGTTTAATGTGAGCCTATGATATACCCAGCATGCAATGGGACTGACTTTTGTAAAAGTTGGGACTTACCAGATTTTGGGCACTGCACCCCAGTCACCGGGAACTATATATTTTTATCCTTTTTCCCTATTAATAATATTGGGGTCAACAAACATTTTTACTGGCCAGGTGGCAACCTTAGCCCCAATGCCACATGGTCCCTGCGTAGGGTTGCCACCCGGCCGGTATTTTACCGGCCTAGCTGCTAAAACACCTGCCATGGCCGGGGCCAGTATTACAAATTTACTGGCAATGTAGCTGCAGGTAAACTTGTAATACCAATATTTATTGAAATTGTATTAGGTTCCCCTTTACCTACTGAGACTCCCCCTGTAGTTACACCCCTGGATGAAGAGGGCAAATCTGTCCAATTTTGCTTCAAGGAAAAATCTGCAAATAAGTGAAAAATTTAAAAAGGTGAATTTTCACATATATTCATTTATTTTTTTCACTCCACATATTGTGATATTTTGGGCTATTTTTGAAGTGCCTTTTGGCTAGTTTTGAGCTACTCTGGTGAGAAACTTGGCAGTGTGGGATGATTAAGAGAGCAGGTGAGAGAGCAATGCCAATGTGCTAATGGGGGCTCCAGCCACTACTTGTTACTGGCTACTTGCATAACAATAAGCCATTCCTAATGGATTTAGCAGGCTGCTAGAATGCTGATTGGTCCTCTGTGCACTAAAAATACCAGGGCCCCCTTTGAATCCCAAGTCTGGACCTGTGTATCATAGGCTTTCAGAGCTTCATGGCTGTGGTGTTTATACAAATGGCCTGCAGGTGGCACTGTGCATACATAGGACTTTCTGTCCAAATCCTGGGCTAGTGGTCACAGGCACAACTTCCTCAAGGTGTGTAACTACTGTACAGAGAAACAGACCCTGCAATTGTAAGGGGGCCCAGTTAGACCCCAATTAATGACCAATAGATCTTGGTAGAATTGTTCAACTTAGCAGTAGTCAGGGGCCCTAAATTGGATTTGCTGTGGGGCCTCATAACATATAGTAATGGCAAATAAGCAAACCCATCCACAGCCAGGATTGTCCTTATAGGATGAAGAGACATGCTTGGAACATATTTAAAATAGATCAATTCAGCAATTTGAACATTTTACTGATAAGATCCCTATATGGCACAATTGCAAGGAACAATCCATTCTGCTGTTGCCACCACCCTCCCCCGAGCGATCACCTTTTTGGTTAGGGGGTCCACAGTGTCTGTGGAGGTGTCAAGACAGGAGCGATTTTGGGGCTGCTGCTGCCCCTCTATCCCACTTCTCAATTAAAAAGCAGCATCAGAGCAGGTCAAAAGGGGGCAGCATCGCAGTGCATTGAGCGCAATAGCCCGCTATACACTAGCGCATACTTCCCAACATTTTGAAAATAAAAAGAGGGACAAAAAAGTCACCGCGCATAGCCCATATCACTTGCAGTTTTTATTAGTATACTATGATATTTTTTTTAGGTATGAGGACACACAGAATGGATCACACCATGGATTCTTAAAGAGACTTTTAATACACTTTGATACACCATTTTACAGTATATACATTTAAATGTTTTATATGTTTATTATACATATATCACTGTGATGAGGGTGGGGCTTTTAGTCCATCCCACTTACCATACCTTATATAACACTGTGATTGCACTTGTACATTAGGCTTGATAAAGGGCTCAGTGGAGTCTGAAACTTTGTCTTCTGTTTGTATGCACATGGGCTAAATAAATTGTGAAACTGCTTTTAAACTTCTATCAGTGTGATACTGGTTTTACTCTACATGGAATATTGGACCTGAAGGGCAGGCGAAAGTCGTCCAGTTTAAGCACCTGACACCCTCATTCGGGGTTGGAGCACTCTATGACGCTAAGAAACTTTTCCCAAGAGACCTGTTATCTAAATTGTTACAGTTACTTATTTGCTTATCTCAGAATTGTTCAAAAGTATATTATCTGCAGCTGTGGCTGTTCTGGGCTCTCTGCCAAAAGCCAATTAAGTTAGAAACGTTGTATCTTTTTTTAGCTGTTAGCTGTCAAAAGCGGGACTGGCCTGCTGAAAACGGAACAGTTGGGAGGTATGCTAGCAGAACTGAATTTCCGGGTCAAAACTTGGAAATTGGGCTCTTTTTGCTGCCCTTTGTAATTGCCCATTCTTACTGCCGCCTGAGGCAAGGTTCTCACCTCGGGCTCTAAAAGCTACCAAGAACTGCATTTTTGCCTCACCTGGCAACTAGAGGGGCACTGACACCTGAGGTGAGTTTTATGGAGGGTCCTGATTTATATAGAGCATAAACACCGCAGTACACTTTTTGGAAAGTAAAAATTTTAAATGGTCAAATTATCAAAACGCAAAGCTTTGGTAAAATCTACAAAAAATAAAAGGGCATTTTAGAGCATTTTACCGCTGGAAAATCTTTTTGGCCCTCGTGTATTCCAGAAAACATCAACCATAGCTCTAAATAATTCACATTGTATATCACGATTCAGTGGCCTGAAGGTCTACCAAGGCACAGTGGCTCCTGCGAAAAATCATGGCAAAGCACATTATCAACTTGCAATAAACATTCAAATATTCATTTATTCAGTGTCACCTCCAGCCCAGTCTGTGACTTTAATACATATATATATAGTTCAATAGACAAAAACGACCAGCACCAAGGGACTTTACAGTAACAAAAAAAAATTTAGTATTATGACATATTATGTAATACCTAATATGTCATAATACAAAATGATTTTTTGTTACTGCAAAGTCCCTTGGTGCTAGTTGTTTTTGTCCATTAAACTACATACTCATTGAGTCCGTGCACAGGGGCAGCCAACATCAGGCTTTTTTGGAGTGAAGTGCTGTCACATATCCAAGTATATATATATAATAATAATAAAATAAACCAGAAATTCCACTCTTAAGTGCTCTCAACACTAGCAATGCACCCCTGGGTAGGCCTTATTTAATTCATTAACTCTGTTCCATTGCAGGCACATAAACAGTGACATCACAGGGGCCCGGCAGGCACAGCAACAGTAGGAGAGTGGATGGGCAGGAGAGATTTCAATAGAGGGTATAGGGTATGCAGTATTGTATTAATGTCATTGCAGTTTCACTTCCTGGTCCTGCAGGTCACAGGAAGAATTTTGAGAAGCTGCCACTTAGAAATGGGAATATAAGAATTCCAAAGCAAACTGCCCTATTCATAAATCTAAGGGGATGATCAGTGAAAAAAAAAAACCCTTTTACATGTGTGCTTTAGAGAGGCAAAAGGAAAACAATAGGAAAATGTGGATTTTTTAAATTAAAAGAATAGGCAGAATGCAATTTTAACACGTCTCATTTACTGTTCTCATTTTAAGGTGATGGCCACACATGCTGTTGTCAGCCTGGGTATGTTTGCAGGGTGAGAGAAGCAGATCTGCTCAGTGCCCCTGCTCCATTGATTTGAATCAGATCGGCCTGTGTGCAGCACACATAGCAGGACTGAAGCTGAGGTCAGTGTGTGACCACATACAGGCTCATCTGATTCAAATCAATGGAGCAGGGGCACTGAGCAGATCTGCTTCTCTCACCCTGCTAAAATACCCAGGCTGACAACATAGCAGTAACGATCCAGGATTTCAAACTTGTCACAGAGGGTCACCATCTTGAAAAGTGATGCTCAGTGGGCTCTGAGCAGCTGTTGAGAAGGGGTTGTCATTAATTATCAAGCAGAAAATGAGGTTGGTCTGTATTATAAACTGATGCTACAATGGGTATTATTAATTTCTGATGCTAAGTGCACTGGTTTCTGTGCTGCCATGTATTAAGTATCCATGTTAACTACTAATCAGCCTTATACTGTGCCATTTCTATTCTATGTGTACTGTATATTGTGAGTGGGTCCCTAAGCTCAGTAAGTGACAGCAGCACAGAGCATGTGAATCAGTGAATCAGCAGAAAAGAAGATGGGGAGCTACTGAGGCATCTTTGGAGACACAGATCTTTACTGCTAAAGGGATGTGGTCTCCTTGGTCTGGTACAGAAGCACAACACATAATGTACAACATTTCTAGCCTACTTTAGTTTAACTTTCCTTGTCCTTTAAAGGTTCTCGTCTTATAGCAGGAGTGGCCCTGCCTGCAACTCACAGCTGGCATTGTGTCACATAAATGGGCTCCTCCATTGGCTCCTCGGTGGCAGTCAGGTCAAATTTTCCAGTGCTCACTTTTCAGCAAACACTCGCACAAACATTTCACATCTCACACAGTCCAGAGACCTAATCCATGCTCTCCCCCAACACAGTAGCAAAGCTTTACTTACCATTTTCAGTAGCTTGCACTTATGTCTACACACCAAACTTCCCCCAAAAGATGGTAGTGGTGATGTCACACACAGAATGAGCACATTTCCCTGATTCCTGTCTCCTCTGGCACAGGGCCTGTGTCATCATCCTGTGATGGCCTATCCAATGTGCCCCCCCCCACCCTATGTTCTTACTTTTCAGAGTATCGCTAGTGCAGAGCTCAAAATTTTTAAAAACTGGAATTTTAACTCTTATAGTTACCAGCTGTTTTTTTGGGGGGTAACCTATGGGCTCTGCTATCTGAGGCAATATTCTCACATTAGTACTTGAGCCCCTGCTCTTGTGTGATTTATGTCACTTTGGGAACACAATGCACAGTGGTGTTGCATAAATGTAGCTTTTTATATACTTGAATCAAGCATATTAAAAGTGCTATTTTCCTCCTTGACTTGGCCCATCAGCACTTGACACTACAACCCTAAATTTAAAAAAACCCTCCCCCCAGCCCGTTACCCCGGGCAAATGCCCCTGACGTTTTACTTACCCCTTGTTGCAGATTTAGGCATCGGACTTACGGGCGCCTCGGCAATCTTCAGCCGCTTTCGCAATCTTCGGAATGAGACCGCTGTTGCGGCACATGTGCAGTTGAAGCAATTTTCTGTTTCGCAACAACTGCGCATGTGACGAAACTCATTAAATTTCCTGAAGCACTGGGAGAAGACCCGAAGATTTCCGTCCATGCCTGAATCTGCACCAAGGGGTAAGTAAAAAGTTAGGGGCATTTGCCCTGGGTAGCACTTAGGCTGGGGGGAGTTGGGAGGGGGGTCTTGGTGGGGATGGGGGGTAGGGTTTTTTTAAATTTAGGGTTGAATTCTCCTTTGTCAATAAATTGGGAAAGAACAAGGTGCTCCAGAACAATTTGTTAACAACTCACCAAGTAGTGAAAGTGGTCTGGGTGCTCCAGCCCCAGCCCCCAAGCTTTAGCGAGTGGCACTGCAAAGTATACATGTGCAATGAAAAGGTTAAGTTGTGCATTTCAGTTGTTAAAGGAGAATTAAAAAAATACATAGAGAAAACAGGGCCGACTGGCACTCAAACGGATCCACAGGACCAATAGCTATCTACCAGCAATGCAGAAATAATTTTAATTTTGTACAAATAAATTTTAACTGCATTACTATTGGTTCTGTGGATTTGTTTGAGTGCCAGTCGGCCATTTTCTCTGCGTATACTTTGAATTCTCCTTTAACAACTGAAATGCACAACTTAACCTTTTCGTTGCACATGTTGGGAAGCAAAATGTAACCATATGGAATGGGGGAGAAGTGAAATCCCTCTGTGCCTTTGATGTTTTACCAGGAATGCATACATTATATGCTGAGCCCATACTAAAGAATTGGAGAAAAGGGTGGTGTAGCTGATCTGTAACTCTATGGGGCAGAATAACTAAAGGGCAATGGCCGTCGCTAGTGACCATTCGACAGAAATCTCATCTGCAGGGACATCGCCAATTTACTAACAGGTGTAGACAGCAGTTCCCTAGCGAAAGAGACCTTTGCTACCGTAGTTTTGCGCCCTATCGCCAGGTGCTTTTTCGCTCAGGCAAACAGATGTCACTCTGCAAATTCACTAAAGTGTGAATTTTACAGAATGTTACCTTTTCTCCAGTTTCCTTCTCCACCTTAGACTTGGCAAACTGATACGATGAAACTACAGCCTCCTCAATCTTATGACATCATATCCTGCATGCCGGAAAATCATAAAAGTTGGTGTCTTTTCACATTTTTAAGCGGGATTGCCTTCAAAAGTCCTAACTATTAACTATTTTTGTGTTAATTTTTTATCCAACCATGAGGGGCATGGGACATTTGTTTCAGGGTGGGCTCATGTCTAGGGCATTAGAGGATCTCTTTTGTCTTTATATAGCTTCCTTGGACATTAGTAATAACAAGTAGGCATTTCAAGCAACAACAAAGTATCGCTAGGCAGAACTGAACGCCGTTGCCCCTATGGTGGAGCACCAACTGCTTTTACTAGTTAACACGGACATCCCTACAGTGTTCTGTAACAGGAGCTGTCTTGTCATTTGCTATGTTCTTACGCATTCCCTGACTTCACTTAGGTATTTCAAGCGTAACCCTTTCATACAATGGGCAGATAAAGCTGCCGATATTGGTCCTTTAAACCGATTTGACAGCTTATCTGCCTGTGTATGGAGGCTTCCGACAGATCGTCCCGACTGATAACTGGACACGATATCGATCGGGAAAGTCGAATTTCCTTCGACCGACCCATCGGAAGTCCATTGCGCTTGTCGTAATCAGTCCGAATTACCCCAATATAGCCCTGCCAGTTAGTGGCATATCGGAGAAAGATCCGCTCATTTGGCGACATCTTAGCAACTATGATGACCATTAGGCTCTTACTGAGGCCTCCTACCTCAGGTTCTTCAGCACAGGTTACCCCCAATAGGGTCTTCTGTATCATAGTGAAATGGTAACTCCTTACATTCCCTACATATACATATTGGAGGTTTTGTTAAGCTATTCCTTTCCAACCAATGCTATAACTGTTATTCCATCTTTGCCACATATTATATTTAATGATTATTACTTTCCTGCAGATGTGAGTTCATGTTTAAATAAATGTAACCAAAAATAGGTGTTCAAAGTAAAAAAAGAACACCAAATTACAAAGGTTGGTCTGGTGCACCAGCTCCGCACCCTCAGCTTGGGAAGCTGAAATTCAAAAATAATCAAAACAAAAGGTGATTGACACTCAAAAAATCAATAAAGGCTGTGTAAACTTAATGTTCTATGTGATTCTTTGTTGCTTCTTTTTTTACTATAACATTAGATTGTAAGTTCTGCTACAGCAGGAAGGGATGTAAATTAGCTGCAAAGTGGTGCAGAAAAAGTTGGCATTATATAAGAGGAAATAAGCATGCAATAATGATGATTAGGGGCATAAGATGATTTCCAGCCAGGGCAAGCAGACTATTGAGACACAGAAGGAAAATGGATGTAAAAATGCCCATGAGAAGAGGTAGAGGAGCCTTAGGAGCAGTTCACTTTTCTAAAACGTGTTTTATTATTTGGTGTTTGATTCCTATTTGGATGTAATATTATTTTTAAAACAATAATCCGTAGCACCTATGGCAATAGCAAATATCCCCCAGCAACCTACAACAAACACTATCAGAGCCATGCAAACCGTGCACATCACCCTGACAGTAGCTATATACCCTAGGGGAGCAGACGTGCATCACCAGATATCTGCAAGTATGGTGAATAAAATGATATGGTGCAAGCTACTGAAACATGAGGGGTGAGCTGAGGCAATTAGATGTTTCAAGACAAATAGGCTTTTTCCACCATTTCATTCATATTAAGTCAGCCTCTCATATCAGTGTACCTGAAAAGTCAGTCTCCTCTTCTTTAGTATTGCAGTGGCCTAAAGAGTTTTTCTTTTGCATCTCTGAATTACTGGAAAAAAATATATATAAAATTCCTATCTACCAGTCTGTCTGTCTATCTAATGGGTTCAAGACAGTATACCAAATGTATTTAATTCCCGTTAAAGGGACGGTAAGGATAATAACCCCCTTTTTTTTTTTAAACTTATATTTTAAAAGGGTTTGGAAATTGGAGTGATGGGATTGCTCAATTAAATCACGCTCATTGAAACAAGATTGCCTTTGTGGGGCAGGGCTCAATGCCATTGTCAGGTATGATCTTCATGGATAATACCCATGAACAAAAGGCTGTCTGTTAGTAGAAACATATGGCAGGCAGTATACTGATGTAGGGACCCTGAGATTTGTGTGTAGTTACTTAGGCAGTTCCCCTCTATATTTGGACACCTAACTCAGGCCTCTATGTCCCTCTTCCTGGGTCCAGATCAGTTCAAGGGATTTGGCCACCAGGTGGCACTGTTTAACAATATAAAAGGGGTCAGCCCCATGTGCTCCTGGGACTGTGCCTCCCAGAGAGGTGTTCCAGAACCAGGGCTCTGGTTCCTTGAAAATTAGGTTTAGCCAGTGGTAGTAGTTACTGTCAAAGCCACTCAGTGAAAGTTACAGTGAAAGACAGCTCAGGGTAGCTATAGAGCATCTGTGGCTCCACCAAGGAGAAATATTGGGGGTAGGACCCAGTGGTGTGTAAACCACTAGATCAGGGACTACAGTGGGTGAGTTGAGGACCAGATAGGGTGCCAAGACCCCAGGCTGAGTACAGTGGGTGAGGACCAAATCAGGTGCCAAGAAACAAGACCCCAGGCTGTGAAATCCAGGCCCTAGTGCTATTCACCTGAGAGGAAGTACTACCTAGTGAGAGGGTAACTATCCTGTGAAGCGTGAATTATTGCTGCAGGTTATTTGTATTGCATATTGTCCATCTCAGAATATACGTCATACCACTGGAGGGGTTATCCAAGTATCCTACTATGTTTAGTTCAATAAATCAGTTCAAGTTTGCTGCAAAGAACTGTGTCGGACTGAATCTACTGCTACACTGAACATCACCAGGTACCGGGAGTTGTACGGGTACACTAGGGTCCTGAGGCACAAGGGAAGCCGTTAGCCTGGTCATACACATTCCACAAATCCACAGCTAAAGTACACTCAAGGGTGAGCTACACTGAAATATCAATATTTGCCCTGTTCAGTTATTAGTATTGATTAGCACAAGTCAAATCAACTGGACTTGCAGAGTTTTTTTTTTCTCCATTGAAAACATTTCACCAGTCATCCAACTGGCTCTCAATTCAGAATACCTGTATTCATGGATGAATGAGAATCTCTACAAACATATCACCATTGCCTTTCTGGGATTTGACAATTCTGCCTTTATTCCGTCTCCATTATCTAAATAACTGTCACTGTATATCTTCTGCTATCTGGTACATTTCCCTCATGCCCTTCTTTAATTTCAGCTAAAAAAAAAATTAAAGTAATGTCACCACCTAGTGACAAAGGGGGGAATTGTATTCATTTCCTTACTAAATAAGTTGATTTTTAGTGAATGACTGAGTTTTTACATGGCACCCTAAAAATGATTCATACAGCAGTTGTATGACAATTTAGACCCTAGAGTAATGCACGTTAATATAGTACTGTATGGATAAGAAATCCTGGTATGTCCCAGACCACATAAACAATATAACGTACAACTTTGTGTGTTTGTTGCAACTTTCATTCCCCTGTACCGCACTTTACCTCACACATCTTTGCCCACAGTTTGAAGAAAAGTGAGTGAAATGGGGCAGTCAGTTATAAATAACCTTACTTAAGAAAAATTGTTCAAAAAAAAAAATTATAAAAAATGATTGGTGTGAAAACAAGTTATAAGATTAGGGCACACCACAGACAAAAGAGATACAGAACCATTACAGAGAGGACCACGAGTATGGTGTGCTGATCCAATAGAAAGGGGTGATACTTTGCAGATCCATTAAAGGGTGTTCTATTAGATAAAATGTATCAGTACTATTATAGGACTATTGGTGGCAAGTGTTGCATTTGTGCTTGCCATCACATTGAACTCCTGGGAGAACCTGTGCTGATGAAATATAGAGAAAGCAGAAATGTTCTAATAAATTGCAGGGGCTTCCAGGGTTGTGTGTGCTAATCAGCTAAAAGGGGCTGATCAACTATGTGGGCGCTGCATAAAAGTAAGTAATGCCCACCATAGTATCCGTGGCCCTATATGTGCAGGTCACATGTGCAATATGTCAAATGTAGAATTTGCAATATGTAAATAGGCATGTGCACAAAATATCCTGTTACACCCCTCTTGTGAAAGATGACAGAAGAGCCAGAGAAAATTGGTAAGGTAGTGGCTCCGAGTTTAGTGGTGTGTGGCTGCTAGGCAAAGGAAGCAATAGCAGAAGAGCAAAGCAATAGCAGAAGAGCAAAGCAATAGCAATAGCAGAAGAGCAAAGCAATAGCAATAGCAGAAGAGCAAAGCAATAGCAATAGCAGAAGAGCAAAGCAATAGCAATAGCAGAAGAGCAAAGCAATAGCAATAGCAGAAGAGCAAAGCAATAGCAATAGCAGAAGAGCAAAGCAATAGCAATAGCAGAAGAGCAAAGCAATAGCAATAGCAGAAGAGCAAAGCAATAGCAATAGCAGAAGAGCAAAGCAATAGCAATAGCAGAAGAGCAAAGCAATAGCAGAAGAGCAAAGCAATAGCAGAAGAGCAAAGCAATAGCAGAAGAGCAAAGCAATAGCAGAAGAGCAAAGCAATAGCGAAAAGGGACAATTCAAAGTTTTCCTTCCAGCTCCAACCTATGCAATTTCCACAGGGCTAAACAGTGCTTTTAACATTTTGCAAAACAGAGCACCCTTTTGGTGCAAGCAGCTATAGTTTCCCACAGGACTACGCCATGAACCTATGCTTGAGAGATATGTAAAATAGTCACCCCCATAGAACCCTGCGGTGCAAATCAATAACCAGCACATGGCCTGCATATATAATAACCAGGTGTTAAGTTAATGCCAGGTCTTTTCTTGGCATGCGGTCTAGGAAAAACACCTGTAGAGGTCCATGGTAAGCCATCTGATTACTTTTTTTTTATCCAGCACCAGCAGTTAGGGTTATGGTAGAGTAGAAGTCTAGCATGTGTGACAAAATATCCCACTACGCTAAGGGCACATAAGGAGGTCAATCCACAATTTGCTCCTAGCATCAGTCAATGTGCAGCATGCCTCCTGGCAGATAAGAGGACTTTAATTACCATGCGAGTCACAGGGCCAAAGTGTGTCATACTTGAATAGACTAGACTGTCTGGTGCAATTAATGCTACATATCACAGTTTTCCATATACAGGCTGAAGTGATTGTTCTGAGCATGGATCCTCCAGTTGCCAACATACCTTATCATAAGCATAAGGGATTGGGTATATAGCAAGCAACTCTAATATTACTAACAGAAGTTGGTCAGAAGTCATGGTTCCACCCATATATGCCAGTACTGGCATGTACATTAAGAAATGCAGGCCTTAGCTTAGCTGTGGCTGGCTATTATGTGTAGCTCATCTACATTTCTAAAGTGATTGACTCATTTACATATTAAAAGATGCCTCATTTGCATTTTTAGGTGAGCAGCCCATTTACATTTTAAAGCAAGCGGCCGATCGGACATTTGCCCTAACCCACAGATTGCCAGTCCGGGCCTGCTGCAAAGTTTAATAATTAATAAACTAGACGTAAACTGGGTGCTAGTATCTGTGTAAGATGTACATTATGGGGTGTATGGCCACAGTATGGAGATTCTCTATGTATTAAAGTCATGAATGATTTGTAGATTTGTAACATTCTAAAAAGGAAAAGACCAACCACAATACAGAAAATAAAATACATTAATACACACAGACACTGCAGCATTTTTTATATCTATTTTCTCATATGCAGCTTTTTAGACTACATTCGGAGTATTTTAGTGATCACAGACGGCAAAGTGCTTGAAGATGATGTTTTGGAACGAAATTGCAAGAAAAAAAAAAAAAGTCAAAAACATACATCTTAATCATAAAACTAAAAAGAAGGCCAAAATATCAGTCCATTGCATGATCAATCTCACTTGTCATCCCATCCCCAGAAAAAAAAGGTGCTAGAAAATATCCACTCACTACTCTGACACACGCACACACATAAATGGAGCATCTGTAACCACAGGTCCACTGTGGATTAGTCTTCATCTGAAGAACTCTGGTCTAATGTGTACACCATGAACAGGACATCTGGGCGAGCAGGAACGCACGGGTGACCAGGACGTACGATCTCAAAGCCCAGAAAGCTGAAGGTCTTCAAAAGAGAACCTAATTAGTAAAATAGGAGAAAAAAAAAAAAAAGCAAGAGTTAAGGTGGATGAAGTGCCTTTGTTTAGAAGACATAAGTCAAAAAGAAGTAAAACCATAGTAACTTAGTATAAATGCACAATAAATATTTTTAACCAACCGATATAAAATGTAAGAAGACTTAATATGTGTTAATAGAACATAATTAATTCCCACTAAAGCACGATTTGCAATGAATCAGAAGAAAATTGAGCGTAGAACTGGCCAGATATGGGATGATTTTGACGTAGTTGGCCATCTTAAATATATTGCAATATATGGACAAACAATCCCTGTTGTTTAAAGGGTAAGGCATTTTTTGTAGCTGTATGCACAGAATGTCTTCAATATATTGATAATGGCTTGAGTGCAGAGGACCTCTTGTATTTGTCTATATGTGTTTTGTGGTCACAGCCTCATTTCAACCCCTGTCTAATGGTTTTAAAAATTAGTGGTGACCACAACTTTCCCTTGTTTGTTGTCCTTATAATATTGACCTTAGTGTATTGTGTGAATGTAATATGGACTTTGAGTGGCCACAGGGGTGGGATCCGATGTGAATGATGCATGAAGTTCTGCGATTTAACACATCAGCTCTACTTAGGTATTAATAACAAGAATTACTTCCAGTATATACATTTCCCCAGTGTGACCTAGTAACATGTAAACCTGTTTCAATTATTTTAAGCAATAATCCACATAATCTGCTAGTTATCCGTTATGGCCTTGTTGCTTCTTTAGGAGACATTCATCCAGGTCATGCCACAGAACAGGATCAGATTAGGAGAGTACATAATTAGTGAGGATTTTGCAGATCAGAAGTACATGTAAAGCTAGGAATTAACTATGAATAAGATAGGAACGAGCAGTAGCAAAGAAAGCCCTAGTAGTAGCTAGAGTATCCTTTGACCTGCAGAGAAGGAAAAGTCCCTATGTAAATAAAATGGAGTACTTTTACACTCCCAGACATGTATTATCTAATGGTTATCATTTAATGCCTGCACAAGATCTAGCTCACAGACACAACACCGGAAAATCCTTTTGTATGGACCATAATTTACTTGTGCTGAACATACTTCTTAAAGCAATAGGTAAAAAGTATTTTTTGTTTATTGCACGAAGCAATTAAAAGAATAGGCAGAATACAAGTCTTTGGTGTGGTCATGCTTAAATTAACATGTATGTGTATAGGTATGGGACCTGTTATCCAGAATGTTCAAGAGCAGGGGCTTTCCAAATATCGGTTCTTTTCATAATTTGGATCTTCATACCTTAAGTTGACTAGAACATCATGTGAACATTAAATAAACCCAATAGGCTGGTTCTGATTCAAATAAAGGATTAGTTATACTTTAGATGGGATTAAGTACAAGAAATTAGTATAGAGAAAAAGGAAATCTGGATAACTGAACACATACCTGTATTGCCTCTTTAAGCTGATGGAAGGGACACCAGGAGTTTTAGTTTCATTGCAGTTGTAAATTCACGGTGTCCTTGCATTATTGATTTATTGTATTAGGTTCATGATAATTTACTATATAGCTATTGCTTGGTGTGTATGTGTGATGGTGGTAGGGGGTGTAAATCACTGCAGTTGTAATAAAGAGTAAGTAAACTTTTATTATTTTCATCACTTACCTCTGTCCTCCCGACTCTTTCTGAAGCAAATAAAGACATAGCTAATTTCCATCTTCTCCTCTGCAAATTCCAACAGAGCCAGCAACCTGTCAACAACATACCTCACTATTACAGGTGTCAAAAGTGCTATACACTGTAGATAAGGAACGCTCAGCCTGTGTCTCTCATCATATTAATATGGGCTGGTAGGTTATACTACAAATGTTCCCAGTGCCCTGGCAGGAACAGGGTTGCAAGCAGCAGTTGAGGTTAGATGTGCCTGCAGTAGAGCACAGCGAGTTTTAAAAAATATACTTTTTTTCAACAGGTTTTTTTTTTTTTAAAGGACAATTGTTTACAAATGTATTCAGCTGAAGGAAACTCCCATGAATTTACAATTTTGGGCTATGGTACATGCAGCATATTCATAGTTGCTTACCATCTGCTACAAAATTTATGGTAACTCAATACGGGATGCAGCTATAACTGAACTGATCTATGAATCCTGGAGCTTTTGCCACTTTCTCCACGGTTCACCTGGCAGAGCAGCAATTAATAAACCTAATATAATTACTGTGAGTGAAAGCCAGTTTTAGAGCTTAAAGGGAAACGGTCATGGGAAAACAGGTTTTTTTTTTTTAAAAACGCATCAGTTAATAGTGCTGCTCCAGTAGACTTCTGCACTGAAATCCATTTCTCAAAAGAGCAAACAGATTTTTTTATATTTCATTTTGAAATCTGACATGGGGCTAGCCATTTTGCCAATTTCCCAGCTGCCCCGGTCATGTGACTTGTGCCAGTACTTTAGGAGGGAACTGCTTTCTGGCAGGCTGTTGTTTTTCCTTCTCAATGTAACTGAATAGTAAGCAGTGGGACATGGGTTTTACTATTGAGTGCTGTTCTTAGATCTACCAGGCAGATGTCATCTTGTGTTAGGGAGCTGTTATCTAGGTACCTTCCCATTGTTCTGTTGTTAGGCTGCTGGGTGGAGGAAAGGGAGGGGGTGATATTACTCCAACTTGCAGTACAGCAGTAAAGAGTGATTGAAGTTTATCAGAGCACACGTCACATGACTTAGGGCAGCTGGGGAAATTGACAAAATGTCTCACCCCATGTCAGATTTCAAAATGAAATATAAAAAAAATCTGATTGCTCTTTTGAGAAATGGATTTCAGTGCAGAATTTTTCTGGAACAGCACTATTAACTGATGTGTTTTGAAATTTCCCATGACAGGATCCCTTTAAAACATTTGACTTATTATAGAACATATTAGAAAGGTAAAAAAAAACAACTTAAATAACAACATAATATGGGTTTCATTGCTGCTGTTTCAAAAGGTACTTCAGCAGAATAACCATAGAGCAGTGCCTGTTGTCCAATTAGGGTGAGAATTAAGGAAAATCTCTTTCTAGATACACCTGAAAGCCCACCTTCAATGCCAGTGAAGTGAATGTGTGTTTGTTGCTCTGGATATTCTTGAAACAAAGACTGATTAATCAGATGAAAAGGTATTTAAAAAAAAAATGTACCCCTCTTTGCTTCCATCAGCCAACATGCCCTCTGGAATTTCCACAAAAAGGCTCTGGTTCGACCACATGGCATTCCATGAGGACTCTTTCACCTCAGTGACCTTATACTGGAAGTTGACGAGATGGGGCTTCCCATTGTTCACTGGGATATCTTGAGAAACCGTGAGCTTCTCATCCTGGAAAAATATAATTCAACAATGTGACATCAAACAAAGCAACACATTAACCTCTGGAGAAGTCATCACACTTCCCTGTGAGGCAGATAACATGGTCCAAAAGTGACAATTTCTGTTACTCTCTGGCTGCCCCAGTAGGAGTATTGCAGTTACTACAACCTGTACCAGTAACTACTCAACTGTTTTCAGAAAATATAAGGGTTATGCTTGTCACCATGAATGGTATGGGATCAGTTGTCTGGAAACCCATTATCCAGAAAGTTCAGACTTACAGAAAGGCCGTCTCCCATAGACTCCATTATAATGGAATCAAACTTGATCCCAACTAAGATATAAATTAATCCTAACTGAAAGCAAAACCAGCCTATTGGGTGTAGTTAGTGTTTACATGATCTTCTAGTAGACTTAAGATATGAATATCCAAAAAACGCTGTGTGTGCAAGATCATTGTGCTATAGTGTTTACATTAGTCCTTATTGGGGGGACTGTGGATCCCAAAACCTATTTTTTACATTATTGTGTGTGGGCTATTTAGCCCAGAGTGCCTTCCACTTACATTGAATTCCATTTCCCACTATGCCTTACACATCTCTGTAATTCATTATAGATTATTTACAGGACATGCAGAATTTCACATTTTGGTTACGCAAATGCCAGCCATTTTTCAAAAATCTATGCTCTCTCACTTTAGAGGCATTTTCTGAGAGGAAACCTACAGTTTACCTATACATTGTTTTTTTCGGGAGAAACAGAGCTTTCTAAAACTGAGCTTTCTAAATCTGCCTGAGTTTTCATGTATTGTCAACTCTGAAAAAGATTTATAGCTCTATATACAAAAAAAAAAAAATCCTATTTTTCACAATATACTATGCATTTATACCAGAAAAATATTTCATTTTACACATGAAAATCCAACTGATTTGGAAAACCTCATGTATCTCAAACGTGCCAATACCAGATATGTATAGTTTTAGGGAGATTTAGGAATGCTGTACAGCAAACACTCCCAGCAGTATATTAGCTAATTTTGAAAGCACCAAAGCAGAAAATGGCATACTTTAGATTACAAGGCCAAAAAACCCTGAAACAGTAGGTTTACCCCAGAAAAAACATATATTTATGTAAAGTACACATTCTGTGGATTCCAAAATGGGCAACTGTCTCTCTACTCCTAACTACCAAACATCAAAGCTTGTCTGAACAGAAGTGTTTTTTCAAAATGTTGATACATTTTTATAAACACCCCAATATGAGTTTATCACATCCAAATTGTCCAGAACTTTACTTCAACCAACCAACAAATTGACTGCATATATCTTTAGAAAGTACACATTTTGCTGAATCTAAAATGGGTACCCATCCTTTCTGCTCTAAACTACGGAGTTACAAAGCTTTCCCCAAAAATGGCAGTTGAAATACCTGAAAATTGCCTCAAAGCTTCAACTTTCCAGCATTAGATCACCCGTGTATCACTACATACAAAGAAAAAGCACCCTAAACATGATTGCCAGGGGTCCTCCAAACAGTTCAGTGCCCATTGTGCATAGGTTTACCAAAGTATCTGGCAGGCTTTCCCCAAAAATTTCAGTTTTGGTGGAAATACTTGAAAATTGCCTCAAAGCTTCAGCTTTCCAGCAGTGTATCGTCCATGTATCATTACCAGCATAAAGCATCCTAAATATGAATGCCGGGGGTCTACTAAACAGTTTGATACCCAATAGACATAGATTTACCAAACTAAGCGGCATGCAGAGACCCCCAAATCCAAATAGGGCATTTGAATTTTGGCTACTACAACATAAGCACCCAAAGAGACCTCTTATCAGTATGGAGACCCTACATCTTTCTACTGCAAACTACCAAACTGCAAAGCTATGCTAAACAGAACGCTTTTTATGAAATTTATGAAAAGTCACAAAGCTTGCATTTTACCCCATTATATACTACACATTTCCTAATACACCAGCAAAAGGCATCCTAAATATGAACGCTAGGGGTCTACTAAACAGGTTGATTCCCAATATGCAGATTTACAAAACTATTTGCACACAGAGAACCCCAAATGGATATATAGCAGACAGAATTTCCATGGGCAAATTGAAGTAACAAAGAACAGAGCAATATGGTGTAAAATCACCAACATCCAACAAAACCACAAAAATCTATGCTTTTTTTTTTTTCTTTCTTCTCCTAGAGTAATCAGCAGTCAGAATCAACATTTGAATATTTTAGAATGGCCAAATAGGTTTTACGGACAGAAATAAGCGAACAACACCCTGAAAATGTAGTAAAATGGCTAAAAATGCACCAAAATCAAAGAATGCAGTATAATCACCAAAACAACAAAAGGTATTGCCCAGTGCAATTAGCAAATACGTTATTCACACTGGCAATAAATCAGTTTTTTCAGGCAAAAAAAAAAAAAAAAAAA
>CM044436.1:49409057-49433665 GCA_024363595.1 Xenopus borealis | reverse complement strand
ACATGATATTTTCTTTACTTTAAAACACTTTCATTTTTTGGTGTTACTGTTTCTTTAACTGATGCATTTAAAAAAACATGTTTTCCCATGACAGTATCCCTTTAAAGCTGCGGTCCTCCATATGTTAAATTAGATCTTCTTGGGGGACCATGGTGGAAATTACTGCATTACAGAAATGCTTGCTATTTATACATAGTTGTTGTTGTGTCTTATCGGGTGGTTAGATTTGACTACCCATGTAGCTGATTTTCTAAAGAGCGCAGGTGCCCCTTCGCTAGTGAAGGATATGTATGCTAGTGTTGCTTCGCACTCTAACGCCCCGTGAATTTTCGCTTTGGTGAATGGACATAATTCCGCAAATTCACTAATTCACTAAATTCAGTATGCAGATTTTACTGAATGTTACCGCTTTTCCCAGAATTGCCTTCACTTGTTGGAGTGCATAGAACATCCTCAATCTTCAGTTACTTATATAATAATCTTTGACTGTAATATCTTCTCAGTACAAAAAACACTGGTGTCTTTTAAATTTTTCAGGGTTTTAGCCTGCAAAAGGAATAAAAAAATTTTTTTGGGCACCCGGTTTCCCCCATACATTTTCAGCCATATGGCACATTATTTAACTGTGGGCTTATGTGTAGGGCATTAAAACAACTCTATTGGCTTTATTAAGGTTCCCTTGGCATTTCTAGCTATCAGTGTAAATGTAATGTATTAGATGCACCATGTAACATAAATGGCTCCATTCTACTTTAAATTGCCTGCCGTATGCAAATTAGCCAGAGCGCAAGAATTGAAGACTAGCGCAGCTTCGCTTTGATTTGTGCCCTCTACAGAAAATTCACCATTGTCTGGCGAAGTGTTGCCATGGCTGCTAAGCCATTGCTGGTGAAGTTTCACTTTTTAGTGAATTTGCCCCTATGCATCTGCCTCTTCTGTCTAACCCTAATTGTGGTCCTACCTACAGCCTAATTTGGCCCAGCTCTTGTGTGGTCAAACTGGGCAGAGATCCACTCTTTTGCCTACATTGCCAAACAAAAGTGTATCTCACAACGATCGGACACATTGTTCTGCCGAAAGATGAACTTTGAATTTGAACTAACATTTTTCATAAAGTGAAACACATATTTTTGCAGTATTCATCTGTATTTTGCACCATCCATTCTAACAAGAAGCTCATGAAAGTACCCTTGTAGATTGATACTGCTGTCATACTTCACTGTATGCATGTGTCTTGTGCTTTACACTTGCCTAGTCCTGACATAAAATTGTATTTTACTCTTACAAACAACTTTCACTTTTACTTATTGTTGCACTGGTTTGCTGCTGTTTGGACACTTTTGCCTCTACCCTCTAAACTAGCAACCATCTGTATAAACAAAATTCATAGTGATGATTTAGAAGTCTTCAAGCACAGCTACCAGGCATTTCTTACTTTCCTTTTAAAAAAAGGTTTAGTAGTATTATATGAGAAGCATTTTTTAATGTAAGCATTTAAATTTAATATATTTTTTAATGCAAAATCAGATGGTTAGATAAGTGACTCTGCATACCTCCCAACAGCTTGGAAGTAAAAAGAGGGACAAAGATTTTTTTTCGCAAGTAGCGTGGCTACTTTTTTATGGTCACAACCCTAATTACCATATTCATTTTCCAAGATTTGGCAGAAAGTTTGAAAATATTTCTTATTACTTATTTTATTATCTCAAAAGTGTTACAAAGTATCTTATTTGCACCTGTTAGCTGTTCTGGGCTCTCTGCCAAAAGCCAATTTAGTTAGAAACTTTGTTTCTTTTTCTGGCTGTACAGTGCAGAGAAAAGAGGGACTTTCCAGTACAAATGAGGGAATGTGGGTTGAGCTGTCAAAAGAGAGACTGTCCCTCTGAAAAAGGGACAGTTGGGAGGTATGAATTTGTGCCTTGTCGTAACCCTGTGTCCACATGCAGGTAAGCCACTTTTCTGAAATTTGAATTCACATACAAAAAGTATATTGCTTTGGTGGCATATCTCACAGATCATGTAGGATATTGAGCAAAATGCAGCAACACTTTACTCGTAAATGACCCTTTGTCCCAGGGTCTAAAAACATTTGGGAAAACTTTAGGTAAAACTGCTGTATCTGATACAATCTGCATAAAAGTGCATATTATTAGTAGCACTTCATAATGATAAAAAATAGTTGCACAGTTTTTTCAACAAGAATTAAAGAATGTTTAACAGATTCTGTGGGGGTACAGCACAAAAATGTCAGATAAGAAACCTGACAGGCTAATCCCACCCATGCCTCAAGAATCTAAAAAATTCCTTCACTCCTCCACATGGATCCTCCCAAAATCAATTTCTTGGACAGCTCTTTAGGAGAGAGTGAGAGGAAAATAAAAACAACCATAATGGATTGTCAAAATAAAAACCTGTAGTGACAGAACAGAGTAACAAAGTACCCTTGCTCACGGAATGGAATTGTAATTGATAGCTTTACACCAGCTAGTAGGCGTATGCAACTTGTTGCTATGACATAAATGATTTCCTGTTGGTGCTGTCCTGCTGCATCTCAGGTATAGATACTTGTGCAAGTCGAGCTGCATACTAACTTACAGACAGATAAATTCAGTGTTTGTGTTGCTTCATACAACTTGTGTAATTTTTTACACTGCACTATAGTTAGATAATTTTTTTTTTCTTTTACAACTCTTTTTCCGAAATGCATTTATCACTTGAAGCCTCCAAGTTCTGTCTTGCAGGTTTCCATTAAATATCATTTGCTGGCCAGTAGTAGTTTTGAATGACGTGTTCCATTTGGGCCCAATGGGGGGTGGGCTGGGGCTGTCACTTAGTAGTGTGGGGCTCATTATTACTGAAGGCAGCCTTTGGCATGAGTATTAACAAGTGGACAAAGATTTTGGATTTTTAGAAGGGGACAGGGTAGGATGAGACTGGAATTATGGAAGATTAAGGGGTAGATTTACTAAGGGTGGAAGTGAAAATTTGAATGAAAAAAAAATTCTAATTTCAAAGTAATTTTTGGGTACTTAGACTATCAAATAGGCCAAAATTCAAATCGAATTTTAAAATTCGACTATTCGAAAATCAAAGTACTGTCGGTTTAAAATTTTTTATTATTAGGGGATTACATCTATCTATCATGTGGATAAATTGTAGTTGAAGTCTGTGTACTCGGACTTTAAAGACCTGCATATGAAGCACAATAACAGAGGGCTGGTTTTCCTCTTAATAGGGCTCAGGTACCACTTTATACTAATGCTGCTTTTGCTGAACTCATGCTCTTAAAGTACAACCGGCTGCACAATAAAACCCCTATTGCAGATGGTATTGTATGCCACACATGAAATGGGCAAAAAACTATATTAAATTGCACAAAATGCCCTTCTGAACACTTTCATAATTTGAATTTAATATCAACATGCATCTTGATCACAGATATAAGTATTAGGGATGCACCAAATCCACTATTTTGGATTCGGCCAAACCGCCGAATCCTTTGCAAAAGATTCGGCCAAATACCGAATCCAAATCCTAATTTGCATATGCAAATTAGGCGTGGGAAGTGGAAAACATTTTTTACTTGGTACCTTGTTTTGTAGTAAAAAGTCATATGATTTCCCTCCCCACCCCTAATTTGCATATGCAAATTCGGATTAGGTTCGGCTAGGAATCGAATCCTGGATTCGGTGCATCCCTAATAAGTATCTACAAAGAGCTCATCTGCATATTTATAGAGGTGTGGATTGTTTTGATCCAAGGTTAATGCTCCACATAATACCATTATTTTACATGACTCTAATTTGGCATAATCAACTGAAATCAACAAACTTTGGCATGAAAAGTTGAATAAATATTGCATTAATTCATTGCGCACTTTTAAAGATGATTATGATTATGTGTGGTATACCATGGCATCAGGACCAGAACTAGGGGTAGGCAGAAGAGGCACATTACTAGCACACAACAATAGGGGGCACTGGGCAGGTACATATTAAAGTGCCTTCTGCCTACCCCTTTCAGAGTTCGCTGTCCTCTATCTCTCTCCCCTCAGCTACTGCATGAATATTGCAGTCTGGCACATGCATGTGGGGTGCTGGCCAGGTTGCCTAGGGCCCTACCCTGCATGGCGTTATCGTAGGGTTGTCTGGTGTATTTCAGTGCCTTCTCTTTCTAAATTGTACATTTCTACAAATATAAATCCCTGTTTATTACTTATTTAACCTCTTAGTACATCATTATGTGTTGACCTCGTGGAGTAAAGCGACCATAGAATTGAACAAATAAGGGCTTATTAACAGGTATGACTGCAAGCGCACTGTGCAAAGTGCAGTTTCGGGCATCCAATTAAAATATGAGCAATAGTGCTTTGAAGTGCATCAGACACATTTGCACTAGAACTTTTCAATGTCATGATGTCGTCATTTCAAGCACAGATATTCTACATTTGTGGGTTCTTCATCCCCCCCCCATGCGAAATTTATGTGGCAGCATTTGGTGGGGGTTCATTGGTTAAATCCAGGAGCTAATATGAGTGAAAGGCAGAGAACATTTGGCTGTGTAAAGCATGTGATGGGAGAGGAAAGAGATGCGTGTGGGAGTGAAGCCAGGGGGTCTGGGAAAGGAAAGAGAAAAAAAAGGAGGGGGGATGGGAAATATTTAGTGACACAGGAAACTACAGTGTGCATTAACGTAATCTCCACATGCCAATAACACCCCATTTTTACCACCTTACTTCTGTTTAGTATATTTGTTTGTGTTTATAATAAAAGTTTATATAATTCTGTCACTCCAGAATCTGCATATAATTATTTTACGACTGCAATACTTGTATAATCAATATATTTCCAACCGGTATGCGTGTAAAGAGCAATGAAAGACATTTGACCCTGTTTTTCTTTTTTTACAGAATTGATGACTTTATGGAGGTCATTAAAACATTATTATAAGACAAAAGTTTAGCTGCATAGTTTTGTTCTATAAACACAAAAGTTTATTTTGCTACATATTTACTGATTAAAATAGTGTGGCATTAGGGTAAACCAACTTTAACAGCTATTTAGCTTTATTTTAATAGCTAGCTTAAAATAGAATTTATGCACAATAATCACATGGCTTATTTGCTTGTTGGGAGAGGGTTCTGTGCAATACATCTAAACTTTTAGCTAGTGGTGTGGCGATCACTGGGCCCCACAGCAAATCTTTTAGACCCCTGAAATGTCTAGAGGTTGATCTATTTTACCAATAAATATTGAAATTGTATATGGATTAGGGCCTCATGGGGCCCCTATACCTCTGGGACCCCACTGCAGGTGCAGGGTCTGCTTCCTCTGTAGTTATGCCCCTGTTTTTAGCAGCAGTAGTATCATGGGACTGAGTTATTGAAAAAATATAAATTGTTTATTGTAAATGATGTGCATGCCGAAGAGTCAAATCACGTATTTTGCCTCGAATACAGCAGGATTCCCTAGAATTCACACATAATAGGTGTTCATAATGTATTGTCCTTACTGCAACTTACATGCTCTTTACCAAACCAATGTAAACCTTTGTGCATTTTGGAAAACCATGCCAAAATACTCTGATTTTCATAGTAATTGTTTGTGAAAAATGTACACTTTACCAGTAATAGAATTAGATCCTGATTCACTTGCCAAGTTGGCCACAAAGAGAACCCTAGTATTATGACCATAGGCAGCATTGATGCATGCACCTTTGTAAATAGAATTGATACCCAATGCTCTGTTTAAAAGAGGCTGTTCAACTTCTAGACACAGTTCAGTTGTTTTCACACTGTTCACCAGAAATAAAGAGTTTTCCCATTTGCTTTCCATTTTATATTTTTTACCATTTGTCCAAAATTAAAGCTTAAAAGTTATTGTTCCCATCACTGGTGTTTCAGTCTGATAGCTCAGTACTCCAGGTGCAGATTCTGAACTGTTACAA
The DNA here is from genome assembly GCA_024363595.1 of Xenopus borealis. Lineage (NCBI taxonomy): Eukaryota > Metazoa > Chordata > Amphibia > Anura > Pipidae > Xenopus > Xenopus borealis. Next base: position 49,427,719 of record CM044436.1, on the reverse strand, counting down.
TTTGCTACATCCCTTGATACATTTCTCACCATCAGCTTTGGAATATTAGCAACTATTATATCAATTATAAAAGCCACCGTTAAAGGGGAATGTCACAAAAACATAACTATAAGCTTTTTGAAAAATAAACAAAATTTCAAGCAACTTTGCAATATACATCAATTAAAAAATATGCTGACTTTTCATGATTTTTAATGGTTTCTGCTCTCAAAACTCCCTAAGCCAAGTCCCCTGCTCTCCTGCTGATCTTTCTGACTACTTTGCTGAGCTGGCTGACTACTGTTACTTTGTATCAGCAGCCATCTGCCCTAAGCCCGCATCCTCCAAACCCCACAATTCTCTGCACACATGATTTCAATAAAGAATGGAACATCACAGTGCAATGCATTGTGTGTAGTTCCTGCATGCTGTCTATAAGCATTGGAAAAGTTATTACAATATGTAACATCTGTGTTTAGTCCCTCCTTCCCTGCCAGGATTTCAAATGATGCAGAAAGAGAAGAACTGTTAAACAGCTGTATTTCAGAATAGAAATTATAATTTTTTCATACTTTTTGAAGAAACTGTGATGGGCATTTTAGTGGTTTCTATGTTCTGTGTGGGCCTCTTTATCAAATTTAGTTTTGTGTCCCTTAGAAATTCTGATACATATACATATATGGTACATTCGCATCCATAAATTAATGAATGGCAACAAGAGGATCCTGAAGAAGCCGAGGCTGACGAACCTGGCACCCCTGTGCTCCTCTGTTCTGGATTGTGCGGGTCACAATTTATAAGGGACACAGCAATTCTAGTGTAACAGTGGGGAGGGGGCCTACGGAGGGGAGTCAGTGGGGAATTTTGACTGTGGAGGGTTTACTTCTCCTTTTAAGTTCATTTTAGTAATTCAAATGTGCCCTGTGTGTGTGGGGGGAGGGGTGCTGGCAGAGGCGTAACTACAGAGGAAGCAGGGTGGCCCAGGAGGTATAGGGGCCCCATGAGGCCCTAATTCATGTATAAGTTAAATAAATATTGGTAAAACAGGTCAACAGCTGAAAAATAATTAGCTGTGGGGCCCATTAATATCTAGTTACGCCACTGTGCACTGGCTAAAAGATGCTGAGTTCACAGTTGTTGCTTAGCTCAGGCTTTTTATGACTGCACAGCGAGGCCCCTGTCCCCACAGATTCTACCGGGGGCTTTCCACCTTCACCCACAACACAAGCCAAGTAACTCCCTGAAAGGGGATCAATGGGCAGAATTGAGGATGAGCAATAAGTGCTACAGGAACAAGCTTTGTGGTGCCTAGGTGAACAAGCTTTGTGGGGCCTAGGTGAAAAAACAAAGCTGTATTTCAAGTGGAAAGCTATTTTAGGCTTAGTCCAGACGGGGAGATTCAGGGGCGATCCGTCGCCTGGCGACTTCTCGCTGCGACGGATCGCCCCCGAATCTCCCCGAATAGCTAGGCACCGGCGAGGCTTAAAAGCGCCGGCGCGTGTCCACACGGAGCGGCGCGATTCGCCAGGATCGCCCCCGAATCTCCCCGTCTGGACTAAGCCTAAAATAGCTTTTCACTTGAAATACAGCTTTGTTTTTTCAGACAAGAGATCACAGAATGTATCTATCTGAGCTTGCTCTTAACATCTGGCTTCTGCCCACCCATGCGACTAATAAGAAGGATTTAGTGAGATAGGGCCAGATCAACTGTTAAATGAAGCATGGTTTTGGAAGAGGTTACTATATTGATTGGGAACCCTTAAGATGTGTTTCTTAAGGAATATGTGAGTAGAGTAGAACTGACTTGTATTTAACAAAGAAGATGCAGAAAAAAGATTGGTAGTGGTACCAGGTTATCTAAAGAAAGGGGGTATGGTCTTTTTAAGTAATCTAAATCCATAAATTTTAATAATGAAGAAAACAAGTACAGAGAATTCCTTTTTTTAAGATTGTATTTAAGTAAACTTGAATGGCATAACCATGCAGAAACATCTTTGTCCTCAGGCTCAGCCCTAAATTGGTTTACAAATTAGATCTACAAAGAGTAGCTGGTCGGTCCTGTATAACAAATATTCCACAAATTTGCGACAACAAGAAAAATTGTATGGTTTGAGTCTGAACTTGAAAGTCGCATAATTTAAACAGTCCCATAACATTTCCTTGCATTGATTTTTTGGTCCAATAATTGGGTCACAACAAGGAGAATACTGGCACTAGGATCGAGAAATGCATCAAAGAATTAGCTGCTGTCCTCCTGATTTATTTTATATCTATTCTATCTATCTGTTGTAGAATCAGTAAAAGAATAGGAACAGAACTGCAATAAAAATTCTTGCTCTGTATTTTAAGCTACATACTTACTTGTGCAATGAATTCAATGTTTCAGTAGAACAATTACAATATTCTCTTCTAGCTCCATTATATATTTAAAAGGTTAGTTAAATATGCCATGAGGGAAGTCTCAAAAGTGTCTGTAAAGAAAAATGTTAAGTAAAAATATAGCGAAAACATTTTTATACCTTTACCCACACATTTGTAAATATGGATGTTTAAATGGGGCATCACTATGTTTATGTTATAGGTACAATGTATTTGAGATTGTCCTACAATGACCTTTCAAACATTTTTTCCTTCAAAATGTCTCCACTACAATTAAATGAAAGGGAATGTCACTACATTATAGGGTTTATACCAGTATAAAGAAAAAAAAAAGTGGCACGCAAACCAAATTGTCATGGAGAAATTCAACAATTCGTTTTAACCATTTATAGGGAACATAAAAATGTTGTAGCATTAGCAAAAAATGCATTAAGCCTTCAAATACCTGCTTGGAATTTGTACTTTAACAATTTGGCAATAACACTGGCTTCAGCTTTCAGAGTTAAAAAAAAACAGTGTGATCCTACAGTTTATCCGTTCATTTTGGCAATTGTATTACCAGCATAAATTTCTCGATAAGGAGAAATTTTCTATAGAGAGAGAGAGGAAATAATTCCCTCTATTCTTCTTTCTGCATAACTTAATTTTGTGGGTTTTTCCCCTCTATTCCCAATACCTTGTATTCTTTATGCACAGCATACATTTCTCCCCATATAATAAAAAATTTTTTTTAAGAATAAAGTAAAAAAAAAAAGTCGGTGATAACTTTTTATCACATAGCTTTTAGCATCTTACATAGCTGGTACTACTGAGTGGGAGGGGAATCTATTTCTGTAAATAGTTTTCAATGAATCCTATCTCTCCTCTGATTTATATCTGTTTACTGTAGCTCTGGGTAAGCTGGCTATTTTAAAGTAAAATGGGAGGAGAGGTCTTGTGTTTTGTTTAAACTTTCTGATAACATTTGCCTTAAATAGTCATTGGAAACCAAGCATGTGATCTATGAAGTGCAGTTGGCAAAGCAGAGTGAAAGCAACAAAGAACATATGGAAAGATAGCAGAAAGCACAAAGTTGTGCAGACTAGGGGTACAATGACACTAAAGAGCTCCTTTACTGGCTGAAGAGCAGGTTATATAGTTCAAAAATCGGGCACATAGAATGTCCTGAACACATCACACTGGCTCAAAAGAGGGCAGCAAGTCATCATTAACAACCTTAAAGAAAATGTACATTTGATTGTTTTGCAGGATTTTTTTCCAAATGGACCTTTGAGAGGTCATTGCATCTACTTTTGCAATATATTGAATATTATATTAGATTAATATCTTGTGATTTATCAAATTAACTTCTCAGAACTTTCCCTTCTTTTGCTTCTTGCAAAAGGTTGTGAAAAAGTGTAGTCCATCAGATTCAACTCTTAAGAAAAGGCCCTTATTACTAGAGCTCTGTATAATGCTTGTCCAAGAAGTCCTCCAAGCCCTTCATAAATGCACTGCATAGCCTCACTGTAAGATACTTTGGATAAAAATGTATCTCCTCAAATATAAAAGGGTGGCCTCTTATTCAATATAATTTCTGTATGAAAGTATGCTTGCCCAAGAAGTCCTCCAAGTCCTTCATAAAGGCACTGCATAGCCTCACTGTAAGACATTTTTGATTTCTTTGAATAAAAATGTATCTCCTCAAATCTAAAAGGGTGGCCTCTTATTCTCTATAATTTCTATGTGAAAAAAGATCCCTTGCTAACTGTCTGTAATGTCCTTGATTCTTCTTGTAAAGGGTAATCATGTCCCATAGTATGTGCCCTTTTGTCAGAGTAAACAAGCCATTCCTTTTCCCAATTTAGCTTGGGTCCTCAAACTTTTTTTACCCATGAGCCACACTTAATTGTAAATAAAGGTTGGAGAGCAATATAAGAATGCAAAAAAGGTTTTTGGGGATGCATACTATGGTCTGTGATTGGCTATTGGTAGCCCCTATGTGGTCTGGCAGCCTACAGGAGGCTCTGCCTGACAGTACACATGGTTCTATTGCATCTAAAGCTTGCCATCAAGCAAGGAATTAAAAAAAGGAGCACCTGCTTTTAGGCCACTGGGAGCAACATCCAAGGGGTCAAAGTGCATAATTTTGCTCATTTTAACATGACAATAAGTCATTCTATTTCTGTGTTTTGTATTTACATTCTAATAGCTTTTCAATGACTTATCTTTATTTCCAACTAACTATGGAAAATTAAATTTCACTATATCCAACTACCAAAACACGCTCTTGTCACCCCCATTCTGAAAAAACCCTCTCTTGACAACCTCCGACCTATATCTCTGCTACCTTTCATCTCTAAACTACTTGAGTGCCTAGTCTACAACCGATTAACCTCATTCCTCTCTGACAATAACCTGCTGGATCCCTTACAATCGGGTTTTAAACCACAACACTCCACTGAAACTGCTCTGACCCGTTTAACTAATGACCTTTTAACCGCTAAAGCCAACAAAAATTTCTCACTACTAATACTTCTTGATCTCTCAGCTGCATTTGACACTGTAGATCACCCTCTCCTCCTCCAGTCCCTCCATTCACTTGGCCTTCGTGACACAGCCCTGTCCTGGTTTTCTTCTTACCTCACCAATCGTTCCTTCACTGTCTCCTACAACTGAGTAGCATCTTCCCCTCTACCTTTGTCGGGGTTCCTCAAGGCTCTGTCCTGGGTCCCTTATTATTTTCTCTATATACTTCCTCCCTCTGCAAATTAATCAGCTCATATGGTTTCCACTACCACCTCTACGCTGACGATACTCAGATCTCCTCTCCTTATCTCAACCCAGAACTCCTAACTCGTGTCTCCTCTTGCCTGTCTGCTATCTCTACTTGGATGTCACAACGCTACCTTAAATTAAACCTCTCCAAAACGGAAATGGTTCTTTTTCCTCCACCAGTAACATCCCGGAAGTATCCATCATAGTTAACAATTCCACTATTACCCCGTCTCTCCAGGCCCGGTGCCTTGGGGTTATCCTAGATTCTGCCCTGTTATTCACTCCTCATATCCAGTCACTTGTTAAATCATGTCACTTCCACCTAAGGAACATATCCAAAATACGATCATTTATCACCCAAGATGCTGCCAAAATTCTTATTCACTCTCTCGTCATATCGCGTCTAGACTATTGTAACTCTCTTTTAATTGGCCTTCCCCTCCAGAAACTGTCACCTCTCCAGTCCATAAGGAACACTGCTGCTAGGTTTATACACCTCAGCAACCGCTCTTCCTCTGCCATGCCAATCCCTGCACTGGCTTCCACTGCCATTCAGAATTAAATTCAAATTAATGACCCTGACATTCAAAGCACTTAGTAACTCTGCCCCTCCCTACATCTCTGAACTAATCTCCATATACTCACCCAACTGCTTACTACTCTCCTCTACTGGCCTGCTACTCAATGCTTCTCTCATTCATCCTCACATGCTCGCATTCAAGACTTTGCAAGGGCCGCATCCCTCCTCTGGAATTCTCTCCCACGGTCTGTCCGACTTTCTCCCAATCTTTTAGCTTTCAAGAAATCTCTTAAAACACACTTTTTTTTTAGAGAAGCCTACCCTCACTGTTAACTACCCAATGCAATACCGCTTACAGTACAACATCTCTCATCCACTTAACTCTGATCTTGCCCACTCCCACACCTTGTGTATCATTCCCTTCCCTTTAGATTGTAAGCTTTTTCTGTACAAGGCCTTCCTTACCTTCTGTACCGGTATTTATTGTGATTTATGTAACTCCATATTTATTGTGATTTAACCCCTTATGTTCTATGTATGTAATTCATGTGATTTAGTTGTATAATTACATTCACTTTACAGCTCTACGAAATAAGTTGGGGCTATAGAAATACATGTTAATAAAAATACCACATGCTTGCACCTGTAACCAGCAATAAGAAAAGATCCCCAAAAATGTTATCTTAAATATTTTAATATTCTCCTTTAGTTAACTTAAAAAACTATGTATTTATTATTAACTGCAGAAAATAGTTCATGCATTATAAGTATCACACATATACACTAATATCACAACTAAATAAAATACTTTATTGGTTGAAGAATAAAATGTTGAATGGTAGAATGAATTACATGTAATGTATACAATGTAATTTAGTAATAGAAACGATACCATAAAAATCATGACAGTATTTCTTTAACTTTGTTTCTCCTATAATGGTAAGGGCTCACAGCAAGATTCGGGGAGATTTAGTCGCCTGGCGAATGATCGCCTCTTTGGGCGACAATCCGAACTGCCTTCCCATGCCATACTGCCAGCTTGAATGTAAAATCGCTAGTGGTATGGCACTTGCATCACTTAGTTTTCCAAAGTCGCCCAAACTTCCTCATGAGGCAACTTTAGGCGCACATATGAAGAGGTGATTAGTCGCTAGGCGAATCTTGCTGTGTGCCCTTACCCTAATAGATGCAGTCTCTGCCTTTGCTCTACTGGCTCTCTCAGCTGTTAAAATTGACACAGTAGTTGTTGACATCCCTTTGATGCTGCTGAAAAGTGTAGCAACTTCTGTAGCAGGCTGTAACAGTTGATAGTCAGCAACCTGGATTATTGAGCTACTACTGGGACTGATCTACGGGTTAAAAAGTTATACTTTATACTTTAACCTTTCCGTGCCAGAGAAATAGCCTTATTATGGCACTTAACCTTTGCCTGCCAGAGAAACCACATGGTTAAATGCACTTTATGAAATGTGTATTGCAATATTGCATTTTTCCTCACCATGATCTTAAAGGACAAGTAACATCAAAAAATATTTTTTTAAAGAATTTGTTAGAATACAACAAAAAAAAAAACACCAAGGCAAATAATGAAATATATACGGAATATATGCGACCTGATGAAATTGGGATATTGGCATTTCATACAGTGTATCAGGGGGGAGTGGTAGCACTGAAGTAACCTCGTAAAGCCACAAAATGAAACAAAAAAAACTAACTGGTAGAGCTGTGCCCCAGTGTCCCAGTCCAAATTGCTCACCCCTCTAGCAGTGCCCAATTGCCTAACAATGCACACTTTTTCTCTCCTTAAGCAGAACTGGCAGGTCTTTTGCAGATGTCTCCCACTGAGAGGCAGCAATGGCCGCATCCCATTCATGTGGCCCCCCACAACCTCCCACCTGATGTCCCTCTCAGATGAGTTGAGGAGTTAAAGTACCTCAGACTACACATATAGACCCCTCACAATATGTACAGAGCAACCATAATCCAAAAATTTGACCTTCGAGCCTGGGCTAAGCTTCCCCTATCACTGTGTGTGTGTGGGGGGGATTAACCTTATCAAGATTTTCTATCACCCTAAATTTCTATACCACCTACACAAAGCCACGCACAGCACGATGGCAAGCAAATATCCTTGTCCTTACCCAGGACTACTGAGATGAGGCTACAGAGACCATGTACACTAGACTAATATAGCTGTGTGAGACAAATTTAATATAAGTTATTTCACCAGATTTATACCACTCCCCTAAAGCGTAGAGTGATGGGCAAAAGGGATGTTGATTCATGCCCCAGGTGTGGAAACCATTTAAATCTATGAGAACTTTGCACAATGCAAGAAAACTTTAAATTAATAAATACTTGATCAAACCTCAAAATGGGTACCCGGAGCTCTCTGACTTTGTATGAATAGTAACAAGGCTATATAATAGAAATAAGGCTCTGTATTTATGTATTATGTCAAGCAAGCTCCTGTTAAAACTCCTTTCCTCTATTCTCTTCTTGCCAGAGCATCCAGGATTCGGCCTTTTTCAGCAGGATTCAGATTCGGCTAAATCCTTCTGATGACCGAACCAAATCCTAATTTGCATATGCAAATTAGGGTCGGGGAGGGAAATGTTTTTCCCTTCCCATCCCTAATTTTCATATGCAAATTAGGATTAGGATTCGGTTCGGTATTCGGCCAAATATTTCACAAAGGATTAGGGGGTTCGACCAAATCCAAAATAGTAGATTCGGTGCATCCCTACTTTACAGGTTCTGGCTCCTACCTGATGGTTTGGGCTACACATACATACATACATACATACATATACAATATTTTTGTATGGAACCCTGATCTGATGTTTTTAAGATTCACTGTCAAACAGTAAAAAGAGCAATACAAAATATGTGGCCAAAGGGGATAATGGCAGAATGAGCCATATTGTTATAAAAGTTAAACATAATGAATCTAGTAATGAATGGAAACAAGATTACATCTTTTGAATCCTGCACTCCCAAATAAGGAGGATGCTAAATATAGATTTGTAAGCATTTCTTCTCCCATTCTAATCCTTTCGAAATTAAAATAAATAGAATCAGTCAACTGCTTTTAAAGTCTTATAAGTGTAAACTGTGAGTGAAATAATTTCTGAGTTGTCATATTATAAAGAACGTAATAGTGACAACAAATACCACATTTAATGCTCTAATCCATGCATCTAACTTATCATCAGATCTTAAGTTTTGGAAAGGCTACAAAGCCCAGACCTAGGTTATAAGGCATATTTAATAGTATTTATTAAATATTTAAAGGGGTTGTTCACCTTTGTGTTAACTTTTAGTATAATGTAGAGATTGATATTCTGAGACACTTTGCAATTGGTTTTCATTTTTTATTGTTTGTGGTTTTATAGTTATTTAGATTTTTATTCAGCAGCTCTTCAGTTTGCAGTGTCAGCAATTTGGTGTCTAGGGTACAAATTACCCTAGCAACCCTGCACTGATTTGAAACTGGCGAACTAGGCAGTCGAATAAAAATTTAAAGGGGAAGTAATTTGATAATCGAGTATTCGAATATTCAAATAGATTTTTATTTGAGTCATTCGATTCGATCGAATTTAGTGAATTCACTGGTCGAATTTACCTAATTTTCATATTCAAAATTCAAATTCAAATCTATTTGAAAATTCAATTGAATTTCAAATAATTGATGTGAATTTAGTAAAACTGCCCCTAAATGTACATTCATATGTTAAAATTAATTTTTTAGTGTCAGTATCACTTTAAGCTGCACAGTATAGCAGTTACAGAATTAACAAACTGACTTGAAAGATAGCTGTACAAAATGGCAGTCCTCCTAACCAAATCTTACTCCCCTCAACATAGTCAATTCCACAAAATGTATACAAATAATTACTTTTGAATGCATCTATATAGCTTCCTCACCAGCCCAATAATTAGGGGCAAATTTATCAAGGGTTTTTAGCCTTTCTTGATTTTTTCGTGAAATCGTTCGATTACACGAAAAAATTGTGAAATTTTGTTTGGTCGTTCGAAAAATTTCTACGATTCGAACAATCGAGGCGTTCGATCGTACGAATGCTATTCGACCAGGTAATAGAAAAAAAAGCCTATGGGGGATTCCCATAGGCTTCTATTGCTATTCGGTAGGTTCAATCTGGCGAAGTAGGCAGTCGAATAAAATTTTAAAGTTGAAGTACTTCGATCATTGAATGATTGAATATTCAATAATTCTATCTATTCGATCGATTCAATACGATCGGATTTTTCATATTCAATGATTGAAGTGGCCAAATTTGCATATTCGAATATTCGATAAAATCGTACGATCGGAATTTTGTAAATCTGCCCCTTAGTGTCTGTCTATTTACAGCAGCCCGCCGATGTCCTGCCCTATCCAAATCTTTTAAAGTCAGCACTGAAGACTGCACATGATTTTACTTTGCTCCTGCCTTTTCAATAAAATATTTACAGCGACTTTGTACTTTTGTGTCCTCATCCAAGAATGCTTATGAATATTTGAAACTTGTAAAACAACATTGGTGTAAGTACAACATTACAGGGAAGACTGCAGCGTTCTATAACTTTGTCTGTTCAGTCGTTCCCTGTTCTTTATAGAAAAAAATATGTTTTATTGCCAGGTCCTGAACAGGTGTAGAATACAGTTAGTCACAGTTAGTCAAGTTCTGGATAAAACAGAAGAGAATAGAAAGTAGGAGACACATACTGCTTTTAGTAGCAGTACTTTTAATAATAAACAGAATTAAGATTTTGAAATTACTTTATATTGAAACTTTGCCTAGAATGAATTATTTTCTTTCATTATGGAATATTTATCTTTTTATTTGGGTGGAGTTGCCCTACATAGTAACAGCAGCTACATAAAAGTAAATGGATCTCTATCACATCTATTCAGCATCTGACCCCCCCCCTCAAAAAATTTTTGATTTTCAGGGAAAAGCTACCCACACTGCTAACTTTACAAGGGATGGGTATTGGTGTAAGATAGTTCACAAATTAATCCGATTTAGCTTACTGTTTCCTATTTGTTCCTTATCTGTCCATCATGGCTGAACTCGTCCTGATTGCTTCCTTGCCATTTAAATACCCCTTCCGTTTTTCCCTCCTTGCCTAAGCTGGCTTCTGTTTCTACAGTTCCTGCTCAAGCCTGTGTTTGTTTCTGAATCCTGTTTTGACCCTTGGCCTGTTTCATCGACTTCTCATCCTTGCTGCCCTAACCGACCTCTGCCTGATCCTTGCTGGTACTTCGCTTGCTTCCATATGTACTCTGGTCGTTTGCTGCCTCCGCCACAGAAAGTCCGGGGCCCCAAAAGTGGCGTCTGTGAAAACCGGAGGTGCAGGGGGGCGCCAGAGTCACTTACTGTATTCCCTGGACCAGCCATCTTCTACCGGGTTTGTGTTAACAGATCGTTACAACTACTTATTTTAAGTACCTTTGCATTGTGGTATTAAATGTTAAATGTATTTAAGGGATTGCAAAATATCTAAGAGTTTACTAAGAGTAGCAAATGCACTATTTGCCTCTATATTCATTTATGGAGTCTCTGATAAAAACAAATGGCTATTCCCAGAAGTCACTTTGTGTTAGAGTACTGCATATGGTTTATCAAGTTTTAACTGTCTATGACTTATTTGTGTACCTGGTATGTGATTTCACATGAGAAAGAGCACAATTCCTTAATAGGAGAAGTAGCTTGTGCGAGGAGCAGAGAGGAGACATCAGAGGTAATGGCTTGTCAAAACACTTCTAAATTTGTTACAGCAGAAACATTTTCCAGTGGAAGGTTTTTCTGTACATCGCCTTCCCTATAAAATACATCACAAAGTTAGGATTCTGGCTCTTTGTATATAGTATAAAGGAAGGGAATTGTCATATTTTATACATTTCCCCTCAGTAGAATTAACTGTGTTGAATAACAGCCTCAAATATTGATGTTTGCATAAACGTAGCTAGTATGAGGCGATACACATTTTTTGCCTCTATTAAGCGGGTATGTACCAGCTATCTTGTTGTATGTTATTCTTTTTTTTTGTTGTTGCCGCTGTGTGCCAATCTCTTTTTATGAGTTATTTTGTTAAATTATATCTCCCCAGAATTGATCTTTATGCCAAAAAAGCTACTTTATATGAGGATGCTATGTTCTAGATAATGAATGGTTAAAAATTACCTTTCATTTTAACTAAAATAATATGGGTAGCAGCAGAAAAAATGGCTAATTTGAGGGTCAAAGTGTGCAGAGGGCCCAATGGGGTCCTGACTGATGAAGAATATATTGAAAAAATTATAATCATACTAAAGGTTTGTAGGACTCATGTATTTATATAATTTATGGGTTATGCTGTTAACAGTAATGTAACTACAGGGTGCGGAAGAAGAACAGATCTTTACACCTGAGGGGGTGCAGGCCCTGTTGGACTGCACCCCCCCCCCCCGCTAGTTCCACCACTGGCTGTTAATACTGTTGCTATTTTATAGGCAAGAAAATACTGATGTCTGTAATTTATCAGTAGTTATTGGCCACAGAACTATCAATGGCTTATCTAGCACAGGTTAGTTTAATCTACACAGTAACTGCATTTGTTCAAAGCTGAATTTTTGCTGCAGTGCCACCTAAATATTAACTAGGGGCATTAATGGAAAAGTAATTCTTTTTGCCAGGTCAGTGCTCTGTTAAAAAAAATCCACTGGTATGCCGGAAAAACAAACATATTTGCAGCTTTAGTGAATGGTTTTGTAATATCATATAACTATGTTATACTCTAGGTAAAATTGAGAATAAACATAGTAATGTGCAAATGCCTTGGAATTTTTGTGTTTTATGACATACATGGGCATCTTTGCAAACAAACAAACATTATCTAACCTAAGCCACAAGTTCATCTCTTGTACACGATATGTAAAGTTCTAACACTCTACTGCATTGCAAAGTTTGAGCCATGGGCAAGAATAAATAAAAAAGAAAACAAGCACAGTAGGGTGACACTTAGATAATGTTGCTTATTTGTAGCAAGCCACTATCTCAAATAGGGAGCATTCTGGCTGTGCTTGATAAGTAACAGCATACTGAGCTCTGCACTTCCATATAAGGCTAGCCAAGACAGCCGGGCTCCACTTATCTGCATTGTGTTAGTTTGTGGTTGGATGGGGACAGGGAGACTTCCACCATAATAACTTCTTTAAATACCATCATTTGTTTCTATCTCCACACAAAACTGAACACCTGTTTTACCACTCCTAAATAATTTTTGCAATACTGAATACCACTAAGAGCTCTAAATTGAACAGTATGTAGTCAAAGTTCAAGTCATTTACTTACCTAAAGATTCTCATTGTATTGTTTTTACAACACCATTACATAATTTTACTGATTTGTAGTGAGGCCTCATGTGTGAAGCTGTGCTAGGATTGCACAGCCTAGGGGTTCCTGCATAGGAAATCAGGCCCAGTAAATACACTTTTGTCCTGCCTGCATAAAACTCACCATACATGAGATGATATAGGTTGCCCACAGATATTTTTGATGGTTGATCCCAATGTTAGTAATAGGAAAAAAAGATAAATATATAGGAAGGCCGGTATTTTTTTCAAGAAAAGGTGGCAACCCTACCGACAGACTAAGTTGGCAGTTTATTGGGCAGTGTATAGGGCCCCCTAAAGGACTTCCTAGAATCAATATCTGGCCAGACCCGGATATGTGGAGAGTCCACCTAGGCCCGGGCCTAGGGCGGCAGGATTTAAGAAGTGGCATGCTGCCCAACCACACCCACATTGGTTTAGAAATGTAAATTTCCTGTGTGCCAATTCCCATTGCTCCATCCTGATGATGAAAATTTGAGCAAATAAAAGGGAGGGGACAGGGGCGACAAACAACAGTGGGCTTAGGGATGCCCGCTATGTAAATCTGGCCCTGTATCTGGCTGAAAATCTGTCAAATATTAATCAGCCTGGTTAAAAAATCCAGTTGGATTGAGGAGTGCGTCAGTTCATTGAGCTCCCTTTCACTTGTGTAGCATATTTGGACGAGGGATTTATTGCAGAGTAGGTAGACTCTGCGGTCTGGGGCCCCCCCAACCCCCCCACCCCCCGGGGTGTGCTTTCTCTATACTTATGCCACTGCTTTGCTTAATAGGCAGCCATGATAGGTATTTTATCACTGGGTGAGCAGGTTCCTTCTTAGGATAAGGTCACATGGGCAGAATCGGGGAGAGTTAGTTGCCTTGTGACTAATCGCCTCTTCTTCTGGGCAACAATCTCCCCAAACTGCCTTCCCCCTGCCTTCTGGGAAACAATCTCCCCAAACTGCCTTCCCCCTGCCTAGTCGCCTCTTCTTCTGGGCGTCAATCTCCCCGAACTGCCTCCCCCCTGCCTTCCACGTGCTATAATGAGAAAAAGCCAGCGCAATGCACTTGCGGCACTTTGTGAGGCAACTTCAGGCAACTTTGGAAATCAAAGAGCCACAAATGCATTGGCGATTTTTAATTTTAGCAGGTGGAAGGCAGGGGGAGGCAGTTTGGGGAGATTGTCGCTTGTCAGTTTGGGAGCAGGGCTGGAACTACGGGTAGGCAGAAGAGTCACATGCCTAGGGCACAAAGCTTGGAGGCACCAGCTGCCAGGCACATACCTTCCCTGCTGTCTACTCCTAGTCTGGCTGAGTCTTGCTCTACAATTGCGAAGTGCATTAATTTGCACAAGCTCACGTAGGTGCATGTGTGGGAGGCAACATGGCATGCCGGGGTTGCCTGAGTTGCTGGGCCCTGTCTGGGAGCCCCATTAGTAGGAAATTGCAGTAGTCTAAACAGGATAGGATAACTGTTACTTGTAGAGGAAAGAGGATTGCCTTGGTACTATTATGTAGGAAAAATCATCAGGTTTTGGCAGTGGCATTAATGTGGCTAGAGAAGAAAAGGACTGGTCCAAGGTAACCCACAGGAAATGTGCAGAATTAACAGGATTAATGGTCATGTCATGCATAGTCAGTGCCACAAATGTACTTGTTCGAGCCCCAAACCCACTGCCCCCAACTTTTTCTACTTGCTGGCGCACCAGGGGCTGGTAGGGAGGTTGGAATCAGTGACTGCTTGCAGGGAGCAGGTCTGACTGGGCTGGCGGGGGAACACTGGGTGCAGTGATGGGGTTTTAATAGATATTTGGATCATCTACAAAAAAGTTTGTAATGTACAGGTCAATTTCAGTGCTGGCTCTGAAGATAATATAATTCTGTCATTGATGCTGAGGAGTTTGCAGGTGCATGTGTTTAATGTCAAAACTAACAATTATCTAACTCGAACCACAAGTCCTGGAAAGTCTGGTGTGAGAAGAAGTTGGTGGCCCCAGAGCACTATCCTGCCTAGAGCCTTATTTAATATTAATGAGGCCCTGACTAGCCCTCTAGGGAAGGCACAAAGCAGCAGGTGGTGGTGAGCAGTCTGAAGGCTTGTTAGGGTGTGCTCTAGGGTAAATGTCAATATACTATACTAATTACTTCTGGAATCTTGAATAAAAAGGTTCCTTTTAGTAAGGGGCACAAAGAAACACAAGCCCACCCCTACCATTTTTTTCACAGCCTACATTAAATATTCATGGAACTATGTATAAAACAGCAAAGTTGTAATATATCAGTTTATCTTTGTTATGAGCTAAATAAGAACCTCACCAGTTGGATATCAAAGGAAGGTTCAAACTGAAACAAGCAAATCCAATGACTGCTGAGGGCACAAGCTGATTATAATATATTTATGAAAAATGTATTTTGCAAAGTTAATGAGGGGCTTAAAATGTTTTTGGGTTGGGGCCCATTAACTCCAAATGATGCCACTGAAGAGGGTGTTAAATATGAATAATCTTCCAGCAGTGGACAAACACTGTAAAGGATTTTACTAATGCATAGATATAAATCAATTCAAAGGGCTTAAAAAACAAAAGTCAGATGCATTTTATGGGCAGCCTGAATAAGCCAAATGGTTATTTCTTGCATAAATCCTGTTTCTGTTTCCTATAAAACTTTGTTAAAAACAATATCCAGTGTAGCCATTACCTGAATAAGGTACATCCACATGCAATGAGGATTGGATTGGCTACCATCAACTCTTTTGTTTTAAATTATTCTGTACCAAAGCAAGCCATATTCCATTTGCAATTCTTTTCTTGCCTTATTGATTTTAAATGTATCTTTCTTTTTGAATACTTTTCCTAAGGATGTTTCATTTAGATGTGGTCAAATTTAGCAGAGGCATTTGTTCCCAGGGTATCATTGGATTTTGCCCTGGACCTCTAAAGGGACTAAAGTCCTAGTATATCTTATATAAATATGAATTAGGAAGGAAACAGATCAACAAACAAATTAGAGGCTATGGCATTTGTAAATACAACCTGTGACCGACCCGCCGGAGCCCCTCAGCATCATCGTAATCTGATCGTTCGACCATATGGCCGAACGTTCGGATTACCCCGATATAGCCCTGCTATTAGTGGCATATCGGGAAAAGATCCAAGCGGATCTTTGCATCTATGGCCAGCTTTATGCTTTTGTTTGAGTATGCTGAAGCAACAATAACAAATATAATCAGTGCTCAACTTAGACAATTTGGATTGTTCAGCAAAAGATCTTCCTATTACTTTTCTGCTTCATCCTCCCCTGCAGATTTTTTTTTCTTTTGTTGCTATATTCAAGTTCACCATGTGCCTTCATCAACATTTGTAACTCTACTTGCTAATGAACACCCTGTAAGGAATTGTGATGGCAATCAAGTAACTAAGTGAGCAAAGCTATCTCTTCCTCTGCAGGTAGGTGGGCCAGTAAGTCATAAAGGATTTCCTTAGATGTGTGTTTAGTGATGGTGTAAAGTGGGCAGGGCCAGAACTGGGGTAGGCAGAAGAGGCATGTGCCTAGGGTGCAAAGCTTGGGAGGTGCCAGGAACGTACCTCATATAGTTACATAGTTAAATTGGGTTGAAAAAAGACACAGTCCATCAAGTTCAACCCCCTCCAAATGAAAACCCAGCATACACACACACACCCGTCCATATCTTCACATAAATTATATATGGCCATATCCTAACTATACAGTTTAGTATCACAATATCCTTTGATATTATGTCTGTCCAAGAAATCATCCATTGCCCTCTTAAAAGCATCAACAGAATCAGCCATCACATCACCCGGCAGTGCATTCCACAACCTCACTGTGAAGAACCACCTACGCTGCTTCAAATGAAAGTCCTTTTTGGCCTCTGGTGCAGTGATCCTCTTTTTAGGTAAAAAGGTCCCAAGCTATTTGTCTATACTCTATAATGTCCTCTAATGTATTTGTAAAGTGTAATCATGTCCCCTCGAAAGCGCCTATTTTCCAGAGAAAACAACCCCAACCTGGACAGTCTACCCTCATAATTTAAGTCTTCCATCCCTCTAACCAGTATAGTTGCACGTCTCTGCCCTCTCTCCAGCTAATTTATATCCTTCTTAAGGACTGGAGTCCAAAACTGCACTGTATACTCCAGATGAGGCCTTACTAGGGATCTATAAAGAGGTATAATTACGATTTTATCCCTTGAGTTTATGCCCTTTTTTTATGCAGCCTACCCTAGTCCAGCAAGTGTTTTTTTTCAGTCAACACATGCCATCAGGTGCACATGGTAGCACATGCCGTTGGCTGCACACCTGCATTAGCGCACAGTAGTGATCAACTGTGTGCACGCACTCTGTTGTGAACACCCACAGCGGGGGGCAAAGAGGCCAGCCGGGTTGTCTGGGAGCCTGGCCTGTCTGGCACTTAAAGTAGGGAAAGTTTTTTTTTATTAACTTTTTAGTATAATGTATATATTTTAAGACAATTTCAGTTAGTCTTCATTTTTTTATTTTTTGTAGCTTTGGCATTATGTAACTTTTTGTAAAATATCTGATTGCTGTAACTATATACATAGTTCCTGGGTACACTTCTAGTCTGGTTTCTTTGTTTTTGTCCTTTGCCTGTCCCCGACTTCTGTTGATTTGCTACCTGTTACTGACCATTCTTCTGGATCCTGGTTTAATACTGCATTACTGTTTGGTTTGACCACGGGCTATGTTCTTGGTGCTTCTGGTTCCTGATTTCAGTACTGCACTGATTGTTTTTGACCCTGACCTGTTATACAACTACTCTTTGCTCTTACCCCATTCCTCCTGTCACACATTACGGTTCCCTTGTTTTCCTGGGACTCTCAACCTGGTTCTCTCGTTTTAAGACCTGAGTAGTCTTTTAAGTCTGAGTAGTCGTGGGCTCCTCCCTAATCGAAAGGCGGCTGTTATAGGGGGAAGCGAGAGTCGTGATAGGAACCTTGGCATCTGTTCTGGGTTTTGGGAAACCATTTGTGACAGAATCTCTCTGGAGTGTTTAAAATATGAATAGAATGAACTAAGTGCATGGATTGAATGTGAAAATGCTCTAGTTCAGTCTAACACATACTTTTAAAATGTCCCTTATTGTATATTAAAACTGTAATCTGAATGTATAACTGCTTATTCCATATAACATAATGTAGGACTTACTAAACTATTAATGACATCAGTAAATCTACCCTATTGCTAATTAAACAGCCATCTTTTAAGCTCAAATTTACAAAGATCCATTTATACAAATAAAGCTACAGCCTTGCAAAGTGGGTCTCCATTTTCCCAAGTCATCAAAGCACCAGTTCATGTTTTATTCCACATTAAAGTGCTCTTTCAGTTTCAGCCCTCACCTAACATCCCCAAGCCACATCCTTATACTGCATGCGCCAATGCACCTGTCACTGTCTGTAAATGTTAAGAGAATGGGTGCTCAGACACATAAAATGTTAAAATGCTCCATTATTCACAGCATTGTGTGTTATTTGTATATAGAATTATAGATCTACAAGTAACTGTATGAAGATATATCAAGGCATAAAAACATAGCAAGAAAGAAATGTAGTTTTGGGGTTTTTTTTTTAAATCTCTATCCCCATCTCTATACACATACACAAATATTTAAAGATTTCAGTGAAA
>CM044436.1:49383408-49396891 GCA_024363595.1 Xenopus borealis | reverse complement strand
GTGCCACCTATAAGTTTTCCCCACAAGCGCTGTCCTGGTTGCTTGTGGTGATAATACAGAGTTGTGCAGAAGGGTTGGGGTCACCATGTCTGGCTGTTAAATGGATATGTTCCTTGCTTCAAGTGCACATGCTGACATATCTGAGACATTAGTATTATCTGGGTGAGTGGACCAGCAGAGGCACTGTATTAAAAGCCTTATGCTGGGGCTTGGCATTGAGTGCATTTGGGCAAGTGGGAGAATCGTGCCATGGGTTTGTCCTGCAAACTCACTCTCACTTCCTACAGGTGCAGGGTTAACACTTGAGCAACCCAAATGGACTGAGAGTGGAACTGTGAGATACTCTTAGTGTAATTCTAAATAGAGAATAAACATCTTTACGTTTAACAGAGAAAAAATGTTCCTGCTCATGTTAAAAATACAAAGGAGATTGCACCCTCCATTTTTTGTGATATTAAAAAGAATCTGAAATGCAACTGTCATGGAGTCTGTACTAGATAAAAAAAAACTGCATCCTCCATCACCACTGAGGTAAAATAACTTCCCCCTTCAGCTACTCCCCTTCCTGTGATGTCACACTACTCCGCACTGGCCAATCAGCACCGATTAGCCCTGTGCTTGTTCTCACATAGCACTAGCTTGACAGAAGGAGAGTGCAGATTTGCGGCTGTAGTGGTTAAATCATTTTGTCTAGCGTATCTTTGAGAGGCTATCAAACCCATTAGCTGTTGCTAGGTGGCAATCTCCAGTAGAACAAAGACTTCTTTCCACACAACAAAAGCGGACCTGCAGTGTGTTTTCCTACCTAACCATGTATTTAGGGCATAAAGCATGGTTCTCAGACAGCGTGCCACAGGATATTTGCCGTCTCTGGGGTTAGCTTTTTAAGTTACGGATGCTACCATTTTTTCCCATTGGAAAAACAAATGTTACTTAATATAATAGAAAGTGGTTATGTTAACACATGCCTCACCACAAGCATGTTCAGCTAAGGTTGCATCACTGGGAAATTCAGGGGTGCTTCTAAAATACCAAGCTAAAAGAACTGATTTCAATTGGTTTTCATTTTTATTTGTGTATTTATTGTTTTTGAACTAACAACTTCTTCTGACCATTGCCATCTTTTAAAATATTGTTCTGCCAGGCTACAATATTATTGTTATTGCCACTTTTTATTGCTCCTCATTCTATTCTGCCCCTCTCCTAACTTTGACTCTAGCAATCAGATAACTGCAGAAATGCCAAACTGGAAAGCTGTTGAACGAGAAGCAGCCATGCAGCATGCATTTATTAGAAAATGCTCTGAATTTGATTTGAATTGATAGCACATGGGGTGTTTAGTTTTCTGTCTCACAGCAGCATCTGTCGAAACACCTTGCATGCCAACATACAGTATAGAGTTTGCCTTGTATGCCACTGAAAGATAGTATTTGCATACCTTATACTACACAAAAAAGCATTGCCTAAAGGCCAAAAATTTAAAATGAGAGATTTTAACCCTTCCATTAAAGGGATTCTGTCATGATTTTTATGATGTCTTTTTTATTTCTAAATTACACTGCTTCCACTGCAGCTAATTCACTCTACAAAACAAACCAGCAAGTGTATTTTTTAAGTTATAATATTGGTGTGTAGGCAGCCATCTCAGGTCATTTTGCCTGGTCATGTGCTTTAAGAAAAGGATGGAACTGCTTTCTGGCAGGCTGTTGTTTCTCCTACTCAATGTAACTGAATGTGTTGCAGTGTGACCAGGATTTTACTACTGAGTGCTGTTCTTTTATGCAAATTAATAAATATTTGTACAATAGCCAAACACTAATCTGTATGTCACTGATGTTTTCCATTACAGAGGCCGAAGGAGGAGTCATCACAAATCGTTATCATGCTGAATTTCTTTTTAGCAGTGATGCATCTCACCCTGACACACAGAGGTAATGTCTAATATGCCAGTGCTTTTGAATACAATACATGATATTTATTTCTTTATTTTTTTGGCAGGATATACAAAAGCAAGGACTATGCAGAAAGCAAGGCTACAGTTTTTCATGCCAGTTTTCTTCAAGTAAACACCCAGTCTAAAAATACGGTTCCTCTGGGTCATTTTATACTTCCACCATTTTGTCTGCAGGAAGGTTTGTAGTATATTACAAAATATTGCATTAATAGCTCATTAGCTGTGTAGTAATGTGGTGCTGTACTCAATGCTAGGCTATATATCAAGTTAAACAAATTTGGTCTAGCCACAGAGAATTTTCAGACCCCAAAACATTCCATGCAGGCAGTCACCAAAACCCAAATGCACTGTAGTGGGTTATTGGATGTACATCCACACAAAATCATTTCTGTTATGAATCTCACTGTCATGCTCACTGCATACATTTTGGGTCTCCTCCAACAATTTTTGACTGCGATGCACAACTGGAATGGAAAAAACATTCCAAAATTAGCTTTAGAACACCTTTTAAATAGCCTTTAAACACCTTTTTTGGGCTAAACAGGGCAAACATGGAAATTAAAACTACTCTGTGTATTGTCCTTGCAATGTACATGAGTAGATTAAAAATATGTAACATCTTGATGAAGACTGATGAGGGGGTAAGCTTTAATCTAAAGGGACACCTAAGTCTAGGGTTCAGCTGAGAATCAAAATAGGCCTTGTTATATTAAAGGAATTGTTCAGTATAAAAGTAAAAACCGGGTAAATAGATAGGCTGTGCAAAATAAAACATGTTTTCAATATAGTTAGGCAAAAATGTAATGTATAAAGACTGGAGTGACTGTAAGTCTAACAGAACAGAACAGAACACTACTTCTTGCTTTTCAGCTTTCTTTTATTTACACTGACTGGTTACCCTGGTTATCGGGCAGTAACCAATCAGTGACTTGAGGGCGGGGCACCTGGGTCATAACTGTTGCTTTTAAATCTGAGCTGAATGCTGAAAATCAATTGCAAACTCACTGAACAATTATGTCCCATGTGGCCCCCCTTCAAGTCGCTGACTTACTCAGATTTAGGGAGCTGAAAAGCAGGATGTTGTGTTGTATTCTGTTATGTTAGACATCCAGTCACTCCAGCCTTTATGCATTACATTTTTGGCTAACTAACTATATTAGAAAGATTTTTATATTTTGCACAGCCTATCTATTTACTCAATTTTTATTTTTACCCTGAACTGTTCCTTTAAGTTCACATTCAGGGCCGCTCCGGTGAGAACCTTGCCTCAGGCGACACGGAGTGGCCAGTTAACAGGGACGGCAAAAAGCCACCTTTGGTAACTTTAAGAGCCGAATTTTCGTTGTTAAAATGGAAATTCGGCTCTTCTAGTGCAGTGAGTGCAATAGCGCTCGCTGCACTAGCGATGCGGCCCCTCCTCCACCCACTCCGACGCTAGAAGTTAGAAGCGCAGATTGGAAGAGGGTGGGGGGCGGCATCCGGGCTGCTGCCTCAGGTGGCAGCAGCCCCTGAAACGCCCCTGTTCACATTCAAATAGCCCCCCGCCAATCCAATAAATATTAACTGTCTAAGGCATCTTAAAGCAGCCCTCTGGCTTTTCCAAAAATCCCCAGACTCAGTCTGGGACCATTTAAGACCCCCTAAAAATGGCAGCCTAAGATAAGGGGCGTTTTGAAATAATTTAGAAATGTTGAATGTATCATAGTTTTTTATTTTTATTTTTCAAACAGTACATAAATGCAAGGGTAAATCAGGGTACAAAAAGAAAAGGGGGGGGAGGTAAGTATTGCACACAGCCAATAATACTAGTTTTAAAACTTTTTTGACAGAAATTAAAAAGAAAATTGGCAGCTTTTTCTGGGAACAGCAAAATGTTCCTTTTGCATCACAGGTCAGTATATACAAGTGTTTGCATTTGTTTAAGATTATTATTAACATAGGCTTTTAGATGTAAGCCTGTGTGCAGACACATGTACAGAGCCAATATTGTTGCAAAAATGCATAGTTTTGCATTTCCAAATCGATAACCACTCCATGGGGCAAATTCAGTAAGCGCGGAAAATTCGTTAGCAACGCCTTTCGCCACAATTCACCACACTTCGCCAGCCGAATTTTCGCCAGTGAGCCGCTAATTCACTAAGATGCAAATTTGTGCTCAGGGAGGCGAAAAGCAGCAAAGTTGCGCTACCGTTACTTCGTCAGGCAAACCAAAATTACGCTAGTGATGCCTAATTTGCATACGGCGCAAAGTTAAAAGTATAATAGAAGTATATGTTACAGCCACTACATTACACTACACAAGCCCAGGAAACCTTTAATAAATAAAATAAAGTTTTTCTATTGCCCTACATGTGCCCCCTGTATAGTTGAGTTGCCATATGTTAGGAAATGTAGGGGGGAAGGAGGGTAACCCCTCAAAAAATTACGCTATCACCCTTTAAAAAATTAAGACGCCAGCATTTTTTTGGGAAAAAATTTCAAGTTTTTTTTTTTTCAAACTCCTATCTATTTATTGAACTTCGCCGGGTCTGATCTGGCGAAGTAAAGTCTAGCACAAGAGGGAACATTCAGTAAAATGGGTGTCTTAGTGAATTAGCATAGTAATGTCCCTTCGTCATTGCACAACTTCATCTGGCGTAAGGGTGCGAAGTTGCACTACTTCGATAGCGAATTTTTGCCAGGGACACTGTTAGTAAATTGGTTGCGAAATGACGTCATGCTGGCAAATTTTCACCAACATTAGCCACTTCACACCATAGTGAATTTCCCCCAATGTGTCTGCATGCAGGCTGCCTGTCAGTTTAGAGACAGCAGAACTGATAGGAGTGTTTCAGCTTTTCTCAACCTGTGGAAAGAAGCCAAGGCTGTGTCTTGTGTGCCCTTTGCTATATATACTTTTTATTAGGGATATTCCCAACATCAGTCAAGTCACTATAGCAAGAACCAACTGATGATCCAGGACTTCAAACTTGTTACAGGGGGTCACCATTTTGGACTGTGACACTCACATGCTCAGTGGGCTTTGAGCAGCTGTTGAGAAGTTGATTATTATATTCTGAAGCTAGTTGCACTGGATTCTGCTCTGCCATGTAGTAATTATGTATACTGTATATTTTGAGTTAGTCCCTAAGCTCAGCAAGTGACCGCAGCACAGAGCATGTGCAGTGAATCAGCAGAAAGCAGAGCTACTGAGGCATCTTTGGAGGCACAGATCTTCACTGCTAAAGTCTTGTGGTTTCCTTTGGCTGGTACAGAACCCCAAAACATAATGTACAACATGTCTAACCTACTTCCTTAAGTGTTAGTTCTCCTTTAAAAGTGGATCCTGAAATTGAACAGGTTTATTTAAAAAAACGTAGTAGCTGTGGCAAATATGTAAAATCTAGTGTACTACTTCTGTTTGACCTGAATGAATAATTAGTTATTTATCTGGTGATATCACTAGGAGTGTACCTTCTTTTCATCCCCTTATCTTTTCTTATTTTTCTCTATTACTATGTATCATAGTTCTATTTCACTATTATTTACTTAATTTCATTTACTTATTGGTTTGCTGTGTTGCAAAGTGTAAACTATTCCATTTAAACCAAAAGGGCCATACTGGAGGAACATAGTTTTGGGAGCATTGGGCACTAACTGCAAAGGCATAGGGTTGCTGACTGTGGGAAGCAACAGAATAGCTCTGTGCATATTAAAAGGGATACTGTCATGGGAAAAAAAATTTTTTCTAAATGCATCAGTTAATAGTGCTGCTCCAGCAGAATTCTGCACTGAAATCCATTTCTCAAAAAAGCAAACAGATTTTTTTTATATTTCATTTTGAAATCTGACATGGGGCTAGACATATTGTCAATTTCCCAGCTGCCCCAAGTCATGTGACTTGTGCTCTGATAAACTTCAATCACTCTGCTGTACTGCAAGTTGGAGTGATATCACCCCTCCCTTTTTCTCCCCCAGCAACAGAACAATGGGAAGGTAACCAGATAACAGCTCCCTAACACAAGATAACAGCTGCCTGGTAGATCTAAGAACAGCACTCAATAGTAAAAACCCATGTCCCACTGCGTTCTATTCAGTTACATTGAGAAGGAAAAACAACAGCCTGCCAGAAAGCAGTTCCCTCCTGAAGTGCTAGCACAAGTCACATGACATGGGACAGCTGGGAAATTGACAAAATGTCTACCTCCATGTCAGATTTCAAAATTGAATATAAAAAAATCTGTTTTCTCTTTTGAGAAATGGATTTCAGTGCAGAAGTCTGCTGGAGTAAGACTATTAAAGGAAAACTATACCCCGAAAATGAATACTTGAGCAACAGTTTATATCACATTAAGTGACATATTAAAGAATATTACCAACCTGTTATACATATATTTGAGTAATTATTGCCCTTTTACATCTCTTGCCTTGAACCACCATTTCGTGATGGTCTGTGTGCTGCCTCAGAGATCACCTGACCTGAAATACTACAACTCTAACTGTAACAGGAAGAAGTGTGGAAGCAAAAGACAAAACTCTGTTAATTGGCTCATGTGACCTAACTTTATAGTTTGTTTGGTATGTTTGTGTGCACCGTTGGATCCTAGGATCCTAGGAGGCTGTCCTTATTTTTTAAAATGGCTATTTTCTATTTATGATTACCCAATGGCACATGCTACTAAAAAAGTATATTATTATGAAAATGGTTTATTTACATGAAGCAGGGTTTTACATATGAGTTGTTTTATGCAATATCTTTTTATAGAGACTTACATTGTTCGGGGGTATAGTTTTCCTTTAACTGATGCATTTTGAAACCAATAAATCTATTATTTGATTTAAAATTGTGTGCAGTCCAGTTCAGTAATAAGGGGTACCTTAGTTTTCTACTTCTTCTTAAAGGACAACAAAAGGCAAAAAAATAAAACCCCATTTTTACTTTGTTTAATGAAAAAGAAAAATATCTCCAATATACTTTAATTAAAAAATGTGTATCATTTTTATAAGAAACCTGACTGTATTCAGTGAAATTCTCCCTTCATTTACTGCCTTCATTTACTTGTTCGCTTAGTATACAAAATACAGCATTTCTAGCCTTATTCTATTTTAGACTTTCCTTGTCCTTAAATATATATATTTCCTCATTAAAATCTGTTAAAAATATTTTGACAGACAATAAAAAAAGATCAGAAACATTGATGTAAAATTTAATACATGCAGGATGTATGCAGCAATGAAGAACCAGATTGCATCAACAAAGAAAACCAGCAGAGAAATTCAGAAGTAGATAAAGGGTAGGAAACAAATGTTTTGCTAAAATTATCAATTGATTTTTGCAAAGTGCTTGACTTTGTATGAGATAAAGAACCAGTCTACGGGCCCTTACACACAGGCGTTTGTGACCTGCCCTCCACGTTTGGCTGCGTTCAGCCGCAGGGGAGCGCAGGACTAGACACATTTTTCGATTAAAATCGTTTGAATATTCGATCAATCTAATTTTTTATAACAGGAAACCTGTTATCCAGAAAGTTACGAATTATGGAAAGGCCGTCTCCCATAGACTCCATTATGATGATATAATCCAATTTCTCAAATAATAAAACAGTAGCTTGTACTTGATCCCAACTAATATAAATTAATCCTTATTGGAAGTAAAACCAGCCTATTGAGTTTATTTAATGTTTACATAATTTTCTAGTAGTCTTAAGGTGTGAAGATCCAAACTATGGAAAGACCCGTTATCCGGCAAGCCCCAGGTCCTGGTGATTCTGGATAATAGGTCCCATGCCTGTATACATAATACAGACATTTATCTTGTAAGTTCACCTTTAACTTTTATAATGGTGTAGGCAGTAGGGCTCATTTATGACCACAAGAACAGTGGACAACTTGCGTTTTTCCCTGCTATGAGTTGCACATAAAACCAATTTTAATTAAAGGCACTTGCATCAAAATGTGTTCTTTGTACTTCCAAATAGTTGCACGCTTTTTGTTCCAAATAAAGCACTGCTGTGTCTATTAGTGAAGGAGAAACCTGGAGCTACCACCACCATGAGGCAGAATGCAACACAGATGTCCCAAAAGAATAGGACACACATTACTCACATGCAGAACACCAGAAATGCTGGCAGACAGGCTTTAAAAATATTTGGTGCAACTATACTCAATTTGTGATAAATCTCATGCACAATTGTGTTAATTTTGTCAAATTAACTCTGTTACACCAGGAGAATTCTGAAATTGTAATATTCTGACATAATTTGTAATAGATCGTTATTTTTTAATTATGTAGATTTTTGTACAGCAACTCTCTAGTTTGGAATTTCAGCAGACATTTGATTGCTATGGTTCAATTTACCAAAAGCAACAAGCAATGGCTTGAATAAAGACTAGAATATGAAAAAGTATAGGAATTGAATAGAAACAAATTAATAAAAAGCAGCAATAACAATAATATTGTACCTTGCAGAGCAATAGTTTTTTTCTTTGGCTCCCGGCAACAGTAACCCCCATTTAAGAGCTATAAAGAGGCAGAAGAGGAAGGCAGATAATTCAAAAGTTGTTAACAATAAGTTATTCTATAGCACACTAAAAGTTAACTTAAAGGAATTGTTCAGTATAAAAATAAAAACTGGGCAAATAGGCTGTGCAAAATAAAAAATCTTTCTAATATAGTTAATAAGCCAAATATGTAATACCCGGAGTGACTGGATGTCCAAAGGCCCCCATACACAGGCCAATAAAAGCTGCCGACAGATCAAGCCAGCAGCTTATTGGCCTGTATGTGGGGCCAGCCAATGGGCTTCCTCGATCGATATCCGGCCGAAAGTTGGCCAGATGTCGATTGGGCACGGTTAAAAATCCTGTTGGATTGTGGCCACATCTGTTAGTTGATGCGGTCCCACAATCCGACGCCCGTATTGCCTGCATTGTGATCCGATCGTTGGGCCGAACAAATCAGCCTGTTATCGCCCACCTCAATGCGGGCATATCGGGGAGAGATTGCCAAACTAGTGGATCTCCTTGTGTATGGCAGCCTTAACATAAAAGCCAGAACACTACTTCCTGCTTTGCAGCTATCTTGGTTTCCACTGATTGGTTACCAGGCAGCAGGACTGCCATCAGGGGGGCACAGGGGTACTGTTGTACTGGGCGCAGGCCTAAAGGGGAGCCCTGCTGTGATTCACTTTTCAAAATAGCCAGGTCCCCCTTGACAGCCCTGAAGAACCAAATTCCCGAAGCCACAAACGGACCAAAGCTATGAAAAGACCCGAGGTTGTAGCCGAGAAAAGACCCAAAGCTATGAAAGAAGCTGAAGTTGAAGTCATGAAGCCGCAAAAATTTGGATCTTCATACCATAAGTCTACTAGAAAATCAAGTAAACATTATATAAACCCAGTGGGCTGGTTCTGCTTCCAATAAAGATTACTTATATTTTAAATTAGATAATCTACAAGGTACTTTTTTACTAATAATGAGAAACAGGAAATCATTTTAGAAATGTGGATTATTTGGGTGAAATTGAGTTAAGATGGCCTTTCCATAATTTGTAGCTTTCTGGATAACAGATCCCATACCTGTATAATAGCATAAATAAGATTGCTGTTACTTACAAGACAAGTAAAGGATTCATCACTGGGTGGTGAGTGCATAGTCTGGAGTCCATAGTTTGAGAGTAGTAATTATTATCACTGTGGCTGCTGAAAAAAATTGAATAACCCTTTTCTTACCCTTTATTTGTGGAATGAAATATAAACTAAGTACAGTATTGCAAATGTGCTTTGGAGTATATTAAAGTCAAATGATTTACGTTATATAATTGCAGAATCTTATATAACCATTTCGAATTTGTTTACCTTATTACAATGTTTTTATTTACTTGTAGGAAAGAGATACTTAAGTTTATCAGTGATACTACAAAAGAAGTCAGGTGTTATACGCTGCAGAATTACCCTGTAAATAATATGCTCACAGGTAATATATACACAAATATCTTGGCAGAAAATAATGTAGGGAGAAATGTTCAAATACTGTAATCACATTTTTTCAACATGCTTTAGCAAAAATGTATTATGTTCTGCTATATGTTCATACTTTTCCATACTTAAAAAGTACAGTGGTTTTCATGTTATTTAATTTTTTCCACAAACTACATGTTACAATACTGCACGTTATTCTTAGTTAAAGATAAACTTTCTTTTAACCTTTTGCATCCTATCCTGCTATTTAACAAGCTGAATTTTAATGAAATAAGGGAATCAAAATAAAGCTTTCTACTGTATCACTATTAATACTGTACACTGAAACTGTGTTGGTTCAGTCATACAATATATGGGTTTATACATTAAACGTACATATTGGGACAGATTTACAAAGGTTTGAAGGGTAAATTACAAACTCGAATTTGAATGTGACATTTCACACCTTGACTATGGAAACCGTTCTAATTCGATATTCTCAACCTAAAACCTTGCCAAATTCATGTAGAGGTCAATGGCAGAGGTCCCTTGAACTATTTGAAAATGTCAATAGTAGTGATGAGCCAAATTACTCTAAAATCCGACCTTTTATAAATAACCACCTAAAATGGGTTTTATGAAGCCTTTGTTTTTTTTTTGTATTTTTCGGGGGGGAAAACTCTCACATTTTCCAATATTTATCATGCTCCAAAGCTGCTAAAAATCAGAATCCAAAAATACTCCAGCTAAAACCTGTCAAAATCATGTAAAAGTCAATGGCACATGTCCCTTAAATAATTTGATGATGTTTCTTGACTTCAGGGCCGGAACTAGGGGTAGGCAGAGTAGGCACGTGCCTAGGGCACAAAGCTGGGGGGGCGCCAGGCAGGTACCTGCATTGTTGCCTACCCCATGTCCAGTCCCTTCACTGCCTGACTTCCTGCGCTTCTTGGTGCTCCTGTGCTTGCACGCCGGCTACAACCTGCGCTTTTCGAACGCTGTGGCTGGCAAGGTTGCCTAGGGCACCTGGCTGGTGTGGCCTGGCTCTGCTTACCTTCGTCATCTTTGAGGGTTTTGGGCTGATTTTCATTTGATAATCCAAAAAAGTAGCCTTTTCCTGCGTCACAACTAAAAGAAGAATTTTCCAGGCTTCAAACTGAAAAAAAAATTGCACAATTTTGTTGCAACTTTTTCCCACATATGCTTTTTCAGTTCAGATTTATTGGTAAAGGGAGTTTGGTTGAATTTTTTTTATACGTAGTGAGAAAAAGTTTTGATTAAGTAAATACTAAACCTAAATGTATACATTTGCATATAAAAACAAGTTGCACCGATGACAGCCATAAATTGCAGGTCAATCACGTTGATGTGGTCCTGAGACCTGACCGCCCATTTGGCCTCCATTCTGAGACGATCGTTGGGTCCTGGGGACCATGATCGGATCAGCCGATATCACTCACTTCAATGCGGGCATATCCGGGAGAGATCCGCTCGTTTGGCGACATCTCCCTGTGTATGGCCACCTTAAGACTAGCCATTGATCTTTTTCTTTGGTCTCACCAACCTGTACATATGTAAGAAAGAATAGCAATCTGTGGAGTGCAACAGGGGACGATTAAAATTCAACTGCATTTGTGTAAATATGGAGATTTAGGAAAGCATTGAACATTTCTGGAACACTCATTATATACAAGATGTTGGGCTGCGCTGATTACATTTACATTAAATACAAACACTGCACCCTTAGTGGTTGCATTTTCTTGTAGTGTCAAATATTTCTCATATGATCTGGTAAAATGAGTATGAGGAAAGAATGGATGTATTTACTAACAAAAGAAATGCCCATGGCTACTGAGAAGTTGATATTTTTTTTTAATTATCAAATTAGAGAAACTGTAAACATGTAGGCACAGCTACAAAACTGCTTTATCATTTTCTTTGTTTGTAACAGATTATATTTCCATTGAGGACATGGAGAAATTCTCGGGGGAACTGCATGATTTTACACCCAACACTGCAGATTATTCAGCCTTTTGTGTCCAAGATGAAAATATTTTGTTTTCTAAAGCTAAAGATATCCTAGATAAAAAATAAAGCTCACGCTCATGTAATGTATTGCAAACTTTATTCTTTTTTCATATTCTTTTAATTCTAAGTTTACTTAAATTTTCAAAAATTTAAAACATTTACAAGTCCCAGTGGTGTCACTAGGTATTGCTGGGCCCCACAGGAAATACATTTTAAGGCCCAAAAAAAATCTAAGGGTTGACTTGTTTTATTAGTATTTATTCAAAGTGTATATGACGTAGGGACTCATGAGGGTCTGCTTCCTATAGCTACGCCCCTGACAAGGTCTTAATTGTAAGCAGCAAGGGCCCCATTAAACTATCAACAACAGCTTGGCAACCAATACGCATTGGAGGAATTGGCTAGCAATCCCATAACTGATTATTAGAAAAACTGTCATATTGGAAGCCAATAAAGATAACGGTTGCTAAGGAGGGTTGTTTGGCAAAATTATCCTAGTATAGTACAGGTATGGGATCCGTTATCCAGAAACCCATTATACAGAATGTTCCAAATTACGGAACTGCTTCTCCCATAGACTCCATTATAATCAAATAACCTAATTTTTTTAAAAACGATTCCCTTTTTCTCTGCAATAATAAAACAGTACCTTGTACCTGATCCCAACTAAGATATCATTAATCCTTATTGGAAGAAAAACTTATTGGATTTATTTAATGTTTACATGATTTTCTAGTAGATGTAAGGTGTGAAGATCCAAATTATGGAAAGCTCCATTATCCAGAAAGCTCCGGGTCCCAAGCATTCTGGATAATAGGTCCCATACCTGTATACCAATATTTTGTAACCTCTCAAAATCCCCCAAACTGGGTGCTACACAATCTTGGGCATATTGTCTATAAAAGTCTGTAAATATTTAAAGGACAAGTAACATCAAAAAATGTAATTGGTTTAAAGTTATAAAAATATAATGCAGTGTTGCCCTGCACTAGTAAAACTGCTGTATTTGCTTCAGAAACACAACTATTTTTTATATATAAATAAGCGGCCATGGGGGCAGCTATTCAAATGAGAAAGGGTTCAAGTTACACAGCAGATAGCACATCTGTAAAACATAATATTATCTGTTATCCACTATTTATCCTGTGCCATATAGCCTTTTTTTACAGTTTGCGCCATTGCTATTCATCAGCTTGTTTATATGTATGTATGTACATTTTTATTTGTATAGCGCTCCTTGAGGGCAAAGCACTGTACAGCAACAATAAATGAGTTGTAACAAACGAGGGTTCACTGCATTAATAAGTAACAATAAGTGCATTATTAGAAGTACAATTCACATAAATATAAAATATATTTCTGCAGTGTCAAGGAGACAAAAGGATGGTGGACCCTACCCCGTGGGGCTTACAGTCTAAATGGGAGGGTAACATACAGACACAATTCAGACTGGTATTAAAGTGCTGTGATTTACAGTGGGTGAAACTGTCGTAAAAGTGCCAGGTCCCAGTTCGGGTGTTATCCAGGTGCTCCCAGAGGTAGTCTCTGAGTTTTGTTTTAAAAA
>CM044436.1:49366541-49381198 GCA_024363595.1 Xenopus borealis | reverse complement strand
GAATCTCCCTGTCTGTCCTCAGCCTAAATATGCCACCTGTCTGGTTTTAACCTGAACAGCCTTGATTCCCATGTAAATGAATAAATGAGCAATATCGTCTCCCACTCAATGAGCAATAAATCATTTTGGATGACAAAATGTTTAAAATGCTCTCCCCCCATGTGCCACTGCTCATTCCTGCTGCTATAAATGGCTGCAATCAGCACTGCCCGTGTACCGTGAACAATAAGCTCCTTAAACAATTCACCATATTGTATTAGTTGCTCTTTGATGTCAGCACAAAGTTTAAAACAAACATTCTGAAATGTAATTCATTATGACTGCTGACTAACCAGAATGATAAGTGGGAGTCCCTTCATGTCCTAAAAAGGACACAGACTGGAAAGTAATACAAGTTCTGAAATGCACAGTGGAAAAGACAATAGTTAATATGTAGATAATGTTCAATTTTCCCAATTATGTTCTAAAATGATTTTTGAACAGTAAGACTTATGACTAACATTTTTTTCAGATTTTGGAGTGACAGAAATCGGACTACATTATAAGCTTTCATAAGGTAGCAGGTATTTGCAAGCGTCACTCTAACTTCTTTGGATTATTCCCAGCTGCCCCAAGTCATGTGACTTGTGCTCTGATAAACTTCAATTACTCTTTACTCAGTGGCGTAACTACCAGGGGTGCAAAGGGTGCTGGAGCAGTACTGGAGCAGCACTATTAACTGATGCATTTGTTTTTTTAAAAAAACATGTTTTCCCATGACAGTTTCCCTTTAATGTACATAAAAATTACCTGTATGTCATGTTGATCGTTTTTTGCGGATAGAGCTGCTTTTGTAATTAATTGTTACTTGATTGTATTAAACCTGACTGTTTTGCCAACCTGACTGTCCCATCTCAACCTGTCAGTTATAGTTTCTAATGCCAACGGACTACACAAATATGGCAGCCCCCTCACAGAAAACATGGGAATCAGATGGGTAATGTATAAGCATTGGGCAAATACTTTTATGACAAATTTTTAAACAGCATGCATAATAATAACAGCATAATATTATAACAGACTTAAATTTACATTTTGCTTCCAGCTGGTTTTTTTTTTTTTGTGTGTAGGCAGAGAAAGTCCCTCTAGTCCATGAGAGAACCATTTAAAGGAGAAGTCAACCCTTAATGTCCTAAACCCCTGCCCCCCCCCCTGAATTTTTTCTTCATTTTTATTCTGATATAAAACTCAGTGTAGCACCACACAGGTCAGAGCTCTGCCTGTCAATGGGGCTATACAAAGGAATGGAGGAAAGTGGATTATCTGCTACATGTGGCCTAGTCCTAAAGGCTGATTCCCCATCTGCTGTAGTCATACTCCACGGAGGACATACTGTATTACTATAATTTACTTGGCATCATTATTTGACACATAATGAAGAGACTTCAAACAGTTTTCTTGCCTCTGGATCAACAAGCGGTTAGGCAGGCAGGTTTATATACGTATTAAAAGGTTGAAATTGCTGGACATGTAACTTTTTTCACCATACTTACTATTAGTGATTGGCGAATCTACCCCGTTTCGCCGAAAGTCACAAACGACGTGAATTTTTTTTTTGACGTCAGCGAAAATTCGCCAGCGGCGAATCTCGGGAATTCGCCCCTGGTGAATAAATTTGCCCATCACTAGTTACTATGTTATTCCTAAATTTAGTAGCGTTTTCAATTTGTTCCTTCGTGCTCCAGCTCTCATACAGCATACCTTTCCTCTGCAAGAAAATTACAGCATACTAGACTAGCCATCAAACGTTTAATCCTGAAGCTCCTTTTTCTGGGGCTGCAACTCCCGGCAACCTGCCTTTGAACATTACACTCACTTTAAAACAAAACTGCTAAAATAATTATTTTATTAGTGTTACTATTGGTTTTAAGCACAGGCATCTGCTCTCAAGCATACATGTAGCAAAAGTAACACATTGTTTAAAGGTCCAGATCCTGAATAGGGCAGAGACACACAGTCAGATTCGGGGAGATTAGTCGCCCAGTGACAAATCTCTTCTTCTTTGTGAGGCAACTTCGAAAAATGAAAGGCAGTTTGGGAAGATTAGTCACCCTGAATCTGTCTCTGTCCTTACTGAAATAATGAAATATTGAGTTACAGTACTTATATTAGTGACTATAAACCACAAAAGACAATAGGGTTTACGATGATGCAAATATGGTGTGCTTTGTACCAAATTTCTTTGTTTTAATTCATTAACAAGTTTGCAGCTATTTTTTTTTACAGAGCACCTTGAGATAGTAAATCGTTCCTAATGTACTGTGAATCTATGATAAGCAGCCTGTGATTTTGTCATTAGCAGAGAAAGGTGAATCATATCAGGCTGTTGCCCTTCTAATGAAAAAAATAATAATAATACAGAAATCTGCTAGTAAAGGCAAAGTGCAAGAATGAATAATTAGGTTATTTTAGTTAAAGTGTACGAACAACTGTCCTAGATTGTGTTAAAGTATAACCAATGTTGTTAAACCGTATTAAGTTCTCAGAATATCCAGGTCGATGAAATCAGATACAATATATTTTTATTTTTCAAACAGTTTACATAATTTGCACCAATAGTCCATTATTACAGAGACTGTACAAACACAAACTTACAAGATATTGGATCCTAGGTATCATAACAACAAAACTATACTTCATCTAGGTAATTTATAATCCCTAGCACTGGAAGCTTTGACTGTGGGTATGAGATGAATAAGAGTGTGTATTTAGGCCAGTACTATATGGTGAGATGGTCATTATGGGCTCTTTACTGTTCCCCAATAGCAGCATTCAGGCTACAGCCAGATGAGGGGGTGTCACCTGGGAAAGTGCTTCCCCTATTTGGCTCCTCATGACTATATTATGCTAAATGCAGGCAGCACTCAGCCATTTTGAATCCAATGACCTTCTGCTACAGACACTGGCAGCAAGGCAGGGTACAAACACCATGGTGCCTTGTGTGTTTTTCTGCACTTTGCACCATCCCTCACCATCAGTAAATTACTGCAGACTTATGGCAGTGCTTTCTATCTTTTTTCATGACCAGCCTGGCTGCCATGATCTGCATCCAGTCCATGGACTTCTTGTTGTGGGTAGACCTGTCATATGGATATGCCATACCAAACAACCCATAAGATAAACAAGTGCCTGAAATTGTCTCTGGTCAGAGTAATGGAGAAAACCAGCACCAAAGGCACAAAAACACATTGTACTGGTGAGTATTTCCCCTATACTTGCCATATTAAATGGTCATTGCTCTTTTGTTTTTTGGATAAGCTGTGGGATAGACTTTCCCTTCTTTGATTTTACTGCTGCTTTCATGGCTAAATACAGACCCAGCACACCAGAAATACATGAACTATTTGTGTTGCAGGGTAAAATTATGTTAGAAATGAGTCAGCAATGTCTTTTTACTGCAAATCAGAGTATATAGCGGGTTGATAATCCACATTACTGTAGTGCTTCAGTACATGTTGACCAATTAAAAAATAAAATAAGCCAAAGTTGATTCTAGTATGCATAAGCCCTGACAAGAACAGATTTATTTGCAGCACAACATTGCAGTGACACATACCAAAGCATTTTCACACCAACATGCACATTTGAGGTTCCCATATATTGTATAATTATAAGAATAACAACTTTTGGGCTGTTTGATTTCATTAATATACATTTCCTATAGTTGCCTATTGTACATTTCTCTTAATAACCCACAATATATACATACTTACAAATGTACAGACATAAGATATTAAAGGTCATGATTTAGCTTCTTGTATTTACTAATGCAATTTAATTTCAGCAGCATATTACGGATATTAGAGGAAGTTAATTTAAGTAGTGGATATGAAATCAAACCTCATTTAATAAAACTCATTTAAAGCTTCCTTTACCACTGGAGTGTAGAAAATACTCCATTACATATACAGTAATATAGTCTACAGCAGTGGGGTCATTGTAAAGCACATTTTTAATCGATATGGAGGATTTCATATGAAGGTTACTTTGCTGTTATATCAGTGCAAAATCACTGATTGTGCAGTTAAACACATTAACAAATTGGTTTGCTGAATAATCTAGGAAGTCTGCACAAACAATAAGGGTCCACAGAGGAGAGAGAGGAAAAGCACCATATTCTAGCTCTGTTGTCATTTGTTGCAGGGGATAAAAATGTAAATTCAGTGTCCAGTTAAACCCAAGTTTTTTCGCTTCTGAAACTACTTAATAGTACACTCTGTACACTGAAAGTTCTATGCTTAGGAAATCACATTTAAAAAGTCCTGTATACCTTCAGTTTTTACTTTCCCTGGATAGACCTTTCCTTTTGCTTTCCCCCACTCACATTCTATAAAGGAGCAACTGCCTTAGCTTGCCTAATGTTAACAGTTATGGGTCTTTATATAACCTCAAACAGCCCTACTATTCTGGTTAAATTCCTTTATATGACCCTAAAGAGGCAGACCTACAGCAAGCAGTCTGATGGAATACTCTACACACAAGACAACTCAAGTTTCAAATTACTTGTAAAAGCGGAAAACTTTGCAGCATTCATATTCCCTTGTCCTAAGCCCAATTCACCAAGAATATTTTAAGCTATAGTGCCCCCTAAAATATAATGTTTTTTGCCTTAAAGCATTCCAATTCTACAATTAGCAAACAAACAGTAATTTTACCCTTAGGCACCTCTGCTGTAGGTAGGGGCACATTCTCTCTGGGACACAAACATACAACCACAAGTACTAATGCACCATATTAAAAGGTAAACAGGAGGACTG
Source organism: Xenopus borealis (assembly GCA_024363595.1). NCBI lineage: Eukaryota > Metazoa > Chordata > Amphibia > Anura > Pipidae > Xenopus > Xenopus borealis. The sequence goes on along the minus strand of CM044436.1, from coordinate 49,376,402 downwards.
AAAAGACATCTTAGCTACTAGGGCACAGGGGGTAGGAATGAACCTTTTGCCCCAAGGAATGTAGGTTAGCTGGTTGTTGAACAGCTTTACATTTCATTAGAGTAGCCATAATTTGGTGTTGCCGAGTACTGAGGATCATTCTGTGTCATGGCACCCTGTGCGGCACCAAAGGCGGCATTTTGAGCTGCCTGCTGTACGTGAGGATTTTTCCAAGCCCCTGTAGTCCATTCCTCTTGAGCCTTGCTCATACTGCCTCCAGCACCCCGGTAAAACCTATGAACCTGCAGGAGCAAATATGATTGAATATTAGACATTTAGTATAGTTCTGCATGCTAGTAATCACCGCACACATATCTAATGAATATTCCCTCCTTTAGCAATGGATTAAACCAAAGCATGATAATTATTTAATTCTGATCACAAAGTGACCAAGTATATTTGATGCTTTTTGAGAAATGCAGACGTATGGGTTTTAGGTGAAAATCCATGGAAACTGTGCATATGAATGTTTATGCATTTCCATGTAATGGAAGGTGCTTCCATGTCATTTATGACATTTTTGCTGGGGTTTTTATAGGTCAAAACCCCTGTATTATTTCCTCAAGCATGCAGCATCAAAACATTTCACACATATATACACTGCCAGCCTAGAAAATGTCAATTACCTTAGTCAGTGCCACAAAGGAGAGGACAGCTACAGCTGTAAACATGATGGTTGGGATCAGCATTACCACTGCAGATCCAACATTTGTACCGAAGAAACTGATTGAAGCAATCCAGCCACTGTGGGGAAAGAAAATGAAAAGGTAGATAAACAGGAAAATGTTTATAGCACAACAAAATGGTACTGGATAAAAAGGAGAAAATTACAGATACAGTTTTTTTTTTTATTTAACAAACCATACCCCACAAAACTATAGATGAACTCTAAATAAAACTAATCGCCTCATGTCCTTCTGCAAAGCCCCTGCAGCAAAATGCACACATTCAGCTCTCCAGTTCCAGATCTTCATCTTCAACAGAAACATATTTCTAGAAACTTGCAATCTTGGACCCTAACACCAACAGTCCACATTTTCTGTGAGGAAATGTATATTTTGATTATAAATTAGAGCAAGCTGTATTTGGCTCACCTATATATGAGCAATTGTTTCCTTGTAACCATGGATGTAAAAAGCTTGTACCAGGTTATCCCTCATACTCAAGGCATTGAAGCCTGCAGGAATGCACTGACGATCAGTAATGAAACCCAAGCCCCATGAGAATTTCTGCTTCAACTACTTAAACTCATTCTCACGAGAAACTTTTTCCGGTTTGAGAATTCACGTTATCCACAAGTCTCTGTAACAGCTATGGGAAGTGCCCTTGCTCCTGCATATGCCAACTTATACATGCTATATTTCTAAATGACACACATTGCACCACAGGTCGGTAACTCAATCCTTATGTATTTCCAGTACATCCATGACCTGTTTATTATCTGGACTGGCAGTAAACAGTCTTTGTTAGAGTTCCATGCACTAGATACTCCAATCAAACTTACATTGAACTACCACACGCACGAGATCAATTTTGCCAGGTTACCCCTCACTGAAGGAGGGTGGAGCTGGACACCAACTCTATAGGAGCGGGTGTAATGATTAACACAGGGCAATTGAAGGCAATGTCCTTGTGGATTTTACATACTGAATGGGACAATATATTCTTATGCTGTCAATACCTGTGGATACTCCTTGGAATAGCCCGCCCACCTCTACAGTACATTAATTGAACACACTTAGGATGACGGGAAGCAGAGTGGGATTGTTTCATTTGTTTATCTTTGAGGTTAACCTTAGTGAGAGGCACTTCCCTGTCCTTCAGGTTGCAGACAAGCAATCACAAAAGGATTCCTGTGCACGGCTTCAGGAGGGATACGAGACAAGCAGTAAATTCAGCTGCACAGGATCTGTTATTTTAACAGATTTAATTGCAGTACCTGCAATATTGTTTTTGCCTTTATATCCCCCTTATTTATTTAATTTGTCTCTTAAAATAAAAGCATTTTTTTAAAATTACACACAGCTATCCTGTTACTCTGCCCAGTTTTGGATTCAAAGTAATGCAATGTAAAAAAAAAAGTTCCTACTTATGGGATTCTCAATATGTACAGGGAATATCCCTACATTTTATTTTGCCATGGCCAGCATCACACATTTCAGTGACATATTCTATTTGTAGGGTGTTTACATAGTAACACAGTTAATTTTGGTTAAGAAAAATCAACTGTGGAGGAAACTCAACCCTTCTGTGTATTAATTGGTATCACATATTAGGACCTATAGTGAATTTGGCTGCAGTACATAAAGTCATACACAAAAAGCCAACACAAAACTGCATGCTCCAATAAGATCAATATTAATGATATTTGGGAAACGTAACAAGTTGGCATATGCACATTCATTGCTTAAAGCTATACAAGTCTTGGTTAACAGACAACTACACAGGCCACAAATTATACTTGTAGAATCTTCACCATAGGCAGTTCTTGTGGCACACAAGGCAACTCATTCAGGCAGGAAATTCCCAGAAATATGACATTTAAGCAGTCACAGAGACCTGGATTTAAACAACTGTATGAAAGCACTCAGCTTTTGGCCTTGTGCTTTTATATGGTCATGGAACTCCTCTCTGACTTATAATACAATATGCTCATATTTTACTATAGGGGATACTTAATTCACCATAAGCTACTCAAGAATGTTTATTATTGCTAATATATACATAGAAACTCACCAAACTCCCCAGCCCGGGATGCCAACAGCTTGGATTATGCTGATCACCAGCTGACCAGTGAAAGTGAAGAAGAAAGCCATGAAATTAAATGAGCTGTCTGTCCTGTGGGCAGAGGAATAAACATATCACATCTGAAAAAGTGTATCCAGCTACAGATGGGGCAAGTAGTAAAACATACTTAAAGCTCAGTGAAGGGACAATAATGATTGCCACAACTGTTTATAATGGCAATAAAAATAACCACAAGAACAAAAATTATACATAAGCACGTCTGCAAAGGAAGGAAATGTTGTGGTAAGGAGTATAAAGGAAAGGGATGGGTATATACTACAAATGAATATAGGGGGCAGAAATGAAAGATTAGTTTTTTAGTGAAAAATTGTAGCCAACAGGTAAAAGATGTGAAATGGAGAAAGAAAGTTACTTACTTGAAAGCTTTGTAAATAGGTCTGAACCAGCAGACATAGGAGCAGGGAGTAAAAAGGATGAGCCACAGAAACGCCAGGCCAAAGTTAGTGGCGCTGCCTCCTCCAATCAACCACGCCAAGCAACCAATCAGATTCACTCCCAGAGTGATGCTATTTACTGCAAGCACACATGGGGATCACGCAGAGAGGCACACACATGCAGTGAGAAGAGAGCCAAAGATCAGAGTGTGACTGTGGACAAGGTAGTGTTCAGAAAGTGGGGTTTTCAATTATTCTATATTTAGCCACCCAAATTAATTTCCCCAAATTGCAGTGAGCATGGAAATATACTTAATTTCCTAAGCAAAGATATAAGAGATTGTGTTACATTAATTAAATGCTTTGTAATCTGTCCTTGGAACTTTTCTAGGAATAACAATGAGCAGGTGGCTCTTATGGCACTTTAGGCTCAAGCCAGATGTGAAGATTCGGGGAGATTCGTCACCTGGTGATTATTCATTAAAGACGTAGGAAGGCAGGGGGAAGCGGTTTGGGGAGATCTGTTGCCCCCAAGAAAAGACAAATCTCCTTGAATATTCCCATCTGGCCTTACCCTTAGACAAAGGGATTTGCAAGTATTCACACCCTAAATGTAACAAATGTTATGTTATCTATTCAAATGAATAGCTAGAAGTGGGGCTCATTTATTACCTTACCACTGAAAAATTAGCATCAGGAGAGTAATCCATACTACGCAGTACAGGTGGAAGTGAAAACGAATATGTGATTGGCTGTCATGGGTTACAGCCCTGGGGCAAATTTACCCAGTGTTAATAAAGGATTCCTACCTTGTAATGATTGTAAAGATAATCCTGATTAGCAACAGTACTTTGTATTTATTTGTATCTTATTATAATGGCCCCCTGTTTGGTCTGCTATATAGCAGTGCATATAGAAGTAGCACTATATAAATAAAAATATACACATACATACATAGTGCAGGTCTGCCATATAAAAATATGAAAATGCAAAGAGAGAATAAATTAATACTATCTATACACCATATAATCCCTTCCCATAGTAAAATCACTGGTAAAAGTATATGTAATATTTGCAGAGAAGCATGAATTGATCTTGCCATATGAGATGAGACATTTCCTCTTGGCTGAAAAAAAAAATACAGGTATGGGACCTGTTATCCAGAATGCTCGGGTCCTGGGGTTTGCGGGATAACAGATTGTTCTGTGATTTGGATCTTCAGTCTACTGGAAAATCATGTAAACATTAAATAAACCCAATAGGCTGGTGTTACTTCCAAGAAGCATTAATTACTTCTTAGTTTGGATCAAGTACAAGCTACTGTTTTATTACTACAGAGAAAAAGGAAATCATTTTTAAAAATTTGGATTAAAAGGATAAGATGGAGTCTATGGGATACAGCCTTTCCGTAATTTGGAGCTTTCTGGATAAAAGGTTTCCAGATACCGCATACCATACCTGTACATATAATCTCCTGTTTATTTTTCTCTTGCTGTTTTAAGGAAATACAAAGTAGAAACAATTACAAATATTAAAAAAAATACTCCCTTCATGCCAGGCCAACAATTGGCAATATCTTTAGTACAAATAATGAAATATTCTAAAACTACACTAATTGGAATATTACACATTATTGAGACATAAGAACAAATGTTTGTAAGAGAGGGTTTGATTGAAAAAAAAAAAAAAAAAAAAAAAAAAAAAGAGGCCTGTACATATGCAAATCTAAGTTTACTTGAAAGATGAATGGGAAAGCCAGCCTTACAAATTTGTACCCCCAATGAATTTATATTTCCTTGTCTTAAGGAACAAAACCATAAGACTGATGGGGTATGGGAGATATTTCACCTACCATAGAAGCAACCAAAACCACCATGTTACCTCCTGTTCAATTAAATGAACATTGACATGAAAAAAATGTAAGTGTTTCAAAGTAATAAAAATATAACGCAGTGTTGCCCTGCACTGGTAAAATTGCAGTGTCTGCTTCAGAAACACGACTATTATTTATATAAATAAGCTGAAGTGTAGTAACGGGGGCAGCCATTCACATGAGAAAAAGCTCAGGTGACACAGCAGATATAAGATAAGTTCTGTAGAACATAATGGTGTTATCTGTTATCCACTATTTAACCTGTGCCATATAGCCTTTTTTTTTCAATTTACACCATTGCTACACAGCAGCTTGTTTACATGAACTATAGTAGTTCTGAAGCAAAAAGTGCAGTTTTATTGGTGCAGCACATCAGTACGTGATATTTTCATTACTATAAAACACTACTTTTTTGGTATTACTGTTCCTGTAAATGGCAAACATGTCAGCTCTGTTAAGATGGCCATACACGGGCAGATAAAGCTGCCGATATCGGTCGTTTAGACAGATTTGACAGCTTATCTGCCAGTGTATGGGGGCTTCCGTCGGGTCTTCCCGACCAATATCTGGACACGATATCGATCGGGAAGGTCGGATTTTCTTCCGACCGACCTGTCGGAAGTCCATTGCACTTCTCATAATCCGATCGTTCGGATTACCCCGAAATAGCCCTGCCAGTTAGTGGTATATTGGGGAAAGATCCGTGGATCTTTGCATCTATGGCCATCTTAACTGCCAAGAACAGTGCCAATCATAACCATACAAAATAAAGAGAGCTGCTCAGAACAGGTCAAACTGTAATGGTGTACAATTATGTTTTTTCTCAGAGTGACTTCCGAAAGCTTAAAATTACACACATCTTAATAAACAAGCCATTCATTTTACACAGTTTTGACCTTTCGGAAGTCACTCTGAGAGAAAACGTAATTGTACACCGTTACACTTTGACCTGTTCTGAGCAGCTCTCTTTATTTTGTATGGTTTTGAATGATTGGCACTGTGCTTGGCAGTTAAGCTGACATTTGGAAAATGTCCAAATATGAATGGCAGTTGATCTTGGCCTTTAATATGTGTTTTCAAGATAACTACCACTGAGAATTTAAGACTCCTGCTCCACCATGGGGCACGTCTTTTCCATTCTAGTTAATTTTTATGTCTTTGATATGATAAGCTGTCACTCACAGTTCAGCTATTCAGCTCAATGACAGACAAACAAATGAAACTTCACAAATGGACACATTTAATTTGATGAGTAACAGTTTTCTCTCCTAATTCAAAAACTTCACATAGACTTCATTGGAGTTTTCATGTGATTAAACCATTGGATGTCTCATCAAACTGAATCTGGGCCTTTGTGTGAAAAGACAATATTTAGTACTGATTTGGAGCCATTCACCTCTCTGTAGACAAAGAATGACAAGTTTGTGCAACAGTATAATTAGAAGGAACATTGATTTTAATCAGTCATGCAGGATGTAGAGTTAAAAGGTGTCATTTATAATCAAGCAGTGAGATTATGGAAATTAGTTGAATAATTTGTGGTGAATTTCTATAACACCTTGGGCTGCAATTAGACAAGAGGATGGCATATCTACGGTAAACATTTGGCTGCCATGCCGGTAGCTGTGAAGGATCACAGATCTGACATGCCTCTTGTACATAGTGGAAATACCTAACAATATTACAGAATATGATCATGCCACTTGTAGTGTTATCAACTCCCCTGACATGTTTCCTCTCATGTGGACCTAGGGCAAATGGGGTTCCCTTTAACTAGCAATGCAATTAGTTCTTAACATGTTCTCTCTCCTATATGATAATTACAAAGCTTGCTGTGATTTTGAGAAGACTATGGTCAGTCTAGTAACAACTCGCTTAGTACTGCCCACTCACACATCCACAAGTAGTAGAGACGTTTGGCAGTGGTCCGGTGCAGGTCTGGGATGTCCGTGTCAAAATCCTGGTAGAAACATGGCTTCAGAGGTATGAAGCGGGGAAGAGGTGGGAAGTTGTTTGGTTTATCTGGAGGGAAAAAAATAAATTAGTACTTCAGAGTTGACACTGGATCAGATGTATGACTGAAACAGGGCAATGGCAGGTAGTTGGCAAGCCAGGTGCAGTTTTATTTTACCTTTTCTAGCCATTTGAGAGGCATGCCAACCTTTTTTGGCCCAGGGACCGGCGTCAAGGCAAAAAGTTTTGCAAAGCCTGGGGTGGGGTCAGAGTCCAATTTGGCACAACCTGACGGCCCAGTTCAGGACTGTCTGCAACATGCTTCTGGGCCGCAGCCTGGTGGTTGGGGACAACTGCATTAGAAGATCACTTTTGTCTTCATTATGTTTCCTTGGAAATTTTTGACCAGTACCCACTTCAAGCATTTGCAACAACATCTCTAATAAAGACATATATACACAACTTATATGTATCCGGCCTATTCAAACTGACCTAAATGTAAGTGCACTAACAAAGTTTCTCTAAGCAAAAAAAAAACATTAAATTAAAGGAGAAGGAAAGGCAAACATAAGGCACCCCCAAGTGATTAAACTGATGTACCTCAAACCCGGGGCCAGTGCTGCTATCAGATGAAATCTGCACCGGCCCCGGGTTATAGAAGCGAGCACCATGCAAATCACTACTTCCTTCTGCGCGCTGATGCACATTTCCCTGGACTGACGCATGTGCATTAGAATGAAATAGCCAATTTTAAAGTAGTTTGGCTTTTCGCTCTAATGCACATGTGCATCAGTGCGTATAAGAAAGTAGTGATATCTGTGGTGCTCGTTTCTATAACCCGGGGCCGGTGCAGATTTCATCTGATAGGAGCACCGGCCCCGGGTTTGAGGTACATCAGTTTAATCACTAGGGCAGTGATTTTCAACCTTGTGCCTCCAGCTGTTAAGAAACTACAAGTCCCACAATGCATTTGCCTGACTGTGGCTGTCAGACTCCTTCATTGCATTGTGGGACTTGTAGTTCCTTAACAGCTGGAGGCACAAGGTTGAAAATCACTGCACTAGGGGGTGCCTTACGTTTGGCACCCCCAAGTCTATTATGCCTTTCCTTCTCCTTTAAAGTTCGCAAGGAAAAGCTTGCACTGAAGAATTAATACCAGCAGAATTTTGGCTGCTAGGACGCAACTTCGCATTTTAGTGAATTAGCGATGTGGTAGCAAATTTGCTCTTGGCAATGTGCAGGCCCGGATTTGTGGAAAGGCCACCTAGGCCCGGACCTAGGGTGGCAGGATTTTAGGGGGCGGCACAGCCACACCCACATTGGTTCAGAAACACTGGATATGTGCAGGAGATACAATAGTTTTTCAAATTTCCCATGCACCAATCCCCATTGCTCCGGTCCTGATGATGAAAATTTGCGAATAAAGGACAGAGTATAGGGGCGACGAGCGGCAGTGGACCTAGGGGCGCCCTCTATGTAAATCCGGCCCTGGCGATGTGCAGTGAATTGTATGAAGGAGAAAATTTGTCCTTTAGTGTATTTGCCCCAAGGATGAAGAGTGAGTGAAGATTATGGCACTGAGCAGCATGTGGCTGCATGGGTGTAAGAATCCCATGCAATGTGGATCACTTGGTAATAATAAGGATTGCCAACATAACCACCTTTTAAAAATGCCCACATAAACCCATGACCCAGGTAGTACTAAACGGACTTCATATATAATAGTAGTCAGGCACCGTTTTCAAGGTGTCCTTTATTGAAGCTGTATTAGGTTGCTGACTGACCCTGGTTGGAGTATACACAGATTTCAGCAAAGCCATTCAAACACACAGACTGAACATGACGGTACGTCTATATAAAAAAATCTCTTTTACACCAATGTTAGTTGTCAATATCTTACCAGACATGACGAGCGCAATGTCTGCCCGCAGTCACGAGGGAAAATGTCCCCTGAATGTGGGAAGCCGAAGCCTGAAGGGTCACAGGAGAAACCTTTAGATGAATGAACACAGCTCCACACACCGTCTGAGTGATAATCGATGGATAAACACACAGTTATAAAGATGGAAGCGAACGGGCGCCGAGAAAGTAAGATCACTGACTCTGTGAGCCTACAAGGAAAAGCCTCGTGAATGACATTAAAGAGCTTACAATACAGCGCTATTTCTATCAGGGCCGCTATTCGAGCTCGTTCGCAGTTTGCGCGTACTTGTGCCTCCGCTGCCTACAACCCTCAGCTGTCAGTGGTGACGCCATGTGCGTCACGTCCTTACGTGTGGGCTTGACGCTGCGGACGTTATGATCGCATAGCGGGGTCACAATTAGGGCATGGACGCACTTTACTGTGGAGAGTAGTGGTCAGGGTTATTGGTGTGTGTTGAGTTTCATGTTGTACTATACCGCGTTTGATAGTAAAAAAAGAGAGATCAAAAAAGTTGTGGCAAAAATATTTTTGACCATGCTTATTTTTGTGGCCACAGTAGGATTGCCACCTTTTCTTGAAAAAACTACTGCCCGTCTTATATGTTTATGTTTTTTTCCCTTATTAATAACATTGGGATCAGCCATCAACACACTGGCTAATTACCATGTTTTTTTTTATATTTTATAATATGTGGCAGTTTATGAAAGTTTGATCATATTTCTGTTTTTTAAAGTAATCACAGTTTTGTTAATGAAGGTGAATTGCCCTTTTAGCTGTGAGTCTAACTTTTCCCAAGGGGCCTGTAATCTTATATTGTTACATTTACTTATTTGCAAAAGAAAAATATTCTCTATGACACCATGCTAAAAAAAGTATAAATTTATTAGTAC
>CM044436.1:49354012-49364346 GCA_024363595.1 Xenopus borealis | reverse complement strand
TTGACCACCAGAGGTCTCTAATACACCTGCTGGTGAACTCTAACTAATTACTTAGTCCCTCTATAGCCACCCTTTGAATATTTTTGTACATTTACTTATTTGCTTATCTAGAAATTGTTACAAAACTATCCTAGCTGCATCTGGTGGCTGTTCTGAACTCTGCCAAAAGCCAATTAAGCATGCAGCGTATGCATCTGGCCGTCCGGTCAACACTGCAAAACCATCCAACATTTGTATTTCTTACCTTGTTTTCCCGTCGCATCCGACTTGACGCCTGTGTTTTGGAGCAGCGTATCGGATCTGGCAAAAATGCATGAAAATGTAGTTCTACTCTAGGTTAGAATCTTTGTTTCCTGTACTTCCTCATGGCAGTGGGCAACGAAAGGGTTAAACCCCCTGACGTAGGAAGGCACAGGGATAGAATAAAAGTACTTCCGGGTCCCTGCCCCACCCATCTCAAATTCTCCTGTCGCAGGAATACCCCCACACCAGAGGAGCTGCTCTCTCTCCTACTGAAGCCCCTGGGGCCGAGGTCCACCTGTAAGTGCCCTAGGGGGGAAGCCAGTTTGCTTCAGGGCCTTTGTTGCCATCGGCGCAATTAGCCACAATGCTGCCATTCGGTAGGTAGCGCGTGCGCGATAAGATGCCGAGCGCCCATCTCTAATATGGCGCCAACGAATCACTGCGATTATGCGCACGTCCACTTATTTAAAAAGAATGCGCACCAAAAATTCAGGTAAGCACATTTTGGCTTTTATTCGCAAGCAGATACACACAAGTGGCCAAACCTCTGCTCTACCAGCCCAGGTGTAAGTATACTGGGGAAAAAACACAGGAGCCTTAACAGTCTGTTATTGTTACTACTGATGCCTTACTTGTTTATTCTTCCAGACTGTCTATCATGAGCTGCAGAAGCTCAGGCTCCAGGGGGTAAGTGCACAAAAGAGAGCTTTTTCAAATGAAAAGATTCAAGAAAGGGTGAGTAATTCCACAAATACTTGTGTTTTTTCCAGGAGTCCTCCCCTAAGAGAGGAGTCACGAAGGCAGAAGACACCTAGAACAGAGTGCTCAGCCTGTGGAGAACCAGCACTACAGGGGAAAAGGCTGTGTGAAAGGTGCCTCCAGGAAGTAGCAGGCCCCTCCCCCAAACTACTCAATCTGAAGGATTGGATGCAAACTACAATAAAACAATCCATGAATGACATGGTTAATCAAGTCACGGAGAAAGTACTACTCAACATTGACAGCAAATATAGATCACATCGGCGGATACCAGTAGACCCCACACAGAAAGGGAGTCCTCACACTATTCCAGTGTTTCTGAAGGTGGACTCTCACAATCAGAAGGGGAAGAACAAAATGTATGCTCCTTCAATCTAGACTACCTAGACCCCCTCATAAAAGCCATGAGAACCTCCTTGGAATTGGAGACACCTGAAGAAACACCGAAACACGACAGACTCTTTAAATCAGTAACTAAGAAGGGCAAGAAATTCCCAGTACATAGGGTAATCATCATGAACATGATCCTAGAGGAATGGAAGATGCCTGACAAAAAAATAGGGTTTTCCAGAAGAATCAAAAAAACCACCTTGGCTCGTGCCAACCATCTGTGGATTGAAGAGCTTGAACAATCCATCAAAAATGGTACGGACAGGAAGAAACTGATCGAAATAGTCCAAGACATCAAAACTGTGAACGACTTCATGACTGAAGCATCCATGGACTGGTCAGATTCTCCGCCAAAAACATGGGACTCAGCGTGGTGGCTCGCAGAGCCCTCTGGCTAAGACATTGGCATGCTGACCCCCAAAGCAAACATAATCTATGCTCACTTCCATTTGAAGGATCATTACTATTTGGGGAACGCCTGGACAATATAATATCTAAAGCTTCGGCAGGAAAGTCATCTTTCCTGCCACAAGATAAAAGAGAAAAGAAACCCATTCAAGAAGCCAAACAATACAGACCTGGCAAACCTTTTTTCAGACAACCTTGGAGGGCTAAAGCTCAGGGACAAGGGAAAAGAGACTTCAAATCTGAGAAGAAAACAACATGAAGGTGCGCGAGCCCCACTGTCCTACCTCGGAGGAAGGTTAAAAGAATTCAAGACAGCGTGGGCTCAACACACATCGGACGCATGGGTATTGAACATCCTAAGCGAAAGCTACTCATTAGACCTCCAGGAATATCCAACAAGCTTTTTCATATCTTCGGAAAAACCAAGATCACAAGGAGCAGTGACAACACTAAAGAAAATCCTAACAGATCTCATAGACAGAAGAATCATATCAGAAGTTCCCCTAAAAGAACAATTCAGGGGTATTTATTAACACCTCTTCCTAAAGAGGAAAACAAATGGCGCATTCAGAGTCATAAACATCTAAACAAATTCTTAAGAACAAAACACTTCAAGATGGAAACTCTGAGATCTATAAGCCAACTCATAAACCCTGGAGACTGGATGCTAAAGATAGATATCCAGGACGCATACCTTCACATCCCTGTTCAGGAAACACACAGAAAATTCCTCAGGTTCATGATCCTGGGCAAACACTACCAATACCAAGCCCTACCGTTTGGACTGGCCACGGCTCCGCGAGTCTTCACAAAAGTTCTGGCCCCCATGATAGCCTTTTTAAGACTCAAAGGAATTCAAATCTTCTCATACCTCGACGATATGCTTCTAAAAGCACCCTCAAAAGAGCTTTTACTCCAACACCTATCCATAGTCCTGGAAACACTGGAAAAATGGGAATGGCTAATCAACTGGAATAAATCCTAAATCCCTCCAGTATCTATGATACCGAGAACCATCAAAAAGATAAAGGAGGAGAAAGCCCATGTAGTTCTCATAACACCATGGTGGCCGAGGAGACCTTGGTTCCCTCAGATTTCACAACAAGAACCTTTCAGACTTCCTCTAACACCAAACCTACTACATCAGGGATCTCTTCTACACCCAGACCCAGGAAGTTGGGCCCTAACTGCCTGGAACCTGAAAGCATAAAACTGAAGGGAAAAGGTCTCTCTGATGGGGCTATCAAAACCTTAATAGCATCCAGGAAAATATCAACCTCCAACAAGTACAGAAAAATCTGGGAAAAATTCTCACACTGGAACCATGAAAATTTTGGATCTGACACTACAATTTCTCACTCACAATAGTAGAGTTCTTACAATCAGGGCTGGAGGTAGGGTTGCCACCTTTTCTTAAAAAAAATACCGGCCTTACACTATATTTGGCTTTTTTTCCTATTAATAAAATTGGGATCAGCCATCAAAAATACCGGTCAGCCTGGTAAAAAACCGGGCAGGTGGCAACCCTAGCTGGAGATGAACCTTAGTACCTCCACTCTGAAGGGCCAAGTATCTGCAATCTCGGCTTACACGGATAAACAATGGTCCTCCTACCCATTGATCAAGAAGTTCTTCCAAGCTCTAGCCAGAATTCACCCCCAGGTAAGAAACACAGTTCCCCCCTGGGATCTCTCTCTAGTACTGGACGCCTTGACCAAAGCACCATTTGAACCAACAGAGAACATCCCTCTGAAAAGCCTTACTATAAAAACCACTTTCCTCCTGGCCATATCTTCAGTGAGAAGAAAAGGAGAACTTCATGCTCTCTCAGCCAGGGAAAACAAGATCTGCCTTCTGCACGACAAAGTAATCCTAAAAACACAGGACAAATTTGTCCCCAAAGTCGCTACAAAATTCCACATGACTCAAGACATAGTGCTCCCAACCTTCTTCAGCAACCCTCAAAACGAAGAAGAAACTAGACTCCATCACCTGGATGTAGTAAGGGGCCTAAAAACCTACCTAAAAAGAGTGGCAAGCTTCAGACAATCCAACAGTCTCCTTCTGCTACATGGAGGACCAAGAAAAGGTAGCGGGGCCTCTAAGAAATTAATCTCACAATGGATCAAAGACTGCATACAAACGGCCTACTCATCTCAGACAGTACCTGGGCCATCTTCTTTCAAAGCTCACTCTACCAGAGGAATTGCAGCATCCTGGGCACTCCAGGCCCAAGTACCCGCAGAGGACATCTGCAGAGCAGCCACATGGACATCTCTTCATACGTTCTCTAAACACTACTGTTTCGATGTTTATTCAAATAATATAGGTCGGTTTGAGCGTAGTGTCCTTTCAGCAGCTTTAATAAAAGTTCCACAGTATCCCTGCCTATTTCTTTGCTTTTGTACATACCTTTCGTTGCCCACTGCCATGAGGAACTACAGGAAAACAGAAAATCTTAAACATACTTACCAGTGATTTTCATTTCCTGGACTGGAACATGGCAGTGGGCAGGGGTTCCCTCCCTTCTGTGGGGGGTATTGCTCCAGTCAATTGAGATGGGCGGGGCGGGGAACTGGAAGTACTTTTATTCTATCCCTGTGCCTTCCTACGTCAGGGGGTTTAACCCTTTCGTTGCCTGCCATGTTCCAGTCCAGGAAACGAAAATCACTGGTAAGTATGTTAAAGATTTTCTGTTATCTTCTTTTTTACTGTTAAGTGCAGAGAAAGTTGGGACATTTCAGTACAAATGCGGGACTGTCCCGCTAAAAACTGGACAGTCGGGAGGTATGGAATTATTTTGCCGCTGTGCAGATCTTGACTGGTCTGATCAAGTATGCACTCTGCTTAAAGGGGTTCTTCACCTTCAAATAACTAGTTGTTTTCAGATAGAGCACCAGAAATAACGACTTTTTCCAATTACTGTCTATTTTCTATTTGTAACAGTTTTTCTAATATGGAAGTATAAAGTGTCATTTTTCACAGCTCTGGGGGGGGGGGGGCGCTGTAAATAACACTGGTGTCCTGATAAAGCATTATAATTTCCAGCCAGGTTGCAAAGCTAGATAGTGCTTGTATAAAGCCTTTCCTGGTAACGTTAAAGGGATAAAAAAAATTTTTCAAAATGCATCAGTTAAAAGTGCTGCCCCAGCAGAATTCTGCACTGAAATCCATTTCTGAAAAGAGCAAACATTTTTTTATATTTAATTTTGAAATGTGATATGGGGCTAGACATGTTGTTAGTTTCCCAGCTGCCCCCCAGTCCTGTGACTTGTGCTCTGATAAACTTCAATAACTCTTTACTGCTGTACTGCAGGTTGAAGTGATATCATTCCCTCCCTTTACCCCCCCAGCAGCCTAACAACAGAACAATGGGAAGGTAACCAGATAACAGCTCCCTAACACAAGATAACAGCTGCCTGGTAGATCTAAGAACAGCATTCAATAGTAAAAACCCATGTCCCACTGCGTACTATTCAGTTACATTGAGAAGGGAAAACAACAGCCTGCCAGAAAGCAGTTCCCTCCTAAAGTGCTGGCACAAGTCACATGACCAGGGGCAGCTGGGAAATTGACATAATATCTAGCCCCATGTCAGATTTCAAAACTAAATATAAAAAAAAAAATCAGTTTGCTCCTATGATAAATGGATTTCAGTCCAGAAGTCTACTGGAGTAGCACTATTAACTGATGCGTTTTGAAAAAAACATGTTTTCCCATGACAGTATCCCATTAAATCTGACTTTAGATCTAGAAACACTCTTAGGACTAGTCCACATGAGAACATTCACGAGGCATGCGAGAAACGGGTAAGCAATTCAGGAGATTAGTCGGCCCAAAGAAACGGCGATTAGTCGCCAGGCAACAATTCTCCCTGAATCTTCCCGTGTGGACTAGCCCTTACATTTTTACTCATAACTCCGTGATATAAATGAAAAAACAAAACACAGTTTGGATACATTTATTCCAGTTGTTAATCACATCTCGTCACATTTGTTGACAAATTTGACTACGCATTTCCTAAATACTAGGCTATTCTATCATCCTTTTACCAATGCTAAAAATCTTTGAAAGCAATCTGAAATCCCTTCAACTGGGATATTAGAATATAGCTCAGATAAATGAGAATATTTTTACATTGCCCAGTCTGCAGTCTACTTAATTATCCTCTTTGAGGTTTCCTTATTACACATGGTATATGCACTTTGGCTCTAGAATATACAAATAAACTGAAATATTAGAAAGACATACAATATAGCCACAGATTAGAATACTGAAATTTGTAGACATTTTATCAATTATAAAAAAATCATTACAAACATTTCAGACAACCTAGATAATTCCTAATCTTTATACACAGTTGTAAATACATATACAGCTTATTTTGTAGCCAAAAATTTAAATTTTGCAGATCACAGACAGTAATGCAACATCAAATCCAGAATAGCCTTACATTTGACATTGTTTTTTTAGCTTGTTAATTTTAAGGCACCTTTATATTCACATAATTGACCTAATTCACATTAATGATAATAATAGACTGTGCCAGTATTGAATTGATCCTTTACAGTTGGTCATACAAAACATAAGAACAGCAGAGGGCACCAATACAAAACCATGTATAATATGCAAGTGCTAGGACTAAAAATCATATCTTTATGAATGTTGCTTAGTGATTTCATTTCTGTCACGTGACTAACTTAAACTTGTGTATTATAATAAATACAGTAATCTGTTGTAAAATACAATGATATTAGAAGTCACCTGGAGTTCCATGACCTCTATAAAAGCACTCGCCTTTTGGCCTAGTACCTTTATATGGTTATACACTTCCTCTGTGGCTTAGAATATCCTTACATTTAAAATTTACGGCTATTATAAGCCACAGAGGAAGTTTATGAGCATATAAGGTATGAGGCCAAAGCTTAAAGGTCATGGAACTCCAGGTGACTTTTAATATTATATACATGTACCTGCTATTTTAAAAATGAAGGCTATTATAAGCCACAGAGAAGATCTATGACCATATGTAACTAAAGTACCCCCTATTGTAAAATGTAAGGATATTATAAGAGGAACTTTGACCATAAAAAGAGATATAAGACAGAGCGCTTTTATAAAGGTTATATATATTTATATATTTTTTATACATAAAGTACCCTCTGTTGTAAAATATATAGTGAATAAAGTACCCCCTCTTGTAAAATATAAGGATATTATAAATTACCGAGGAGTTTCATGACCATATAAAAACACGAGGCCGAAGGCCGAGTGTTTTTATACAGGTCATGGAACTCCGAGGTAACTTCTAATATCCTCATATTTTGCAACTGGGGGTACTTTATTTATTATAATACACAAGTTTCAATGAGTCATGTGACAGAAATGACATCAGAACTCACCGTTTATAACTAATGACATCAGAACTCACCGTTTATAAGGATATAATTTGCAAGATATTGATGGCTTTTGTGTATTATAAGGATATTATAACCATATAAAAGCACAAGGTCGATAGCAGAGTGCTTTTATACAGGCTATGGTTATGTCTAATATCCTCATTTTCAACAAGGGGCATGTTATTTATTAGAATACTCAAGCTTTAGGGAGTCATCTGACAAATTACGTGAAAGTTCCATTTATAACTGACGACATCACTAAGAGCCATTTATAAAGATATAAGTTACAGGATATTCATGGCTTTTGTTTAATATGAAATGACAAGGCAGAAAATGTCAGTTTTTATCAGGGATTCCTGTAGATTAATCATCCCCTGACATTTAAACATTAGTCATTGGTGACTATCGGCACCCAACAGCAGAACAATTATAAAAAAGTGTTTTTCTTCCATTTACACTGTGGTTACACATGCCAACTGAGAAGCTCTTTGTATAAACAAAACCTTCTGTGCGCCCAGCTAAAGGCTGGGAGGTAAAAAAAAACTCACATACATACATACTGCTGATGTGTTTTGATTGTGCTCATACATACCAGATTTTCCCATACACTTCCTAACTAAAACTGTAGGCAAAATGTATGCTAAGCACAAGCCCTATTTATTGAACTAATGCTGAAAAGGGGGTTAAGCAGTGAAGATGTGTGTAATATTTGGGCAAATGTCTTTGTGTACTATGACATCACTGCTTTACTCCATTAACTATAATAGATCTAGTAACGGAGTATTTTCTTTTTACACCAAGATAAAGGGTGTTTAGAAACAGTTTGCATTTAGCCTAATTGATCTTTCTAATATCAAAACATGGAGTAATTTGTGTTAGAGCAATACACACATACATGCTTACATAAGTATACATTAGTTCAGTTCCCAATGGATCCACTACTAGTAACCAACTAGTTGTGTAGCAGTTCTTCCCTACACCATGCTTAATAAAGCTATATATTTTGGAACTTGTCCTTCCAATTCTGCTATTTGCATGTAGACATAACTTTTCGATAGGAACATTTGCTGTACCTAGAGACACATTCTTTCTGGGACACGTATATACAGCCACACCTAATTACATACCACAATATAAAGTAAACAGGAGGAATAAAAAAAAAAAGAAAGACAACACAGCTACTAGGGCACAGGGAGCAGGAAAAACCCTTCTTCTCCAAGGAATGTATTTTGCTGGTTCTTAAACAGCCTACTGATTAGAGTAGCCATAATTTGGTGTTGCGGAGTACTGAGGGTCATTCTGTGTCATGGCATCTTGTGCCGCATTCTGAGCTGCCTGCTGTACGTGAGGATTCTTCCAAGCTCCAGTGGTCCATTCTTCTTGTGCCTTGCCAAGACTACCGCCTGCACCCCGGTAAAACCTATGAACCTGCAGGAGAAAAAATTGCAGTATATTAATGTTCTGCATAGCAATCACTGTACATAAATCTACCCAATATTTTCCTCCATATTAATGCCAATACAATGAAAAAATACAACTAAATGCTCTCCAGTCATCAAAGCAATCACAACCAAACTGTAGCAATAACATTTTTATTCCAAAGAAAAGCGGATGTTCTCCTTGCATTGAGTTCAACATGTGCTTTGATATGAGCTCATTCTGCCTGGTTTATGTAGAAAAGGTGCCTAAACACTAGAAAATAGAAATATAAACACTAGAAATAAATCTAAATGTATTTTTTTTTCTACACAGACATATCCAATTTCACACATTGGAAAAAAAACCATGATAGTCATATGTCTTTTTCAGACACAGTGTAATAAAACCCTCATCATTTTGATTAGACACTTTCCAAGACACATTCCAGCCTTACATTCACCCGATTTTATGGTTTATGGATTAGATTGTTAGATGTATCTACAGATAGCAATGTAATTCTAAATAGTAAGCCTCCATAATAAAATTGTAAATTAAAAACTAAAAGTAGTAACAAATAAACTATTACATATAACTATGTGCATACAATACAGTAACAATGTTGGCTAAGTGGATCACACAAATCTACTACACAAATCCAGAAATCTACTTCACAATAGTTTTTTTCTTACATTTGTTTTTAACCGAACATTTTTCCTTGCTGCAACCAAACCACTTGTAGTCTTGTAAGATTTCTGCTCTAACTGGAAATGCACTACCAAAAATACAGCATAGTTGAGGAACCAAACACAGACCCATTTAATTATTTATTACAGGGGTTGTTCACCTTCCAACACTTGTTTCAGTTCAGTTGGTTTCAGACAGTTCCCAATAAAGACTTTTTCCAATTACTTTCTATTTGTGACTGCTATTCTAATATTGAAGTGTATGTAAAACTTTCACCTTCTAAAGCAGCTCTTGGAGGGGGGGTCAGACTCTAACTGTGCTAAATTGAAACATTTAGTTGATACATCTCTTGTGTTTGTCCCTGCTGAGCAAAATCCTTGAGTTTCATGAAAGGCAGCTGTTAGAACTGATACAATAGTTGCGAATATTCCATATATAATGCTGCTGAGAAATGTATGAACTAAATGTAATGGAAAATGGCAAACAATGGAAAGTAATTGAAAAAGGCTTTATTTCTGGGGAACAATCTGAAAAAACTGAAGTGAAAGTGTTTGAAAGGTGAACATCCCCTTTAACAATAATATTATTAGTAATAATAATATCTACATGTTAAACAGAATTATTAAGCATCACTTCAGTTTAGATTTTTCAATAATAGTGATGGTATCCCTTTGACCAGCAACCTTAAAAATCTTAAGTATACCTTAATCAGTGCCACAAAGGAGAGGACAGCCACGGCAGTGAACATGATTGTTGGGATTAGCATTACCACTGCAGATCCAACATTTGTACCGAAGAAACTGATTGAAGCAATCCAGCCACTGTGGGGAAATAAAATGAAGCGGTAGATAAACAGGAAAATTTTATAGCACAGCAAAATAGTAACAAAATGATACTGGATAAAAAGGAGAAAACTACACACACAATTTTTTTTAACAACAAAGTAGGGTATAACAATTGAATAAACAGTTAATAATGTGCCCCCTATTGACAAATACAATGACATTTTAGGTCACCCAGTGTTTTAGGGCC
>CM044436.1:49332195-49342660 GCA_024363595.1 Xenopus borealis | reverse complement strand
CAAAGTATAAATATTGGTCAGTATTAGGACCCAATAAAAAGTGAGCAGAGTACTTAGAAATATGTGATGCAAGCAGCTCTCTACTTCCAGCTGTCCGTACAATACTAAAACAAGGAAAGTAAGAACTTTTAGTTTCTTTCGAACATTTGTAGTATAAGATTTATTCACAGATGTTTAAAATGCTTTTCAGTAGTATCAAACTATACCTCCAACCATTCTTTAGCACTGTAATCAGTGTAACATTTGAAGAGCTTTAGGTTATGTATGCCTGGGTAGCATCAGTAGTGTATTGGTTTATAACTATAACTCAGTAGTACTGAAATAGTGCTGCATTTCCAACTTGTATGTAAACATTTATATACATATTTGACCCTTGTATATATTGTGTAATACAACCTGCACATGAAAATTAGTGTTGTATCTATAAAAATATATCAACATTTAACCAATCACTGAGAAAATATTGTATAAAAATATATGTCTTTTTTTGTGCTCAGGTGTCATTGAGGTATGGATGTTATCCTGAACTCTTCCCAGTGTTCTCCAGCACCTTCTGGAACTGAACTCACTGGATATAATTCTGGAATTCATGTACTGGTTGGCGTTACTGGCAGTGTGGCTGCTCTCAAACTGCCACTTCTTGTATCTGGCCTTCTGCAAATACCAGGGGTAAGGCTTTTAGCTTTGTTCTTTCTAAGAAAGAAGTCCGGATTGCAGTTATGCTCACATTTTGTTCCCTTTGGAATGATGTAAAAATGTATAACGCAATGTTTATAGAGACCTTTAACCTAAATTGTAGTTTCAGTTGTGATATACTTTGTAAAACACCTTGTAAATTGTCAGTGCCATACAAATAAAACATATTAATGTACTAAATGGGCTGAATGTAGGCTGCAAACATCACATAAAGTTTTGCTGAACTGCTGGTGTACACTGGTTCTTAATTTTTACCATTGGGAACTGGCATATGCAGCAATTAAATGCTTTGTTGACAAATTGCTCAATCCCCACAATAGTGGGTTCCACTTGTGTGTTTCTGGCAATTAGTGTGTCACAATTGCTAGATTTAGTGCAACTCTTATAACTGTAAATGTTGTTTTACATGAATAGTGAATGATTCTGACTGCTTTGTCACCAGCCTGTCCTATTTATGGCTGGGGAGGTAAAACTCCCAGACTTGATATGTGTACCAGTGCATCTTTGAGAAATCACTGCCACCATTTGTATTGCCAGTGGCTGCCTTCATTAATGCTGCCTTTATACTGCTAGATGTATTCCTACAAGTAGTAAAATGCTCTCCTCTCATTGGATTAAGCAAGGAAGCAGTCCATAGATAGTACAGAGTTTGAGTACCTTTTTATTTCTATCATTTGTACAAATGCAACTATATTCAAAGCGTTATCTTTTTAAAGGAAACCAGAAATTGTGGTTTAGTTGGATTATTATAATATTATAGTTCCTATTACAGTTTTAGACTTCTGTTTCATTTTCCACTACAGCAAGGGCAGCACAGCTTGGGACAACTTGAAGCCTCACCTGTTTTAATTTTGTTGCAATGCACAAAATATAATTTTAAAGAATAAGTAGCCCTTTTATTTTAAAAGCCCTAAAATTACTCTAAATAGCCCACAGAATTACATGTCTTTCTCCCTACATTCAGATGTATTTTATTACAACCAATTGAACTTTTAGCTACTTCCTTGTCTATTGTGAAGCTCCGCCCACTTTTGCTTTCGGAGTACTCCTCTGTCCTGCTACGAAGACCTCATAGATGTGCCTGTTGGTCATGCTCACTGCCTCTGCTTCAGTAGAAATCAATCAGGCATGTGCAGTAGGTACGTTTTTGAGGTTAGACATACTCCTAATACAAAAGGGGTGGACCTTCATGCTAGACAAGGAAGTAGGGGCGATCCAAGCCACTTCGCCACCTGAGGCAGCCTTGAATTTGCCGCCCCCATCTTCCCCACAGCGCTCACTTTTTCAGCGCCGGACAGGAAAGGGGGGGTCCACGGTGCTAGTGCAGAGCGAGCTTCCCATATCGGTGATAATGGAAGTGTCTGCCCACACCACTACAAAATACTGGGGTTCCAATGCTTTAAATTGCTCTGTACAATAAGGGGCAGATTTGATCTATATGCTTTTAAAAATCCCATAGAACGTGAGTGAGTTTTATTGTGAATTATAAATCCATGCTTTCATAAATCTGCCCCTTATTGTTGTGTTGTCATATTTACAGGTTAGATTTGATATATGTATATATAATTCAGGAATTATCTGTAGAAATAAGTCAAATCAGCTGGACCTGAAAAAATAGAACGTAAAAAAAAAATCTTGAATGCATTCACATTTATAGAGTTGCCAGCTCATTCTATATGGCTAATCCACCATTTATTTATTCATAAATTTAAGTCTGTATAGCTGTAGACAACTGAGTTCACTCTGCAGATTTTAATTTAATAGGTATGTGTTTAAAGCAGTGAGGTGGCAACCCTAATGCACATTGTGTATAACTTGCTTTTTTCAAACGTGTCTCTTTCTCTCACAGGTACAGGTTCATGTTGTAAGTACAGAGAAGGCCAAACACTTTTTCAGCTTGCAGGATATATCTGTGCCACTGTATAGTGACCAGGATGAATGGAAGGTAGGTGTTCTTTTATAATTAAAATATAATTACGTCATAGAGTGTCAGCCTGGAAGGCACATATTGTAGGATAAAACAAGGTGGATACATTTTAACTGTTCAGCATAATATATCCTCTATCTTCCTTGTGGTACAGATCAACTGGTCACCAATAAATAGACTGCAAAAGTGTTTTCCTTTTCAGTGTGGCATGGCATTTCTTCTCTGTTGCATGTGGCTATCGGTTGTGTTTACTCACCATCATTGCTACTTTTTCAATTCTTTTACTTCAAATACTTTTCCTCAGTTTAGACTTTACTATATGTGTCTGATATATATTTATAAGTATTCCCTGCATACATAGAACAGATCTTTTTTGTTAGCTGTACATGCAACTCTCATATA
The DNA here is from genome assembly GCA_024363595.1 of Xenopus borealis. Taxonomy (NCBI): domain Eukaryota; kingdom Metazoa; phylum Chordata; class Amphibia; order Anura; family Pipidae; genus Xenopus; species Xenopus borealis. The sequence goes on along the minus strand of CM044436.1, from coordinate 49,339,635 downwards.
TTACTATGTATGTTTATAGATGTGGACAAAGCGCTCTGATCCTGTGTTACACATTGAACTTCGTCGCTGGGCTGACCTGATGCTTGTGGCTCCTCTTGATGCCAACACTTTGGGAAAAATCTCCAGTGGCATTTGTGACAATCTTTTGGTAAACATCATGAAACTGATTATGATAAAGAAACTCTCAAAAAAATGTTTGGCTTAACTACATTGTCTTTTTATCAGTGACAGGAATGGCATTTTTCCTATCTCATCACAACTGGGGCCTCTCGAGTTTGCAATTTAGGGCTTAAGGGTAGCGAAACACGGGCAGATTGGGGGAGATTTAGTTGCCTGGTGACTAATTGCCTTTTCTTCTGGGCAACAATCTCCCCAAACTGCCTTTGCGCGTCTTCCCTTCACCGTGTGTGCTTAGTGCATGCGACTTTTCATTTTAGAGGAAGGGATGATACACAAAGGCAGTTCGGGGAGATTGTCACCCAGAAGAACAGGCAATTAGTCACCAGGTCCTCCCTGAATCTACACGTGTCTCACTACCCTCAATCTGCCCCATGTGCACAGTGACATGCGTATGCCATTCTTGTCACTGCTAAGGTGCATTGGGTGGCACTGGCCAGTATTCACACTCTTTCGGACAAGGCTTTCAGAGAAATGTGTAGTCTTGCCATTAGCCTTTCCCTTCCAAGTGAAAGGGAAGCATTAGGGTTGTTTTGGTGCATTTCTCTGCCCGAAGTTTTGTCTCTAAACATTCTCTCACATATTCTATAACCAGAACTAGCAGACAACCATTTTTTTTTACAGACAGTGTTCATATGGACATTTTACTATCTGCTTACAAAAAGAAAAGCTTTAAAAAATTGCTGAAGTATTCACAGGTAATAGCACTGATTGTGGCTAATCTTTTTTTTTCAGACTTGTGTGGTACGTGCATGGGATTTGCAGAAACCACTTCTGTTTTGTCCAGCAATGAACACAGCAATGTGGAATCATCCAATCACAGAGCAGCAAATATTGCATCTTCGCAAGTTTGGCTACACTGAAATTCCCTGCATTTCAAAGAAGCTTGTATGTGGAGATGAAGGTCAGAGCAACAGGCAGCTCCTATTTTTTTTTATCTATGATTTGCAGTGGATAATGTACCCCTTACTGTGCTTTATAAAGATATTATTTAAATTAAAGATTATAATTGAGGAGTTATGTCACCATATAAAAGCACAAAAGCTGTATACTTTTTTTTTATAAAATAATAATTGTTTATGTTAGCCTTTAGACAGGCAGTGTGCAAGAGAGAATGGGAGAGGGCAGACAGCTCTAGAAGAGATCACCATAAAGTGTATTATTATTATTATGATGTAGAAGCTCACTGTTTATAAGTATATAATTTACAGTGTAGTCCCATAGAGATATTACAAAGCTGTAGATTATTACATTACCACAGGGGACATACAGGTCCACATTAGAAAGGAGAATTTAAGTTAAATTACTTCTGTACCATAATGTTGTATTTTCTATTTGTATTTTCCATTAAGAAATGAGCATGAGTTCATGTTCCCTAGCTTGCAAAAGTATTGCTGACTCAGCTGGCAGTTTCAGACTAGATTTAGTTTCTATTCTTGTCAGCCCCCTCTACCCCAGGTCTGCTGTGTGGTAGTTGTACTACACCGTGGCATAACTAACATAGTTCATAGTTCATGTTTAGCAGACCTGCTTATATAGCTGCACCCGTAGGTGCCCCTTTAATGTCTTATGTTGTAATTTTCTCACCTTCCCGCCACTCTTGCTTTTAAGACGAGAGTGAGTTGTTGTTTAACTTTGACAAAGGCTTAAATTTATACATTTGAGAGTGCAGATTCTTTTGCATAATTCTAATGGCAGTTATTTATTGATCTTCCTCAGGACTTGGAGCTATGGCAGAAGTGAGCACCATTCTGGAGAAAGTGAAAGAAGTTCTTAAAGAGCGTATATCTGCTGGTATAATGGCCACTTAAAAGAGAACTAAAGTTTTATTAAAGAAGTAGGCAATGTTGTTCATTATGTTTTGGGTTTCTGTACCTGCACAATGCAACCACAGCCCTTTAGCGGGGATGATCAAGGCCAGCGCTGGTGCTGGCACCCTAGAGCCCACCTGCATACCCTCACCAATGTGAGCATGCATGTACTCCCCAGTGCTTTCCTGAAAGCCAACCTCATTTCCTGCTTGATAATTTGTGATGATCCCCAAGCTTAGCTTCTCAACAGCTGCTCAGAGCCCACTGAGTATGTTAGTGCTGCTATTGTGGAGCTGAAACTTTCAGCTGGTGCAAGAAGTTCAGTATATAAAATATGCCATTTGTGGCCATATACTTTTTTTAGAGTTTAGTTCTCCTTTAACAGAGATGCTACTGATACAGAACTCAAGAAATGCAACCTTTTGTAAGTGATGTCCTGGAGGCAATTCAGTCTGAGAATTTCCAGCTTCATGCAAAGAAGATAAGGATTTATGGTTATTGTATGACGCTGGAGTCAGATTGTGGCAGGCATCCATGACTTTGACAAAATACAGACTAATATTCAGATCTCAGAAAAGTTCATACTGGTCATGTGATTCAAATGATGTACTTGACATTTTTTGTTGTCAATTACTGCAAATAGATCAGACTGAGACTTTGACCTGCAAGACCACACTCCCTGCTTTAAGGATTATATAACACAATTAGAGGTTTATGGGTGGTGATAAAGAAAGTTATGGTCAACCGGCCTGGTTGGGAGTAGTACCAGCTTAGGCAAGACAAAGTATTAGCTTTATAGACCTAGGAAGAAAAACAAAAAATTAAATTACTACACAGTAATAACGTTTCAATATTTCCATTAAACAAGGATAAAATGTAATCTTATGGTGAAGTGATCCTTTAAATATGGAAACAGTTTCCATAAAATTGCCATGTATTGCTTTCCAAGGCATTTGTTTAACTCTATTATTGTTATGAGAAATAATTGACCAAGGGTATTTTTTACAGTATTTAATTAAACTTTTGGCATCAAATCCAGGATACAGTTTTCTTTGTTCTTGAGAACAACACACATCTCAGAATGTTGGTACAGGTGTCATTCCAACACATGACTTTTAAAGCAAACATTCCCTTAGCTGGCAGCCCTAAGCTATATATTGCTTTAGACAGGATGTAATCTTGAGTGCACAGGATAGAAACTGCCGCATTTTATTACACTTTACACCTCATCCTGTTAAAGATTCTGTGTTTTGTAGTTCAGCAATAGCTACATAGAGCTGACTGTACAGCCTCTTAAGGTGGCCATAGACGCACAGATAATATCGTACGAAACGAATTTTCGTACGATATTCGGTGCGTGTATGGTGGGAAATGAGCCGACCAACATCGTCAGAGGATTAAGATATCGGTCGGCTGGTTGATCGGACTGGACGAAAAATTTTGATCGGATGCCTTTGAAAGCTCCCTGAATATCGGCCATTGTTAGTGCTGAATCGTCAGATACAAGTAGAATTCTATTGTTTCTACCCGTTTATCTGACGGTTCAGCTCTACACGTGTGTGTTGAAACGAACAATCTTTCTTGGAAAGATCTTTTCAGAGAAAGATCGTAATTGTTACGTCTATGGCCAGCTTAAGCCAGGGTTGCCATCAATTCCCAGTTTACACTGTAACTAGAAGTAACTAAAAAAATCACAGGCTACTTCCTGTCCTACTTAGCAAGGTAAAAACAAATCAGCAGTCCTCTAGGAAGAAACAAACACCTTTCTCCCCCTAGCTGCAGACCCCTATTTTTTAGTGAGCACCTCATTATACAGACTAGACAAACTAGTATAGCTATGTCCACCTAAAAGGCTAGGGCTCTCTTAATTCCTGATTAATGTCACGGATTCTGACACGTTCAGCTGCATGTGACTTTAGTTGTGACTATCAGGGGTAACTCTTTGTCTCTCACACACATTGCTTACTGTATTTTGTATACTAAACATAAACATGAACTTACTGCACCACAAAGACTAATCAAACAAATGATTTATGCTTTCAAAGTTGGACACCGGGGGCTGCCATCTTTGCAAGACCAAGACACAGTAAAGGCAAAAATAAAATCCAATACAAATCTCTACACAGTCACCGACTGCAAGCTGTTGGAGTTCTGCATGGCTGGGAAGTAAGGTGGGGCTACCCCTGCTGTTCATAAGTATAATTGTTTCCCTGCCCAGCATTAAGGGACTGTCTGACAATTCCTATCCACAGCAGTGAATGAAGGGAGAATTTCACTGCATACAGTCAGGTTTCTTATAAAAACGGTAGACATTTTTTAAAGTGTATTGGAGATTGGTTTCATTTTCATTTTTGCCTTTCCTTGTCCTGGCTATGCAGTATAAGATGTCGCCAAACAAGCAGATCTGTCCCCAACATGCCTCACCAATGGCAGGGTTATATTGGGTTAATCTGAACGTTCGGCCCTAGGGCCAAATGATGGGATTGCAACAAGGAGCAATGGGCTCAGATTGCCTAAAAAAAGAAAATTTTGGCCACGATATAGATTGGGAAGACACATTGGAAGCCCCCATGCACGAGCAGTTAAGCTGCCGAATTGAGAAAGTCACTTGTGCCACAAAACGCGTCAAACCAGTATGCCATAAGACAATTGTACTGCTCTAATTTTTAAATGCAAGAAAAATAAAGGAATGATTTTAAGATTGCTGGTGCTCTGTGCTCAAGTATTTTCTACATGAATCGGTCTAAAGGACTGATATTGTCAGCTTTAATCTGCCCGTGTAGGGCCACCTTTAAAAGGCACCCCAAATACCAACCAACAGTCACAAAACTTGTTGCTGCGATCGGGAGGGATACCTTCATTTAGTATATACATTTGTTCATTTTTATACACTACATTCCACAGCCACTAAAGGATTTATTATCATACAAACAGACTAGCACTTCTTTTCAGCATGCAAAGGGCTGAGGCTCACAGGTACACTCTTCTTACTAGCGTCATTTAGAGCCTCAAAGATAAATTTATTAAATTTTACAGTAGAACTACCTTAAAATAGCCGACGGGGGTCTTGGGAGCATCGCTAGCGCAGAGAGCAAAATTACTATTTTGTTGTACAGGTATGGGATCTGTTATCTGGAAACCCATTATCCAGAAAGTTCTGAATTATGGAAAGACAGTCTCCCATAGGCCCATTTTATCTGATAAAAATCAGAATTTTTAAAAATTTCCTTTTTCTCTGTAATAATAAAACAGTACCTTGTATTTGACCCAAACTGACATATAATTAATCCTTATTGGAAGCAAAACCAGCCTATTGGTTTTATTGAATGTTTACATGATTTTATAGTAGACAAGGTATGAAGATCCAAATTAAGGAAAGATCTGTTATCCAGAAAGCCCCAGGTCCCGAGCATTCTGGATAACAGGTCCCAAATCTATAGTAGTTTTTTAATGTAATTCACTTACATTACAATCACTAACTAAAGAATAATGTATGAATAAAAAGTCTTCTTGGTACAGTAAAGTGACTCCATGTGCATTTGAGCTAGGTCCCACGTCACTGCCTGTTCTGCATTAGGCTGAGCATTCCGAGACATTTCTATGGAAAGCGGTGACAATAGATTCCAAGAACAGGTCAAAATTTCCATGTGCCTTTAGTCTAAGCCAATTGGGCAGAACAGACAACCAGATCAGGCAGTTTCAGGTCTTGGGTTTGTTCACAACTGCATCAGGACATCCATGTTGTATATGGGATACAAAACCAGAATTGAGTTTGTCACTGATGTTACTATATTACTTCAGAATAGCTTGGTCTGCTAAGTATCATTTTCTATTTATAAAGGTTATTAACAAATTTGTAAAACATTGTACTTATTAGTGATGTGCGAGTTGAGTTTTCCACAACCCACACCGGGCCCAACCTACCTCAATCCACGCCTGCCTGCGCCTGACTTCCCCCTTCCTTTTATAGACCCGCCCCACTGATAACATCACAAAAGGGGCAGGGTGAGCAGGCGCACGTCTATAAAAATGGAAGTTGGAAGTGTAAGGTCACGTGCAGCGAGGTCAGGCAGAAGAGCTCAACCCACACCAGCCTACAAACTGCAACTCGCAAAAGGGGGAGCGAGGCCAGCCTGAACCTGTGGGTATCAGACCAGCCCGCACATACATGCATACATATACAATTATGTATATTCACACCAAGCAGGCCTGGCAGGTTAATTCCAGTATATCACAATTCCTTCGAACATTATACTGTGTATATAGTGTGTTATGTTTTACAGAGTGCTATTCCCAGTTTGAGTATTCAATATTAATATACAGTAAAAATAAAGTATCACTTCATCAGCCAGAAACACCGTATTCACAGAGCAGAGGTGTTCCATCATGGACGAACTCTCGGCCTCTATAAAACTGAATTGCTTCCTCCTGTAGCACTAGCACAGAATCAACTTCAGTCCTGGCAATTATAGGTAGGGTTGCCACCTGGCCGGTATTTTACCAACCTGACCAGTAAAAATTATGCTTGGCCACAATGTTATTAATAGGGAAGAAATCTAAATATATAGGAAAGTCTGTATTTTTTTGCAAAAAAGATGACAACCCTTGTGTATGTATATATATATATATATATATATATATGTATAATTACTGTATTGTACACTGTATATAAAACGTAGCACTATATTAACAAAGACATATAGTTGCTGGTTGAGTTTATTTTTTTGAATAATTGAAAAATCACTTATTTTTATTCTGTAGCAGCCAATGTTGTAGATAGGTTTGATGACTTCCTCAAGCTCCTGGCTGCCCCAGACATATTTACACGCAGTTGCTTTTTTTATTCAGGGCACTGGAACCCAAACAGACCCTACTCTGCGTTACAGCAACTGTATCTACTGCACTGTAATATATATAACCAAATGTAGGTAAGACCCAAGAAGCACCATGGATCTAAACACGTGTAAATAAAAAACACATATATAAGAGAATTTACATTAGATATGCAAATGAAGATAGGAATTTTGTATCCCTTGTTTGCACAGCAAAAATGTTCAATACCAGAGCCTAAACCTTGGAATGGTGTGTCAGGAGTCTATACCAATATGGTAGTGTGTGGGTAGCAACTAAGCAATCTGCCGCAAATTATGCAATTGCAGGTGCCAAATACACAAATTTGCTCAACATTTAGGGCAAGTCCAGATGAGAAGATTAGGGGAGATCAGTTGCCTGGCGACAAATCGCCACATCTTTGAGGCGACTAATCTCGCTGAATGGCTTGCTGGTATCTTGCACCCACTAGCGCTAAAGTCGCCTGCTCCTATACACACGCGGCAATACGTTTTTCAAAGTCGCTCAAAATCGAGGCAATTTTGAGCGACTTTGAAAAACACGTCGCCGTGTGTGAATAGGCGCAGGCGACTTTAGCTCTAGCGGGTGCAAGATACCAGCA
>CM044436.1:49289487-49304435 GCA_024363595.1 Xenopus borealis | reverse complement strand
AAAAAAAACTTTATATCATAATGCTGTTAAAAGTTGGAATCCGAAAAGAATCCATCTCAAACCTTCTGAGGTCATGTAGAAGTCAATGCCAGATGTCCCTTTTGAAATTGGAAGCCCTTATGATCTTCACTGGGTTCATGGCATAATCTGAATAATTTGTGGTTTTCAGGTGTCACATTTGAAAAAATTCATACATTTTGAATTTTTTTCATGGTTTTATCGAGTGTTTTCGCACACTGAAGTTATTTAATTGATTAATAAGGTAAAATTGTGGATGGAATAGATTGAAAGACCTTCAAAGTTTTCATCCGAGTTCCAGTGGTGTATCACATTGCCCCTGGCCATGGGTGTCCACAGATAGCGGCAAGGGGGGGTACTTGTACTTCATAATCAAGGATATTCTCTTGCTTACATCTTGTGGTCAGCACCCCTTCAAATAATGGACCATCCCAATGCCTATTCTACTGCTCAGAGCAGCAGTCCTGTTTAGCTCCTCTCCTTCCCTCTGTGAGAAGCTTCCGACTCCTCAACTGTGTGAGGAATGAGAGAATTAGAGTACAGAATCTCTCCTGATGAAGCAGCTTCTTTCCCAGGGCAGACAAGTGTGAATCTGTTGTGTTAGCTTAATGTGGGAATGCCAGTGTATATGTGTGTGTGGTGTGTCAGTGCCAGTGTATGTGTGTATCTGTGTGTGTATCTGTGTGTAATATTAACTGCTAGTGTTAATGTGTATAAACTGTTTGTACTTTTATTATTCAATCTTATAGGTACAGGTTAGCTGAAGGTTTTGCCCACAACCAAACAAATCGCATTAACCCCTTACAGTTCCTTGTCCTGCTGCTTCATTGAATCTCAAACTATCCATGGCCTTACTATATTCACTGTACTCTTTTACCTTCTCATTCTGCTGAGTTACCCCCACACTCACTTCTCCATTACTAATAACTCTCAGCTTCACTATATATATCTGTACAGATAGAAATATCTATAATATTATAGTATATATTTTTGCACCTCAACTGGCACCTGCTCCTGTTCTGTATCCATCTCATTGTTTGCCTTTGGATGACTCTTATCTTTTAACCCTTCTGCCACTCTGGGAACAAAGCAGTTTTCGTCTAGACTGAAATAGAATTAATAAATATAGATTCAATACTAGTGACATTTTGTTATGCACAACTGCTTTCTGCAGTAGAACCCCAATTTTACATTTTTTGGGGACCAGAAAAAAGGGTGTAAAGTCAGGGAAATGTATTATAATGGTATAAAATATGGAAAAACTAAAAAGGGTATGTAAAATGGAGGCTTCATTGTATGTATGCAGCTGTAACTAGAACGCTAGTGAGAACATTCATTCCCTAAATGCTGCTTAGTAATTGTGCTAAGTAATAGAAAATACCAAGTGATGTCTGGGCAAAGAAAGAGTTTTTGTCACTAATAGAATGGCAATGCTATACACGTGCAAAAAAAGCTGTTGTTAGGTTTATTTGGAAACTAAAATATGGGAACAATAATTTGTGTAATATATTTTCTTCCTTGCCCCCGCCCCCCGAAAATGTTCTGCGGATGCCCATAGTGCCTGGGGGGTTGAATTCCCCTTTAAGTGGCATTGGTGTTCTGGACATGGCAAAATAAGCCTTTGCCAAACACCTGTTACCTATCTACAGGGCACCCTCATGAAACAGCAAATATAGTTGTTGCTCCCTGCAGCAATGCTGACCTTACATTGATTGATTTCAGTATAAAAAAACCATTGTCAGAGGGACAATTATCACCCCTAGTGTTAATTATTTATTATTTAACATATTACACCAAACACTGTATAGCAAGCAAAGAAAATTGCCCTGCATTCTGCAAAGTGCTATGACTATAACATCATGTGCTCCTGATCCATAAATCTGCTTCAGGTCACTTAATATACGTTAACTCATATATACAACATCATACATATCTGACTTTACTTATTGTCAGGTTATACTGTTTAACCTTCAAATGTTCTGGTGCTGATTCTCCAGGACACTGTTGAATGTGTAGGTAGAGTAAACAGGACATAATAAGCCTTGATGACATACATCTAACCAAGACATTTATAACAGATTGACACATATAATAATTTTGCATATGGAGAATATGACATAATACAGTATATTTTCATAAATGCTGTAAGGCCACGTCAGCACTTAAACTGTATATTGTGTCTAGTCAAGGGGTAAAAGATTTGCAAGGGGTAGCTGTTTTTTTTGTACAATTCTCTATTGGTTGTCAGATCTGGTCTATGATTTTCTTCTTGCTGTGAATTTCCATTAGGTACCAGTTCTCACTTTTAAACATATAATTTCTCTTTTTCAAATCTATTTTGTGCACAGTGACTAACGTGCTGCTGGGTGCTGCATTCTAAACATACCATTTCACTTTCCTTTTATTTATTTCTTTTTTTGCATTGTAATGTACTGCTTGCCGTGGTGGTGCAATTTAGTTTTGGATGGGTTTTGTACTAGGTCTTATTAATACATGGAGAAGCTATAATGTTATATGAATGAGTAAAGAAATCATTTGACCCTTACCCAAGCCTGTGGGGTGTGAATTTGCTTAAGAATTACTGACAGCTGCCAGTATCTGATTTAAAGGGGATCTATGGTCAAAAATTGAAATTACCCTTTGGCTTTGGGGAGTTAATGTAAGCATTTTTGCAATGAAGGTTTTGCGCAATGCTGATCTGCTCACGGTATGTGGAGGATATGATTGCGCTGCGATTGTTGAAAAAACTGTGCATAAGAAATAATTAATTGCTATTGCAAAACCTCTTATATTAACTCCCCAAAAATTTTTGACTTTACAGACTGTATGGCTCATTAATGATCAGTTAATGTAATGTTAAGGTGCTCAAAATTGCACCACACATTAGTATTTTCTTACCATAAGTGCTCTCTGCACTTCAAATTTAGGGGGTTATATATTCAATTCTGGTTGGACTTTTAAAGAGGTAAAACATAATTTTATCGTAGAAAAAAAATAACTTGAATTTTTCATAGTTTATTAAACCCTGATGGTGTTAAAATTCTGAATAAAAAAATACTCCAACTCAGATCTGTCGAGATCACGTAGAAGTCAATGGCAGATGTCCCATTGATATCCTGATCTGCGCTGGGTTTCGTTCAATAACCAGAAGACTTTTCGGCCACAAATCTTAAAAAGTTACAGGCTTTGCATGTCCAATCCGAAAAAGTCACAATTTTCATCAACAAATCCAAAAAATTAATACGTTTCAGATTTTTTTCATTATTTTATCTATTCTTCTCCCGCACATGAAATTTTCAGAAAAAATGTATTGATAAATAGGACGGGAAAGTCCATGCAGATTTGGGGGCATGTTTACTAAGATTGGAGATAAATATTTGGAGCTATTTCTGGAGATGTTGCCCATAGCAACCAATCAGCAATTAGATTTAAACAGCCACCTATAAGTTAGCAAAGATCTGATTGGTTGCTATGGGCGACATCTCCAGAAATTCTCCAGATATTTATCTTTAGCAAAAAGTGAGAAGGGATTTTTATAAATAACCCCCTAATTTTGCCTTTGAGCATCCTGCAAGGATACTGATGAGTAGCATGGCACAGATCAACTTCCTATTTTTCTTTAAGTTTAAGGTAATACTAAAATATATATTATATATTTTTTCAGCACTCTTAAATAAACTGGTTCACTATTTACTCACACAATAAAAATGCCTGTGATCAAATTATGACGTTCAGGAGACAGTACCTCCCTAACATTGAATAACTTTATTGCTACTATAGTAAAATAAATGTTAAACAATCAAGAAGTCCTTTTTCTCCAAACTTTTCACTGGTGATTCTCTTTGCCCTATAAGTTTACCATTTTAATAAATAATTTAATGCTTGCTGACTGACAAGGAGTGATAAGGAATTGGCATATTTTGACTCCATCTCTAAACTCCTTATAAAGTCCTAAAGGTACAAAGTGAATTGAGGTTAAAACAAAGATGTATATCCATGAAAGTCAGCCACTTAGCAAATAGATACAGAATATCTATTCACCAAAGGACATTATCTGCTTAAAGCTTGTCCTACTAGACCTAATGGTAATAAGTATTTTTCTTGTGTAGATGGGGGATCCATTTCTGGGACTTGGTTTTTATTTTTCCTCTTTTAAAGCTTAACTTGACTTGGTTCAAGCAGTTGTTCTGTGGAATTTAGCTGGCCATAGAAGCAAAGATAAATTAACACAAATCAAAAGGTTTGTAGGATTTTTGCACCGTGTTTGGATTGTCCCAACATTTTTTGTACCATGATGATTGGTCGTTTAGATCAGACGGGTTATAAAATTTTTGTAGGCCAATGATAATACAGTATCTCTGCATGAATTGCCTATCTGACTATATCAATGAGTGACTGTCACTATTATTTGTCGGACATAACTTTCGTCCGATTGCTGTCACAGCCAGAACGTCCCTGATTTGTTCTTTCACTACTTTATTTAATCTAAATGGTTAGTGGCAGGTCTGAAGAGTACAACATATGATCAGATACAAGGCTACAATCTGCATTTCTATGGCCAGCTTCAGGATTCAAAAAGTGTAAGGACTCACCCTGGTAGTCTATCATGCAGCGAGGTCCACAGCTGCTCCAGCGGCGTGATTGCCCACTGCGCTGCTCCATTCTCTTCCGTGGCTGATTCCCCTATGGCGTGCGTGCCAGCGCACTTCTGGGTTTATGCGCCGGTGTGATGACGTCACGCGCAATGGCGTGATGACGTCACGTGAAATGGAGTGATGACATCACGTGCAATGTCGTGAAATTCAAATACTATAATAGGGGGATTCAGCCTACAGCAAGTTGCCCATTGTTAGGTTCTATCAGTAGAGTTTCTGGGTGCTTAATCTTAGTGATTCCTGATTGATCTTCTCATATTGACCCTGCTTTGCCTGACTACTCTTATATTTCCAATCCTGACCTTTGCTTGCCTGCTTGATTATTCTGATTCTCTCCAATCCTGACCCTTGCCTATCTGTGACTATTGTGCTCTCTCCAATCCTGACCCCGGCCTGTCTGACGATTCTGCTCTGCTTGTGTTGGCCCGGCCTACCTGTACCACTCTGTGGCGTCTTCTATCCAGTATCCTTGGTGAGACAATTGTGCCCCTTTGCTCGTCCAGGACCTATTTCTTTGCTCCTATCTTAAAGGAGAAGGAAAGGCAGAATTGACTTGGGTGTGCTAAACAGAGATCAGTACTTATGCGCGCTGGTGCGCATGCGCATTAGAACAGAAAGCTGAACTTTAACTTTGAAATCGGCTTTTTCATTATAATGTGCATGCGTCAGTCTGGGGAATTGTGCAACAGCGTGCATAAGGAAGTAGTGATCTCCATGGTGCTCGCTTCTATAACCCGGGGCAGGTGCAGATTTTGCCTTATAGGAGCACCGACACTTCAAGTCAATTCTGCCTTTCCTTGTCCTTTAAATAAGACCTGTCGGCATCCAATTAGCCAAGGGCTCCTCCCAAGGTAAAAGGCTGCGGTTATAGGCAGAAGTGAGAGCCGAGACCAGGGAGCTTAGCTTGGGTTCTGGATTTAGGGTGCCGTTCGTGACAAAAAGGTTCAAAACATGCCTCTGCTATCAAATATATTTACAGTAAATGTATGTATATTAGAATAACTGACAGTTTCCTACCAGTCTGGGCCCAATACAGGAGGGACAGTCTTGCATGGGTCCACTCAGACTCATGCTCACCACATACCCACTGTACAGGCATTTCTTAGTTACCTTCCCTGCAGGGGGAGTTTTGAAACTCACCTCAGGCGGCAGCGCCCCACTGGGTACCAGGGGCGGCAAAAATGTCACTCCTGAACTTTAATAGCCAAACTTCCAGTTTTCAAACCGGAAATTCGGCACTTCCAGCTGCCTGAACACAAAAATCTTACTGCCACCATTACAGAGACACGAGCTTCACATCCCCATTCAATTGTAGTTAGCTTCACATATTCATAGCATATGCTCACCGGTACTTAATAGTGGCTCGGGTGCCCCGCCCCACTCCTAATGTTTCCACAATTCAGTTTAAATCATGCATTTCTTTGAAGTACAAATGTAGGGACTGGCTTACCCTTTCCTTGGTGTGACCCGGGTGCTACCGTCCCGAGTCCATCGTTAAGAAGACCAATTCAAACTGTATATCAAGTTGTGGCGGTGCACTTCCTGGGTCATATAGTCGCTTCACTCCAAAGCTGGTTAAAAAACACCTTTATTGTTCATTTTCTAAAACATAAATCACATCAGCTCTTGGTCTGACACGTTTCATATTTGCATACTTCATCAGAGACTGCAAATATGAAACGTGTCAGACCAGGATCTGATGTGATTTATGTTTTAGAAAATGAACAATAAAGGCATTTTTAAACCAGCTTTGGAGTGAAGCGACTTTATGACCCAGGAAGTGCACCACCACTACTTGATGTACGGTGTGCTGCCTGAACCACAAGATTGCCTTGCCCCCATGTTGACAGCTCTTTGACTTGGCACCAAGAGCCACTTTTCACCCTCTATGTGTGTTAGACAGAAAACTTTACTTTCAAAAGTATTAGGAGTGTTGACAGGCAAATAAAGCTCTTTTGTGTGATGTTGTGTTTCACCAGATAAAAGTGGTGGACAAAATGCCCTGCCTGCCACCTTGGCTTAGATATATTTGATGCTAAACCCCAAGTGGTGCTGTCCTACTAGAGAGGGTCAAAATACAAAATCCTTCGACTTCAACTATTCGCCAGCTTAAAGCTGCCGAATTACAATTTCAGCCTATTGGGGACCTCATAGAACCTTTCCTGAAAAATTTTCTAAGTTCCAAGAATTCAGAGGTGTTTGCGGAGAATCATTCAAACGATTTTTAAAATATTTTATTATTTATAGGTCCATTTTTGATCGAAAAAGCCCTTTAAGAAAACTTTGAGGGTCGAATTTCGAATTTTTTTTACTTCTAAAATTCGTCCCTTAGTAAATCTTCCCCTAAATGTTGATTTGCAAAGGGGGGCAGGTTTAATAAATGAATGAATGAATTAATTAATTAATAAAAATAATAGAAAGACATAACGGGACAGAACTTGATTACGAAGTGCAAAAAGAGTGTTAAAAAATATAATTTAAATATCATTAATATCATTCAATTAATTTCTGTGAGATGTGTGTTCAGTGTAAGTAAGATTGCATCCATACTTACTTCATAGCAAAATATGAATGCTTAACTTACGGTTAACATAAACTTTTCTTGTATGAAATGCACCAGGTTGCAAATCACAACATTTCTTCTGTACACAATATTGTACTGACCTGTAAAATTTCTTTTGGACTTAGCCCTACATACAACTGGAAGTATTCTATCAAACTATTGTTTCAAAGGTCTTGGTAATAATATGGATGAATAACTTAGTTAAACAAACCAGCTTTCATTTATTTAGCAGACCAAATGAAATTCAATCTACTCAAGACTACAAAATATCAGCTTCAGTTTAGGTTTTTGAAAAACACTGATTGGACTTGTGAGTTTATGATCTGTTTTCTCCTTATGAGGTAAAGATAAAATTACATAAGGGTGAAATATCCATAATTTTGCTCTATTATTATTGTCTATTATTTATTATTATTGTGGCATAACCCATTCAAATCAAGGCAGACATTAAGGAAAGAGGGAGCAATGGGTGGTTTTCAAGTGGCCACTGCTTTTTACACTGGAATATTTATGTGGAAACATTTTACTAATTAAATTAATACTCAGGTGGAAATATATGAAATTTATTTGCCTGCCAATATTTGTCAATTATAAAATGTGTGGTGTATTAATAAATAAAATAAAGTTGTCCTATTGCCTTAAACATGTGCCCCCTGTATAGTTGAGTTGCTATATGTTAGGAAATGTAGGGGGGTAGGAGGGTAACCCCCCAAAAAATTACGCTAATTTTTAGACTATCACCCTAAAAAAACGTAAAAGATGTATTGTCTATTGTATTGAACTTTGCCAGGTCTGACTTGGTGAAGTAAAGTCTAGTGCAAGAGGTAACGTTCAGTAAAATGGGCATCTTAGTGAATTAATGTAGTTACATCCCTTCGTCAGTGCGCAACTTCGCCTGGCATAAGGGTGCGAAGTTGCGCTAGTCTATCTACTTCGCTAGCAAATTTTCCCCAGGGACACTGTTAGTAAATCGGCAAAGTTGTGAAATGACATCATGCTGGCGAATTAGCGCTAGAGTTAGATGCTTTGCGCTTTAATGAATTTGCCCCTTTGAGTCATTTCCCCCTTTGGACTGCTGTGTGTTTTTTTTTAATATCCTTGTATGCCTACAGTCCTTATAAATATCCTCAGTGGGGTAACTAAAAGTTAATGGGTCCCACACACAATCATTTTAGGGCCTTTTTAGCTTTGGCAATAATTAATTAATAAGAAATACAAAAATAAGACCTTATAAGTCATGACCCTACTCTGTCCTCTACATCCCCGAGCCACCAGCAGTTATAGAGTCTCTTTGCTCTATATATATATTTTTTATCAATGTTGTTTTTTTATTTCTCTTTGCTCTGTATTTACACCCCTGTATCTGCATACCCTGCTACAGTCCCCTTTTTTGTAAGATGGCTTTTTGCAGTCTTCATTGAGTTGAACTGGAGCTTCCTGAATAATGGTGCCCAATAACAAGCAGTTCTGCATTAAGGATTATGTATATTCCAAAAACTGAATAACAAAAGGACCCACTCTATGGCAGGGAGATGAATTTGTATGCCCTGCTCAAAAACTGGTCCTATGTTGGCATTTCATCAAGCCTTGTAGACTTTAGGAATCTATTTTTGGAGTGTTACCTTAGAAACTACCTCTTTTGCTGTTTCCAAAGTGACCAGTGCCCACAAAGCTTCAGTTACCTTCTAAGGACAGATCATAATAGACTTGATTTTCAGTGAAAGTAGAAAAGCACAAAATAATCGAGAAGGAAAAGTGCAATTTATGGACATATAAATAAAGATAAAAAATATTAACTTGAACAAGTAAATAACACAATGTGCATGGGGGCTTTATAGCACTATAATGGACATATGTGTATGTTAAATGAATATTAGCAAGAGAACGTTGATCCACTATAAGAAATTATTATGATTATTCTTTATTTAGATAGTGACAATATACTGCAACACTTATTAGAGGTTATACATCATATCACTTGTTCCCCCAATGATGCTTTCAATCTCAAATCCGCACATGTACTGTTATCTGTTTTATCACGAGTCAATCTGTCAGGGGGCCCAGTGGGGAGAAGTCAGGACCAAGGATGAAGCTAAAGGGTTAAAGTACAGATACAGGGTACAGGCAGGGTTCAGGCAATTCTCAAGGTCAAGTCTAGGCAAAGGTTCAAAGGCAGGCAGAAAATAGCAAGGTCGAGTTCAGGCAAGGGTCAAAAGTCCAGGAATCAATATTAAAGGAATTAATAAGGCTCCGGGCAGCATTCATGACACAATCAACCTACCTGTGTGTATACTGAGCGTTCATTTGCCAGTCCAATAAGACTAATTCAATATTTAATATTGCTTAAAGTGTTTGCTATATAGGCACCCTAGGAATTTGCCCTCTGGGGCTGATATAAAGAATACATTTCCCCATGTATTCCTGGACATAAAAACAGCTTTACTTTTAGGCTGGGCCATCTGAGAAAGTTTTTGTTCGTAGCATAGTTTTTTGTTTTCATAATTTCATAGTTTGTGAAAGGGACTTTCGGTTAGCTGAATACAGTGTATTCCATTTATGCATAATTGAAAAATAAATATTGAAGTTATACCCACTATTGATTAACAGATTTTTAATTGCAAAGCTTCATGACCATTGGGCTGGTACAATACATATTTATTTACCCACAAATACTATATAATCAATTGTTATTATTTTGGCACTTGATGTGAATACAAACAAATACACAAATATGGATGCAGTGTTAATTATTGATAAGTAAGTAGGTTATTAGCTTGTTTGACACAGATTGCTATTCCTTTTTGTTGGTCATTTGACCCGTGAGCTGAATGTTGTATATATACCAGAGAACACCACAGCTTCATTGTAATCAGCTTGAAAATGGAACTAAAATGTTATGAAAGCTTGCTATGATTATATTAGTTAGCCAATAAAGGTATCACCTTTATACCACTTTGTTATTTTTTTATTTCAAAATGGTTGCCCTGGAAAATTATCTAACAGTATATATGCTGTGCCTTTCCAGCTTTCATTTGTATTTTGCCTGACAAAGAGGCCTTGGTGCTCCACAATCTAGCAATGTATTTTTATTGTTAGCTAGTATATGTATCACTTCTACAATTCTTTTTGTGTTTGTTTGGTTTTTTTTTATTTGTTATTTTTGCTACTGACTGTGAGTAATTCAACAAGTTTTTGTGGCTGTCATAGACACTGCTGCTGAATAATAAGTAAATTTACTACACAGAACAGATCAGCCATTAGTAGATGGTCCTGAACAGGTGACAATCATCCAACAATAAATGCTTGTCCAGGGCGACCTATGGTATTTCCCACAGAGGTCAGTGGGAAATCACACATGGCAAATAGTAGCAGCTGTGAAAACATTACCAATGCTTTTTACCTTGCAGGCATACAGTTAACACAACAATCTACCATTGTAGAAACTGTTTCTATTTAAAATTTTCCACAAATAATGATGGACACAATATTCCATATAGTAGGCTGTGGCTGGGAAAATGGGATGGTGTTTTCCCTGATCAATGTGCTGCCCGGATTTTGTTGTTGAACTGTAATTTTCAGTACCTCAGTGAGTCTAAGAGCTGCAGTGCAATAACTGCTCAAAGTTAGTTATATTGCATATGTAGAAAAAGGTACAGAACCACTGAAAAAAGAATCTAAAAATAAATATACATATATTTTCAAATTCTTTTTATTGAGTTTGCAATAAAATAAATGAATACAACTAACATGCCTATTTGACAATCACATATACATGTCAATGCAAATTAATGAAAATGAAATTAGAAAAGAATCTACACTAAGAACAATAAGCAATAAAACAAGAAAATATTACAACAAATACAAATAGACCTGTAATAAAATAAATAACAAGACTCAATTAAGAAAAATGAAATAATAAATTGACAAGTTATGTGAATAGTTTTAGCCTTTATATAATGTAACTAAATTTGCAGTCACCTATCCCCATCAGTTTATGAATACATTATTTTTGTTATCCTCTAGAGTTGCAATATAAAAAGACCATCTATACTTAATTTTACACCTCTGATATAAATCATCCACTCTATATCTAATGACTTCTTGGATACAAAAATTATGTAAATATGAAAACACATCTTTCAAAGTCTGAGATTTTTAGCTAATCCAACACAACAATATATATTTTTGTGTGGCTGACATAACTAACCAGCAAAAATCAAAAATTTCAACTGGAAAATTATTCGAAGAAAAATTATTTACCAACATAAAAGAGTCCTTTATACCTAATAAAGCTAAATGCGGATTCAATATAATATCTAAATTAATTGATCTTTTAACAAAAGAGGTGACACTCCCAAAGCTTTTTAATAATTGGACATGACCAAATATAGTGAAGAAAATCAACATTTTGCTCTTCACGCTTAGGACAATAAGAAATATTTTGAGAATCAGTAGAGTTCTGGAATAATAATCCATAACCAATGTGGATGAACTGATAATGTTGGTCTCTCCATCCATCAGAATTTAAATTTTTCATAAAATTTTGAAAAGACTTCAAGAGATTCTCAGATGTAATATTTATTCCCAAAAAGGAAGTCCATTTCTCTTTTGTTTTAATTAGTTGGTCATTTTCATTGGAAAGTGTACTAAGTTCATGCAATCATATCAAAGGTGGCCATACATGGGGAGAGACACTCGTTTGGCGATGTTGCCAAACAAGCGGATCTCTCCCCGATATACCCACCTCGAGGCGGGCGATATCGGGCTGATACAATTGTTGGGCCCTAGGGCCCAATGATCGGATCAGAACGAAGGAGATATGGGTGTTCGGATTACGGGACCATATCATCGAACAGATGCGATGGGATCCGATGGGAGTTTTAGTCCCATTCGATCGACGATTTTTAAAAAAAATTGTAAACATGGGAGGATAGGAGGCCCTTTAACAATGTAGGACATATGTGTAGCAATATACCGAGCAAAAAATGCATGTGATTTTGCCTTCCCAGTTTTTATTGGTAGCCCCAAAAGCAGAAAATAGGTGCCACTAATAAAACACCCATAGTCTTTAGTGTAGTTGGCTACATTAGCTACAAAAATAACACACAACAAAAAAAAGCACTTTCACAGATTTTTCGGTAAATGGTCAGATATTCATTGTCACTATACCTGATACCATAGATTGAAAAGAAACCATGGCATTCTGGCACAGTGATCCACAATCTATGGAATCAGGTATGTCTGTGTTAAATATACAAACAAAGTCCAGTAAATATAAATTGAAAATGATTCAATGTTTCGGCTCGATTACTTGAGCCGTCTTCAGGACATCCCAGGCTGACACCTGACGCAAGGTTCTCGTAGCAGAGGCGTCCATGGCTATATTTTGATTTTCACTTATAAGTTAAAGGATGCAAACGCAGTATCATAAACTAATAAACTATTTGCTGTTATTTCAAAAACAGTATTTTGGTAAAAACTGCCTAGATGGTGTCAGCTTTGCTCTAAACACAACCTTTAATACTTTATTAATGTACTGTTCTCCAGGTTTGCTTAGTTGTTTTCCCATTTGTCTTGCCTCCTTTTATGCTGTCTCTTCTAAAGCTGTTTTTATACTGCATATTTGTGACTGCAGGTGTCAACAAGGAGGAAAAAAGTATGTTTTCTATAAAAGGTAACAGACCTATTCACTATGACATAAATCCTATATAAACAATTAATTTCCATTTAAATCATATGCATAAGCATGTAAATGTTATGTTTTGGCTTTTGCAGGAAGCATATTTTCTATGCCTGTGGTAATTTGTTCTAGAGAACATTGCTTTTCTTTACTAAGATGCAATTTTTGTAAAGTCTTGAATAATAAAAAACTATGGCACTTAAGTTTTATGGGGACTGGGGGTCACAGTGAATACAATGCATTGTACTATGTTATGGAGACACTTATTCTAAAGGAATGTTAATTTCACTCATGCATCTGATCGTGTGGGGTTGTGGTTAATAGTTTCTTGGCAAGTAGGGGTAGAATAACTCCCCACTACCATGCACCATTCCACTTCACATGATATAAGCAGCATTACATGCCCTACACAACATGCTTCCTGTTAGTTTAACTGCAAATGTGCAAGTACATAGGTAGAACTGTACTGTTTTAAAGTCAAATGCTGGAAAAGTATGCCACCCCTCCCATCCTGATACTTTGACCAGTCCCAACAGCAATAACAAAAAATGTATGAATAGTTATTCAAACCAATATTTGACAGATTTTTCATAGTACCAGCTAATGGATTTAGGCTGATTTTATACTTTGGCAAGTATCCCCTCTTTTTAAAGCTTCTTCTTAAAGCCATTGCTTTAATAGCGCAAATATTCCAGCAGGTTTTGGAAGGAAACAACTGCCAGAAGTGAGGAAAAGTGGCTATACACTGGCTGATCCTGTGTGGAATCCAGTTAGCTCCTGGGTCAAATGGACAGCTACAAAGTGAGTGGCCATAAACAATGTGGGCTACTTTCTACTGTTCTCCATCATAAGGGCTGTTGGCCCAATCAAACTGCAGGAAGTGAAGAATTCCTTTGCTGATGCACCAGGCGTTGTGCTGCATCAGCAGTTTTTATTTTGCCATCTGACAAACAGGCTGGTACCTAAGTATATATAATTACATATATCACTTGGAATTATCTGGCCAGCATACTCATACTGAAATCCATGTGAAACTTTGTTTTAACTTCAGATATATTTGGTAAAGAAACAAAATACAGCTTCATTGATACATTTTATTTATAGCACCAACATGATCTGCAGCACTTTACAGAGTTAATATAACAGTACATAAATAGTTTGATAAACTATAACACTGCTGCATAATACTAACGCTTATAAAAAACTGATGTATTGCTGTGGTATTTGAGGAGAGTCTGTAATAATACATATATATGTATTACTATAGATTTTTTATGTACAAATTAGGCTGCATTTAGAAAAATGGCGCCTGGCTATTTTTGTAGGTGTATATATTTTTATATACTCCACAGTCTTTTATCTGACGAGTACAAAACACGGTATAGTAACCTGTATCTGAATTTATTTAATTTATTTAGAAGAAAAAGAAGTAACACCTCGTTCTGTCTCTAATTTCTAATTAAACTCTTCAAAACACCCTTTGGATCACTTTACCCTCAAATCAATTGCGACCTTATCACCTATAACTACTGTAATCACATCAATTCAAAGTGCAAGTGCTTTAAATAAGGTTGTGTTCAATATTTATTGACTCTCTCTGTCAATTTTAATACAGAGGTTTTCAATTAATTCCCCACACTGACCATTTATTAAGAACTAATCAATTGATCAAAGTGCCAAGTGCTTAATTAAATAATTAATTAAAAATTACACAAAGTGCCATGTGCTTGATATGAAAAATTAATTAATTAAAATTACTTCAATTTGGTCCTAAAAACCACAGACACTTTAATTAATTAATTTAAAAAAGTGCTAGTGCTATTAGATACCTAAATATCCCACAAACCAATTAATTATGAAACTATACCTCCGTTTTCCATGATTACCGATAAAGAGAATTTAGGTCTAAACAGTTGTTGAATTCAGGATCCAGTTTACAAATCCCCCCCAAAAAAACTTTATCAAGTCACCTTGTAATAAATAAGTTAGAAAAGGAAAAAAGAGAGGATAGTGGTGGAGTTATCCCAATAGC
>CM044436.1:49274031-49285201 GCA_024363595.1 Xenopus borealis | reverse complement strand
TCCCCCCCACACACACGCCCCGACCCCTCCCCTCACACGCGCGCTGTGTGCTTCCTCCTCACTATTCCCAGTGTATGCCCGCTGCCCGATATGTCACTCGTTGCACAATAACGTGCCCAGCGCTGGCTCTGGCAGCATGACGAGCATTAACGCTTTGTGGGAAACTCGGAGTGCACTTTGCCCGTCTCAGAGTCCTATCTACCCCGGCAACTTTGGCTTCAGTCCTACAGAGCGAATGCAGGGTTCCTAGTAGCATCTCCGCAGCAGCAGCAGCAGCAGGCACATTAACCCATGTAAGTTCAGGGGGCATTTGTGTGTGTTTGTGTACATGCTACAGCCTGTGATCCTCCGCCTCCTAGAGCTCAACTTCATTTCAATTCAATTCACTATGACTTTCAAGCAGTTTTACTCCCAACCTGTGGCTCTCATGTTTGTGTTGCAGCTCCCAGCCTTTCCCTATAGACTATGACTCTCAGGAGAGAGAACCCAGGGAGGGTGAGAGTCATTTGTATGTACATATGCATATGTGTGTGTGTGTCTACTTAACTGCCCCTGACACTGGCACTGTGCAAGTCTGTTTCTATTCTATAGGTGTGTGTGTGTGTACTGTATAGATGCCTGGTGTTTCTGGCAGTGGTACATTACCATCTCTTTATGTGTGGGGGATGGGCAGTAAGATGGGTGCAAAGGGAGTAGAGAAAGGTGAGCACACAGGGAGACTGTAAAACTGACACACTCTGCAGCAGCCCAAAGCAGAGCTCATCACATTGCTTTTACACAAGCCTGCTGTCTAGTTGGCAGGCTACACACACAGATCCCATACAAGTTAAATTGTGTAGCTCATTGCATGTTTATTTCTATCCACCATGTATTAATAACATGTTTTTCTTTGGACCTGAAGTCTGGGTTTGTGAGTCCTAAGAAGCAATGCAAATTTCGCATAAAGAGATCTTACTTCATCACTCCCTGCATCTATAAATCATGCCCCGCTTCTCAGTGCCAAGCACTGGTATTTATGTTGCTTAATCATAATCATCAGTCATTGGCAGCTGCTATTTCTGACCACTGTAGCAGCTAAGACAATGATGGATTGTTTTTTTTGTGGCCAGTGTTGCTGTGCATATAATGGCAATTTTTTTTTTTGGTAGATTAAAATGGGCAGCAGGCAGTCTTAATTCTGCCTTCCTGTATGTTTAATGTATACACCCATTTATTATACAACACTGCAACATATGTTGCCATTTTATAAATACATCTAAATAATTGAGACCAATCTTTTCTGTCGGCTTTCAGTCCCTCAGATCCAAAGAGCATGCTGTAATCAGTTAATAGTTTCTTTGCAATGTGCTGAAACACATGAAAATAAATAGAATGAAACATGCCCCTGGGTACAGCATTTCCAAAATTCTCTTCATATAATAGTTATCGATAGATTATGCACCCTAACAAAATAGCCCACCAGAGGCCACTGTTTGGCATCTGTCAATAAGATATAATTGTTGAGCGGACCAGGAACATTGTTGCAGCTGACAACCACATGGACAGGCAGAAATATGCTGCTAAGTCTCCTTGTACCTGTTGACTCAATTTGTTTATCTGAAGAACAGTTAGTGAATATTACAGCAAATATACTAACTGTTAAACCCATTAGAACTTAATGGAAAACTAGACAAGAAGTATGTCAAGCTATGTATTCTTTTTTTGGGGGGGGGGGCTTCAAAATCTCTGCAGTATTATCATGTCATATTATCCACAGTGCCCATTTAAAGTGTACCCTGTAACCTGATTGGCACGACGCGCGACTCGTTTTTTCGGCGAATTTTCGCTGGCGGTTCGCGAATCGCGGGAATTCGCCGTGACTTCGCCCCCGACGAATAAATTCGCCCATCACTACCCACAGACTATTAATTTTGTAACAAAGTCATTTCTGGAAAATGTGAAATCTGCATGGTATGTCTATATGGTTGCTGTAATAAACAGCAGTAATGGAAAATTAGCCTAACCTAGACCTGTGTAATCATACTTAAAAGGAGATGGGGGACTGATAATTGTGGTTGCCATGATATAGATATATGACCTTTTTACTTTTTTTGCTGTTGATACTTTATATGCATCCTTTAAAGGGAACAAAAACCATGAAATTGACCATTTCCCTAGAGATAGTTCTCAGAGAGGTGACTTTTTCACTGCAACATTACTCCCCGAATGTTTAAAAGCCATACTGCACCACGTAGATTCAATGAGTTTGCAGACTCCATCTTGTTGATTAATGAGTCACTTCACTAATCTCAAACCGTATTCTGTACATGTGCAATCTTAGTTCCTCTTTATGTGACAAACCCAACTGTGCCTGGGCATGTGCAACTACTGGGCTGGAAGCTATGTGCATGTTCGAAGGACGGATGCAGGCAGTGTATAAGCGTAGTGATGTCACACTAATTGAAAGGCAATTTATTTGAGGGAAGTGGTCGACTGAGCAAAGAAGGGGCTGAAGTTGTGCTTCTCAGTGAATTTTTGTGGGACGGTGGCCAGTTATATAAGGCGTTCTTTTCATTTGGCTTTACTTGCCTTTAATAGAAATAGTTAAAACCATATCAAAACTGTTCTTTGTATGTAGTACTACAATAGGTTTGAGAAGAGGTATATAGGGTTAGAAAAATATTTCTGAAAAGATATAAAGTATAGTAACGAGTTACATAAGTTATTATATGTTCTTATAGGAGAACCAAGAGGGTTGGATTGAAGACACAGGTAAATTGAAGAACTAGGTAATAGATCATAATTATTAGCTCTTGGACTTTCTGTACATGATCTTGTGCTAACAAAGTGATCAGTAGGTATCACATGGAAGCACTTGATTGTCATCAATTACATCTGATGCTTTTCTAAAGAAATGAAGTAAACACTGGTATCCAGCTATAAAAACACAATGTTGAGTTCGACATCTAAGAAGAGAGTGAGGAAGCATCATCAAGTAACTGGCCATTGTGCCAAGGTATAGCATTGGTAAACATTTGCCAAGAGAACAGGTATGCTGATGTGGGCAAATTATTGCAAGATCTGGTTCTGGCCACAGTAAATAAAATGATATCTTATTTTGCAGTGAAATTCATATATTTTATACTTTTCTTATGTGAAGGGTATAACATGTATTTTGGCTATGTGCAAAGCTCCACATTAAAGCTGTGACTCTGGGACATAGGTAATTTTAATTACATGGGAAGAAGTACCATTGTTGTGTGTACTGCTATATATTTTACTGACTGCATTTTGTTATATGCTGCCAGATGAATTTCTGGCTTGCACAAACATTCCTGTTTGCTTATTGTGTAATGTTCTGGATAAGGCTTACGTTTCTATTTGATTCTCTTATCAAACTGTCATAAGATCTGACTGTTGCCCCTTGGGGATCACTCAAAATTATATTTACAGATGTGTGTATTCCATTTGAAGTTTATGGGCACTAGCCCATCATTTATTGTTTTTTTTTACCCAAATCAGTATCACCCCCACCCTCTCCAATGTTTGTAGTCAAATCTAAAGTGAATCTAAATTTTTCTTTTAGGGGAAGTGATTTCACTTGGACAGTTTCTAAGTTTCTACATTTATAATGTCAAGAAATCTTCGACAAGGCTTCTTAGATCATACCACACACAACAAGGTGGAGATGCGGCATCAGAATAATCCATCGTCTTGTCCACAGAAAGCATCTGCTGAAGAATTTTTTACTTACAAATCTTACACTAATTACTCCCTGTCTGCTCCCAGTGCTCATAATTCAGCAAACCCATGGAGATCTGCCACAGCTTATTTGCAATATGCAGGTAGTGCACTAAACCAGCACTTAAGGACTGATAGAGGGACATGTTATAGAAATGAAGTTGAAGGGACTGATAACATTTTGAGGACTGGTTCACTGGCTTCACAAAACAATTTCCAGGTCCAACAGCATAATCCTGATTTGAGCTACCCATTATCTTCCCAAGGGTACCCTACCTTTGCAGTGCCAAGACCTATGTATAGGAGTCCTACTAGTTACTTTGAAGGAGCATATGATACACCAGCTCTTCCTTTTGGCATCCAATCTGGCTTTCAGCAGATACCTTCACTAGCTGCAGAACGGAACCCTTGTTTTGCATATACATCCTCTTCTGTTCACCTATCTAATGCAAATAATAAGTCACATTATTCTGGTCCCTTCGAGGTGGGAAGTAACTCCCACTGTTTTTCCCAGGGATTGCAAGGCCAGAATCAACAATATAAACAAAGGGATTATCCAGATTCAGCTTTACAGATAGCATGTTCTCAGGGAGAAATTCTTAAAGACTGCTATCCTTCATTTAATCATAATGTCCAGATGATCTGTAATAAAGCTAATATCTCTGAAGAATTGCAGAGGAACCCTGAGTTCACACCTTTACACCAGCATCAAACTTATAAATCCAGTGCCTATTATTCTAATATAGGGGAGGTTTACTCAATGAGTCATCATCTTATAAGAGACATTTATTCTCCCAGACCCTCTCCATTTGGCTCCAGTATTGAAACAGCTAGGCTGCCTCACAGTGTTAAAGAAATGACTATGGTCACTGATAGGGGTGTACGGTTGAGTGCAGAACAAAGAAAAATGGAGCAGAGTGTAAATGAGAGTTTCAAAGGAGAGCAACAGATAAGTCAGACACATGCAGAGACTAAGCTCTGCAAGAATTTTTACAGTGCGCACAAAGACCTTAAAATTGTAATGGGCAAAGTGGACAATGAGCGTAGGTGTGGCAAATCTCAACAGATTCTAGGCCCCAGAAATTTGGATAAAGGGATAGAGCAGGATCTAAAGGATTCTTTAATGAAGACTGCAATCCAAGGTCCACGCTGTTCTGTTTACCCTCAAATGCAAAATTTGCATCCTGTTTCTCCTCATTCCACTGATGTTCAAGAGTCTGGCCAAGAGAATTCTATCTCCCAGGTACCTAGATCTAGATATAAAACTCTTACACTTGGACAATCTGATAAAAAATTGGATCTGAGTCTAGAAGAATTTCAACAAATATCTAACTTTACAGAGGGAGCACAAAGGCAAGTTCTCCAAACCAGCTCCCTTGGGGTCACAAGCAAAAGGCAGACAACAGAAGATCAAAATTCTCAACATTCGGAGACTGCGCCAATTAATCCCAAACCCAAGCTCTGCATAGGTTCAGAAGTTGCTGAGGATGAGGGATGTAGTTCTCCTCCAATGCCAGTGATTAATGACGTATTCAGTTTAGCACCATACCGGGAATATCTTGAGGGTACTGCACCTCACCCCTTCCCTGCACAAAGAGATAGTACAATAGGCAGTCATCTTCCCTCTCCCCACACATCCCCTCAGTTGAATAGACCTCATGACTTTGTGAAAAGAACTCCAGCTATGCCTACATTAGATAGTGATCACAAACCTCCAGTTGCAGGTTTGTGCTTACCTAAAAGCAAATGTGAGATTTCAGTTCAGGTCAGGGATTGTGAAGATACTTCTGTATCACATGCAGAAGACATTGTACTAGATTTAAGTTTAAAAAAATCAGTTGACTCAGAAAGTCCATCTCAGGGCCCAAAGTCAGCATTCACTCAAATAATCAGAAGTCCACTTAAGAGATCAGATAGTATTGTTTCAAAGATGACAACAGGGAGCATGATGGCTACCATGAACTGCTCCATGCAAGCAACCACAAGCAGCCCTTCCCCTAAAACCAGTGAGAGTTGTTTCTTGCAAGAAACTGGAAGCACCAGCTCTTCACAGGTTACCGCAGAGAGCACTCCTCTGATGCCCAGCATTGGCGGCTCCTCACATACTTCAGCTAGAAGCAATCATTTGTTATATTGTGCGAGTGGTTCCTCACAAAGTTCACAGCCAATGTTCAGCATAAATAGCTCTTCACCTGTTGAAGCAGGAAAAACACAATTTATGAGCTGCTCCTCACAAGCCTCTAACCCCATTATATGCAGCTCACAGGTAACAGGAAGCGCTCCCCTCATTACCAGCACAAGTAACTCCTCAAAGCCAGCAAGTAAAAACACTGCTCAGGTGACCACCATGAGTTGTTTCTCACAGACTTCAGCTGGGAGCACTCATTTGTGGTCCAACATAGGCAGTTTGTTGCCGGCAATGGATAGTAGTCCACGACTGATGTCCAGTATGAGTAGATTCCCAAAGGTTGCTGCAGAAAGCACCCCATTAGTAAGCAGCACCTCACAGGTATCTGTGGAGTCTAATCCCCTCATGTCCAGCATGAGTTGCAACTCACAGGTAACAGGAATAACAAGTATGGACAACTTCTCGCAAGCAACAACTGGACGCACTACGGACATCCTAGGCTCCTCCTCACACAGAACAATGAAGAGCACACCGCTTATAACCAGCAAATGCTTCTCTTCGCAAGCCACATCCACAAGTTCCCCAAAGTCAGACAGCCCTTGCTTCCCAGAGACCAATCAAACTCTAAACATTAATTCAACCCTTAACATTGTTTTACCCATTTCCAAGTGTTATGATTTTGCCAATACTCTGGTCCCAAAATACATACTGCCAAAGAATAATTCTCTCTGCTCTCCTTTGGCTTCTGTAGAACCTTCAGAGAATATAGAAGGGAGGAAAAGGCAGCATAGTGATATTTCACAGGTTTTGCCTTATGTGTTGGAGAATGAAACTAACAGCTTTCACAGTTCTAAATCATTTATGTTCAAGAAATACAAGATGATGAAACTCCCATCCACTGGAGGAGAAACACAAGGAAAAGCATCTAAGCCATCTTCACATTTTCCTGTCCCAGTCCATTCACCTCCTGAAGGTGCACATTCCCTTCCACCCAGTGCTCCCGAGTCATCTCCAACTCTTGGAGAAGCAAATGTATCATTGGCTAGTGATGGTGCACCCACTTTTAAAGGTTCTAGGAAACACTTTACAGAACTTCATAAGAGAGTGTGTACAGCTATCTTGAATTCAGTTACAAGATCTCCCTCGGGTCTTCTTCAGGACTTGCTAGCCAAAAACATGAAAAAAGAAAGATCAAAGTCTCCAGTAAAGGTCAAATCTAATTCAAGGTCCTGTGACTCCTTAAAAAACTCCCAGCATCATAACTTATGGTTGGACATTGATGGTGTACGTATGGCGCTACACAAATTGCTGTGTCTGCTGGAGACATTTATGTTTACACGTAGATGTCCCTTTCCCCATGTCATCAGGGCAGGTGCTATCTTTATTCCTATATATCTAGTGAAGGAGATTCTTTACCCAGACTTGCTGGGGACATCAATATTTCATGTCCTGCAAAGTCACAAAGTAGAACTTCGG
The DNA here is from genome assembly GCA_024363595.1 of Xenopus borealis. Lineage (NCBI taxonomy): Eukaryota > Metazoa > Chordata > Amphibia > Anura > Pipidae > Xenopus > Xenopus borealis. The sequence continues at coordinate 49,277,877 of CM044436.1, read as the reverse complement.
CCCACAACTCTCTCTGAAGAAAAGGCCCTTCGGGAAACTGAACTAAAAGACTGCCCTTCTCGCATGTTAAAATTACTTGCTCTAAAACAATTGCCTGACATTTACCCTGATTTGGTGCACCTTTACTGGGAGGACTGCATAGAGAAGCAAATTGGTGAGTATGCTAATCATTGTAAAACACTGGCAGTGACTTTTGCTTATGTTAAATTATTAGCCTATTGGTCAGATTTTCTGTTTTCCAGGAGATGGAACGGTTAGAAAAGCTGTGTTTTATTTTAACAATGATACTCATACAACTTTGCTCACATAAGCATGACACTTTATTTTTTACTAATATGCCTGTAGTGTGAGACAGTAATCCTTGATGTTCCATATCTTAGCTGTTTTCTGCAACTAATCATATGTTGATTTTGCATGCCTGGTATAAGTTGCCTTTTGTTTTTCATCTTCCATAGTTGCCTCAGTGTTGTAGCATCTCCTACTGGTGTGCTATAATACTGCAATATTTCTGTGCTTTTTTTAGCTACATAGATTTATTTCCTTGCATGTGAAATCTCTCTTTTCTTTATAATGCTAACATGCTAACAACTTTAGACATGGCTACAAAACTGATGTGTCCTCTGCCATTTCTATTTTTTATGGCATGTAGGTTAAGCTGACTTTTCCATGGTAATAACAAGCAGACATTGGAATTGAATGCAGGATTGCAAAATATATTTGATTCTGTGCACACCATAATGGAATAAATGCAATCAAAGAGGCATTTAGTATGTTTGCAAAGCAGGTTCAATTGATATCAAAATAATATGAAGCAAAAAAGAACCATTACTATTTTTTTACTATTTTTTAAACCCAAAAAGCAGAACCAGCAAAAGCAGATATGGGAAAGGTCAGACTTTTCAGAATATTGGCAGCTACATACTATCATTAAAAATATGGTTCAGATAACTATTCTGTACTATGCGTTAGCCGTATTTTCTCATGAATTATTTGCATATGGTACTTTGAAGTGCATGTGCTGCTTTATGTAAATATATAAATGATAGCTATCTGACGTACGTAGGCAGATGTAGCTGTACACAGCCTTGTTTCTCTTGGTGATATTTTATAGTTAAAGGAACAGTAACACCAGAAAATTATTGTTTAAAAGGAATAATGTACTGTTGCCCTGCACTGGTACAATGGATGTGTTTGCTTCAGAAACACTAATAAAGTTTAAATAAACAAACTGCTGTGTAATAACGGATAAATTCTAAATAATCCCATTGTACTACAAGTATGGCATCTATTATCCAGAAGGCGCAGGACCTGGGGCTTTCTGAATAACGGGTCTTTCTGTAATTTTGATTTTTGTGCCTTAAGTCTACTAGGAAATCATGTAAACATTAAATAAGTCCAATAGGCTGGTTCTGTTTCCAATAAGGATTAATTATACATTAGTTTGGATCAAGTACAAGGTACTGTTTTATTATTACAGAGAAAAGGAAATTGATTTAAAAAATTGGATTATTTGGATATGGGAGACGGCCTTTGTAATTTGGAATTTCTGGATAACAGCTTTCCAGATAATGGATCCTATACCTGTACAGGGAAACACTACATTATACTATCATTCTTTTAAAACACTTAAATTTTATAGTGTTGCTGTTCCTATAACTGTTTAAGTAGCAATGATACACTATAGGAACACATGTTGTTGGACAGCTTAGGCTGAAGCACTCTCCTAAACCCATCTCTGCCCCTTTCTCATTGCCTGCATATATATATATATATATATCAGTATTTTCTAGTTCTGAGCACTGCTGGCTTTTATTAATTTTTGTCAGAGTTGGAGTCAAACAGACAAAGAGAGTACATATTGTAGCCAAAGAAGGAAAACAATAACTGAAATCTGTTTTATTTTTAAACAAACAAACCCTTTTTTTTTTTTTTTAAACTAAAGGAAATGCAATATAATTACACATCAATTTCTATATCAGCTGAGTGGGCAAATTTGTACTTAGTCCTGTAAGTAAGTTACTTAGCATTCTGACCACTTTTGCTCTTAAATGAATTAAGTGTAAAACAAAACTGGGTAAATAGGCTGTGTGAAATAAAAAGATGTTTTCAATATAGTTTTTGGCAAAAATGTAGTCTATAAAGGCTGAAGTGAGCAGATGTCTAATGTAATAGTCAGAACCAAACTTCCTCCTTTGCAGCTCTGTAACCTGTTACCAGTCAGTGGCTTGAAGGAGAACCATAAGGGACATACTTTTTCAGATTATTTGTTTTTGAATGTGACCTGCATTCTACAGAGCAAAACTAACTGAAGAGCTATGTCACATGTGGCCCCTCTTTAAGTCACTGATTGGTAACTAAATGGTAACCGGTTAGAGAGCTGCATAGAAGAAAGTAGTGTTCTAGCTGTTATGTTTGACATATGCTCACTCCAGCCTTTAGAGGGGGGTCCCCTACCTTTTTTTTTTTTTCTACCCGTGAGCAACATTTGGATGTAAAAAGAGTTGGGGAGCAACACAAGCATGAAAAATGTTCTGGGTTTTTGTAAAATAAGGGTTGTGATTGCCAATGGTAGGCCCTATGTTGGCAGGCATCCAGCCTACAGGAGGTTCTGTTTGGCAGTAGTCCTGGTTTTTATGCAACCAAAACACGTCTCCAAACCAAGAATTTAAAAATAAGCATTTGCTTTGAGGCCACTGGGAGCAACATCCAAGGGTTAGCTGACCAACATGTTGCTCACGAGTCACTGGTTGGGGATCACTGCTTTAGATGTTGTGTTTTTGAAACATTAGAAACTTTGCACAGGTAATCTATGTACCCAGTGTTATCTCTACACTAAAAAGGTTCCTTTAGTCGCCTTTTATATATCTCAAGCTTTATACAGTACTTTATATACTGTATATTCATGGTGTGCGTAAAAACTGCATATACAGATGGCGCAAACTTTCTTGAAATGGTTGTACACTTGGCCACAGTCTCTCGGTTATAATGTGCCTGTAAAGTTTCAGTTGCATCACAAACGTTTGCTCCATCAATATCATTCATAATGAGAGAATTTTAGCTCACCAGTATATGCTTTTAATGATAAGATCCATATTATTATTATATTGAAAAGCATCCTACATCTAGGAAGATAGTAAACAATAGTTTGTCCTGTACAGAACACTGATAATGAAAATATCCTATTAGAGCCTTAGATATTCTTTGTCCAGCTCCCAGTCTTTGCCTTTCACATGTTGTGAGAACATCTCCAATTATTCATCATTCCTTCTCTCCTCATCATCCTGTCATCTTTATCATGGGATTTTATGGTACATTAACTCTGTTCCCTGTGCGTTATAGATATGGACTGTATAAAAACCCCTTTTCTGTGTTGCTCCACCTTTCCTAGCTTGCCAAATATGTTTTCCTCTTTTACTTCCCAACTTTTTTTGTCAACTACCAAGTAGACCTGGATAGAATACTATTTAAATGCGAAAGAAAGACTTAAGTTAAAACCCTCTTCCACCCAGGCAAATGCCCTATAGTCTTTACTAACCCCTCTGTGCAGATTCTGTCTTGCGTAGTTCATGGGCACAATCTTCAGCCACTTCGTTAATCTTCGGAATGAGACCGGCATTTTGGCACATGCACAGTTGGAGCAATTAACTGCCTCACAACAACTGTGCATGCGCCAAAACTCACAAAAATTGCCGAAGTGCTGGTCTTATTCCGAAGATTACTGAAACGGCTGAAGATGGTGCCTGTGAATTCTGCAGGACAGAATCTGCATGGATGGCAGACTATGGGGCATTTGCCTGGGGTAACACTTAGGCTGGGGGGAGAGGAGGGAGGTGGTCTATGTAGGGT
>CM044436.1:49259316-49271920 GCA_024363595.1 Xenopus borealis | reverse complement strand
GCTGTTAAGGCCTCTTTGTAGGCTGATTCGGCCTCTGTGCACCTGAAATGCCAGGGCCTATTTTAAGTCTCAGTCTAGACCTGCCTGTGCTCCTCTACTCCTCTGCATGCTACTTCTTTGCGTGCCTTTTGTTACAAGATAGGGAATCTTTGGGAGTGTACAGTCTGACCCGTATAAAACCTTAATCCAAAATTTCAACTAAACTTGCTCAACTGTTAATCAACCTAAACCTCACTATTTTCTTGTATTTTACAAAACATGAGCAAGAAACACGCAACATTCATTTGATTCAATTTGAAATTGAATTTCAAATTTTGATAAGTTTATTATTTAGTAAATAGTTTCTATGTGCAAGCCAGACAGTGGGGAATGGGGAGGATTAATGTACTGGCGCTACTCCTTAAGTGTTGCAAAGACAGGAAACAGCCAGAAAAGGGGATTTTTTTTAATTCTTTTCTCGGTGTGTTTAAAGCAGGGGTGGCCAAAAGGTAGATCGGGATTTACAAGTAGATCTTTAGCTGGTGATAAGTAGATCTCCACAGTATCGGACTGGCCCACCAGACTACCAGGAAAACTCCCGGTGGGCCAAGGTGTCAGTGGGCCCTCATGCTGCTAAACTTTTGGCCTATTTCATGGCCATTCTCTATTTCTATGAGAACAAAGAGGCTAAATAGATGGAATAATTGATTATAGTATGTAAAGAAAACAAACTAGGAGAATAGACTTTAATTGAGGAGATGAAGAATATTAGTACTGAGAATGGGCCCCTGGTCTAAGGTTTTTGGGTGGGCCCCTGGTGTCCCAGTCCGACACTGAATCTCAAGACACTGTCTTAACAAACAGCTTATATAAAACAATGTTATATAACAAATAGGTGTTTGTTAAACGTAGTAATCTAAAGTATCTCATCAATATAATATTTGAGTAATATTTTCCATCAATGCTGACAACATCACTAAAAGTAGACCTTGCATTAGTATAGTATGGCCACTCCTGGTTTAAAGTCTTCTGATCAAACTGATAGAAGTGATAGATTAGTTTTGCAAACCTCTTTGTCAGTCTGTTCCTACTGAAACTTCTTTTCAAAATAGACACATGATATGGGCAAACAGATTTCTCTAGGGCACTGTGTACAGATACGTGTTTTGCAATAAGAACACACTTCTATGACAACATTTTGAGCATTATAGGAAAAAAGGAATTTCAAGATTTCAGTTCAACTTGTAGCCATACATCTAGATAGTAAAACATCCTCGGCAGTCACACATTTCAAAATAACACAGCAACTGTCAGGATTCGGCCAATGTTTTGGTCGATAAATGTGACCTTCCACATGTGTAATATATGCAGCTGTCATACTTCTATGTCAAGTTATTGTCAAGCATCTTATTTTAGACATTGTTTAAAGGAAAACTATACCCTCCAAACAATGTTTATGTCTGAAAAATATATTGCATACAGCAGCCCATATGCTTTGTGTAAATAAACCGCTTTTCATAATTATATACTTTTTTGGTACTATGTGCCATTGGGTAATCCTAAATAGAAAATTGTCATTTTAAGAACTAAGGGCCGTCCCTGGGATCTTATGATTCACAGGGCACAGAAAAAAAACAACATTCGATACGTTAGATCACGAGCCAATTAACAGACAGAGTTGTGTCTTTTGCTTCCACACTTCTTCCTGTTACAGTTAAAGCTGCAGTATCTCTGGGCAGGTGATCTCTGAGGCAGCATACATAACACCACAAAATAGGACCTCAAGGGGAAAAGATGTAAAAAGGCTATATATACATATATATATATATATATATATATATTCCAGTTTGGTAGGATCCTTTAATATGCCAATTACTATGATATAAATTATATGTTGCTTAAGTATTCATTTTGAGGGTATAGTTGTTCTTTAAATGTGCTTAGCTGTCTGTAGTCACCTGTTCTGACTGCTGCAGGATTCTCCTGTGACTCGTACCATGTAGTGGGGGGGTTAGATCTCAAGGGGCCTTATTTCCTATCCTGTGCCCCATGGGCTCATTTCCCTATACTTTATTTCTTCCAGGTTCCCTCACACAGTCTGGGCTGCTAGCACAAAAGTACGTATGTGTTCCTTTGTAAATCATTCTGCAGAGCTGTGTTTGAGTGTAAGCCTTTGTGCGGGTCTTCATGTTTGTGTGTGTTTAGGACTCTTTCTCTGTCATTCTCTGTGTTTAAAAATAAACATTAATCTAATTAGGAGTATTTTAGAAGACAGACTTTAGCACAGTATGTAGCAGGGATGTCCAGACTCCAACCTGTAACCAATTTTTTTTATGTAAGTGAAAAATGAAAACATTTTTGACAGGAGTTTTAGCTGCAACAACATAGGTTAGACATTGCTGTACTGTGCACCCTTTTATGAAACGGGAATATAATTATACTGTATCTTGATGAAATATTTGTATTATGTGGAATCCAGCAGATTTAAACTGGATTATATTTTTATGGATTTATCATACTTCGAAGGTACATGGCGAAACAGAGAGAACAAACATGATACATGCCTTGGGAATACCTGTAGTACAAACTGCTTAATTTGTTTTTGAGAGAAATCTGCATTTGTGTTTGCATTCACTTATGTTATGCTCCATGTGGCATGTTGTTCACTACTAAACTGCATGTATACAAACATGTCATTGTGTACTTAGTTTCTCTTAAATAAGCCGTTCATTGTCTCTCTGGAAAATTATTATGTGAAAATGTGCAATTTGAGTCACAGGCATAATTAACTGATATTTCAACTGCAACAGCAAGTAGCAGTGATTAAGTATGACACACACTACAATTCGGGGAGATTAGTTGCCCCGCGACAAATATTCTCTTCTTCCGGACAACTAATCTCCCCAAACTGCCTCCCCTGCCTCATGAGGAAACTTCAGGTGACTTCGGAAAACAAAGTGCTCTGAGTGCCATCCCATTGGCGATTTTCATTCTAACCGGCAGGGAGGCAGTTCAGAGAGATAAATTGTCCCGAAGAAGAGATTTGTCGCCGGGCGACTAATCTCACAGAACTACAGCATTTATGCCCTTAAAGGAGAAGGGAAGATACTGAAGCAGTACATTGCCAGTAGATTAGCCACAATAGTGCAATGTATAACACTATATTTATTCTGTTTGTTTTTCGGATAGCAGCTGCCATGTTAGCTTGGTGTGACAGCACTTATTGTCTGAGTCTCTCCCTGCTTGCTCATAGCTCTGGGCTCAGATTACAGCAGGGAGTGGGGGGTGGAAAGGGAGAGAGGGGCAAACTGAACATGCTAGCCCTGGAGTTTTAATCTGAAAACAGGAATGTGCAGCATTACTTTGAGGGTTTACTGGTGTATTTATATATACCTTTCTGACAAATCTTACTTAATTGTAGCCATTCCTTCTCCTTTGGCAAAAATAAACAGAAACCTCCAGTCTTGTGGACAATAATGAGTAATATATGGTGCTGGTTTTACTTTTGGCCCCTTTAGTGGAGCTCCCTATAGAGCTGCTATGGTCCTTGTCTGTGTTGCAAATGAAGGGTGGGCATGTCTTAATGGTCCCTGCCAGAAGCAGAGTTGGAGAGGGATAACCAATCATGGCCTTGCCTTAAAGGAACAGTAACACCAAAAAATGACAGTGTTTTAAAGTAAAGAAAATATCATGTAGTGTTGCCCTGCGCTGTTAAAATTGATCTGTTTGCTTCAGAAACACTACTATAGTTCATATAAACAAGCCACTAAGTAGCAATGGCGGAAATTGAAAAATAGCTACATGGCACAGGATAAGTAATAGATAACAGATAACATTATGTTCTACAGAGCTTATCTGCTATCTGCTGTGTAACTTGAGCCTTTTCTCCTTTGAATGGCTGCCCCCATGGCTTCACAACAGCTTATTTATATAAACAATAGTAGAGTTTCTGAAGCAAACACTGCAGTTTTACCAGTGTAGGGCAACACTGCATTATATTTTTATTACTTTAAAAGAATTTAATTTTTTGATGTTACTGGTCCTTTAACACAGGCAAAATACAGATTTCACTTCCATATCAGGTCAGCCTAGCTTCTGATTGGTTCCTATCCTACAGTGTGCTGTGTGCCACCTGCTTCCCTGCACAGCCTGGGAAAGGAGGCAGCAGGAAGTTGAACAGATGGGAGCAGCTAGTAGGGTTTCTGCAGAAATGTTCAATAAACCAACCCGAAACACTACTTTTTAAACACAATCCTTCTATACTTGAAAGCATACACCATCACTTTATTTAATGCATTTTTGCTGGTAGGATTATGGCTAGCGTTATTAGGAATTTCAAGTTTGCAAGACATGCAACACATGCTACGGTTCAGTCCTTTAAAAGACCTTGAAGCAAATACTAATGTTAGATTTTTCTTTTTAGGTCAAGAGTTGAATATATTTGTGATTAATCAAATGTTTTTATTGAAGTTTATTTTGTAGAGTGTGGTTCCATATTGCAATGTAGGAGTCTCCACAAAAAAGCACAAGAATTACTAGTCATTTCATTAGTAGATAACATGCTTGTTACTCACTGTGAGGTGCCATGGAACAGTAAATATCACTTTACTTTGATTATCTTTTTTGTTTTTAGTCCTTAATAATGTAATAAACCTCCCCTTACAGTGTTATGTTTTCACCCAAATAGTTCATGGTTTCTTGATATTCCCATACCTTTGTTGCATTATACAGAGAGGTCTACGATGACCTTGGACATTCTGGGAGCCATAAAAATCTTTTTGATGGACACATACTGGACACTGGACGTTTGCCTCCAGTAATACAGCGCTGCTTCAAGTTTGGTGACATTTTGCTCTCCGTAATGCTGGAAGTGGTTCAGCTGTACTGTATGAATGTGAAATATGCACAACTTTACCTTGGATTGGCAGACAAGATACACATTTGACCAAAACTGTGAAATAATGCAATGTGTCCAGTGCTACAAGTAGGCAGGCAGTGTTTTCATAGGCAATAAGCAATACATTATATTTGAGATAAGATTTTGATAATGGCAAAGACTTTTTATTCTCATCAGACTTCTGTCAAAAAGGACTGAGCATTTCTGAGGCTGAAATAAATAGGTAGTTGGTCCCGGTAAATGTATTTCACTCCGTGTTTTTTATTCCTATTTGTGTGTATGTATGTTTGTGCCTATGCATGCTCTCCTTTCATAAAACAATAATTTCTTTATACATATAGCTGCTCTTATAAACCCTCACTTTTTTGTCATTCTTTTATTTTCTTTGTTTTTATTTCTGCAGTGACTAATATTGTATCTATCTCTTGTTTCAGATAAGAAATTGGCACTCAATCTCAGTCAAGAGGAAGTTGCCCACAGGAACAACACCCTAGGAACTAGTGTATTAAATAAAGGTCGCCTAGAAGTAGCCCCAGAACTGAAAAAACCCACTTCCTTGGTTTTAAAGTTACAGAGGGTTTGGAAACAATCGGGTGCCCAATTGTATAAAGCCCAGAGAAGGCTCCCGTCTCAGGACAGCCAGAGAGACTCCTTAAGGAAGAAACCGCAAGTCAGTGGTAAAAAACGTGGAAGAAAGCCAAGAAAGGTTTCTTACAAAAAGAATAAGAGTCAGCGTGGAGGTGGCAGTAAAGTATTTCCTGATCTAGTTGGAAGACGTATACTTCATTTGTTTGATGATGGAGATCGAGAAGCCTGGTTTTCAGGCAGGGTCCTAAGAGTGCACCACCAAACACGAAAACGTCTTGATACACAGTTTGAAGTTCTGTATGATGAGGAACCTGATACCCGCTACTACTTAGAACTCCTTCAGGACTATGAGAAAGGATGGCTCCGGTTAGACAATTAAACTACTTTATTCTGGACTCTCTTCGTGGCAATTAAAATGGACAAATAGATGTCTAGAAATGTTAGTATTACATTGATTTATTCCAAACTTCTCCTAAAAAGTGTCATGCTGCACTTCCAGTATGCATTTTTGTTTGTTTTGTATCTGTAAGTTTCTTTATAGAAGGTATATTGTCCCAATGTTCTTTGCTTGCAGGGAGGTAATCCAAATAGAAAATGAAGTGCCTTCGGGTAATGCATATATTTCCACCAGGGTGTTTTTTTAGCTGGTAGTAAATTCTAGTTCACAGAGTTTTAACACCCCTTGTAATTCAAATATTGGGCCTGAGTCAAGTGTGCATTTTTATATATATTCATAAGGGGAAGATAATCATTGTGTCATAGGTCAAACTCTGCCGTGTTGATGATTATTATTATTCTTACCCGGGTGTGTATATACACACACACTGACCTTCTACTGCATTAAACAAGTACCAGAAAACCCAACTGATCTCCACTTGCTATTGTGCTGCATTGGCTATGCCCATTACTAGTACAGTTACACTCATGTTATTGGATATTGCCACAAAGCTGGAGGGCAGTTGTTTTTACTGGTAACAAGCCTGTTAGGTCAAATAGTTCTGTTTTAGTATGCATAAAATTGTCACTGATATGTTACATGGAACTAAATAAGCTTGGTGGACTTTACTTGCACTCATTTTTTGTTTTCTTTTTAAGCACTGACCTTTTAATGTGATTTTCAGTGGTTTCCTCAACATATCTAGGAATAAGGCTGTGTAGAGTAGAGGGTGCTCTGCTTTTTTATATTGTTAGAGAAACCCTTGTGTACTTCTTCCCTTAAAGGACCAGTAACACACACACAAAGGAACACAATAGACTATGTTCCTGCATGGTGCAAAACAAGTGCTGTGATTGGCCATTTGCTAACCCCTATGTGCACTGGGAGCCTACTGGAGGTTCTATTTGGCAGTTTGCCTTTTTTTTATGCAACCAAACTTAAAAATAATCATGGGGTTGGTTAGCAACATGTTGCTCACGAGCCACATGAAAGGAAAGCTTTCTTTTTTGGTTTTCATTACAGGGAGTTGATAAAAGCTCAGCCATATTTTATCTGTTTATAACTTGGATTAATGGAGCCTTATGTAATCCCTACTCCTGCCCTAAAAGACCAACTGAAAGAAACACATGTTATAATGTCAATATAAGGTTGTCTAAAATTGATTCTGAATTTGTGAACATTATGTGCAAATACATTTAGGACATTGTTATTTCCTGGTCTTATTAGCTATAATATAGCTGCTGTATATGCCAGCGGAAAATCCACAAGTGATAGGATTTGCTTAGACATTGATGTGTATATATATATATATATGTATATAAAAACGCAAAAAGGGTTCTAGGGCCAATAATGATCCACTACCAGCCCTCCACTCTCAATCTGTGCATATGTGAATAAATGGTTTGTATTTATTCAGCTGGGAAAGTATTGTGAATAGCTGTTTGTGGACAGATAGCTTTCTTAGTTTTGTACTTTTTATTATTATAGTGTTTATAACATTTTAGTAAAATGGCACAACTATTTAATTTTTGTTTTTTGTACAAACGTTTTTTTATATTTAATAATAAAGAGACAATTGTATTTGATGTGTGTCTTCTTTACTGTGTGCTTAGCCTAGCAACCAATTTCCATTATACTCAATTTTTTGCACATTTAAAAGCCAGGAATGCTTCCCGTCAGATCCTGTTCAATTCCTCATTCCAAGCATAACTGTGGCACCCTCTCATTTCCTCTTTTGTTGATGCATTTTCAGTTTCAATGGAACCGCTGCAGTTCAGTAGGATCGTAGAATGGGCAATAGAGGGAGATGAGACATTTTACGTTTTAATACTTGAGGTGATTCTCAGTGTCTACCTATGGCAAAACACATCATCTAACTAACTACTGTAACTTAATTGATATGAAAGCTTTAAGATGTTTGCATGTGAACACGTACATAAGCAGAATTTAGGACATTTTTAAAATTTTACTTCTACCTGTTCCTCTTGCAGTGTGGCTTTCTTTATCAAATGCAAAAACAGTTCCCATATAATGTGAAAACTGGACTAAAACCTTGTTAAAAGAATAACATTAAATATATTCACGAAGCATAAAAATACATTTTTGCTATGTAACATAACTCAGGCCTTAAACACATCATTGTGGACAAGTGTCATCACTAGAAAAAGAAACATTTACATTTTTAAAAGGACCATTAATTGAAAACCAATTCTCAATGTTATTTAAAGGGCATGTAAAGGCAAATAAATAAAATCCCATTTGTACTTTCTTTAATTAAAAAGAAACTTATCTCCAATATACTTGAATTGAAAATTGTGTACCGTTTTTATAAGAAATCTGACTGTTTACAGTGAAATTCTCCCTTCATTTACTGCTGTCCCTAACTGCTCTTCAGGGAAACAATTAAACTTATGAACAGAAGGGGGAGCCCTGCCTTACTTCCAGACCATGCAGAACTCAACAGCTTTGTTTTTTTTCTCTAGTCGGTGACTGTGTAGGGACTTGTATTGGATTTTATTTTTGCCTTTACATCCCCTTTACTTTTTCCAACTCCAGCTGCAGGGACAAAGATCATGGAGCCAGATTTAAACAGATAAACTGGGATTCTATTTGGAGGATTATTTTGCTGCAGCCACTGGTTCTGCAGAGTTGGAGAAAGTTTGTATCAAACAATACAAGAACTATAAAATCCACATTACATGACAAAACAGGACCCAGTGCAGTCTGTATATTCTGATTAGTAATCAGTCTTGCTGTATCAGCTTCTGGCAGATATTTGACTTGGGCTGTTTTGATCATTTATGACGATCCCCTAAGCAGCCAGTCTTGGTCTTGCAAAGAGCCAACTTTGAAAGCATAAATCATTTGTTTGATTAGGCTTGTGGTGCAGTAAGTTCATGTCTATGTTTAGTATACAAAATACAACATTTCTAGCAATATTCTATTTTAGATTTTACTACTCCTTTACTGACCTCATCAAACGACAACATTTTAGTCTTTATTACACTGCAAGTAAGGTAGACCACAATTGCTTGTCAAATGCTAATAACTATACCAGCAATCCACACCTCTTGTCCTGTTTAATTAATCATGCTTTCGGCTATTGTCACACAAAGTGTTTTCTCCACCTATATGTTAACACTGATTGGGAAAGAAGGGTCAAAATCACCAGTGTCTGCCCTTGACTATTTTATGGCAACTGTCACTGCACATACAAGGAAGAGAAAGTTTGAATTAGAAATACATCCTACACATGACCAGACTTATTTGAACTCATTATTTAAAAGGGGTGGTTCACCTTTTAGTTAACTTTTAGAGGCAGATTTATCAAAGGTTGAATTTCGAATTCATGTGAGTTTTTTACACTTGAAAACTCAAGTCCACTAAACTTGATTTGAATTTTTTCCTCCAAAAAATCTCAAATGTCAGGAAGGCTACTAACGTCCAAATTGGTCCCTGGACCTATCCCATTGATTTATACATAACATATGTATAATGTTTAATATGCCACTTAATTTGATATATATACATATACTTGGCAGGTGTTAGGTGGCAAATAGACGAATTTGAGTTCTAAAGGGCCTAAAGAGTATGATAAATCTTGAAATTCTAATTAAAATGCGAATCGAGTTTCGGATAATGACCGTTTTGACCATAAACAAAATTGGAAATCTGCCCCTTTGTAAGCAATGTTTCAGTTGGTCTTTATTATTTGTTTTTAACATTTTGTATTATTTGCCTCCTTCTGACACTTTTCAGCTTTCAAAAGGGGGTCACTGACCCCATCTAAAAAAACAAAAGCTCTGTAAGGCTACAAATATATTGTTATTGCTATTCATCTTCCTATGTTTCCAGTTTCAAGCAACACCTTCAGATTCCACAACACAACCCCCTGGAAATGAGGACAGGGGAGAGATTGTGTAAATACACAGAAGTGACGAGTGGATATAAATGGATACACGCAACTAAGCAGAGGTCAGGGTTCAGGCAGCTACAGAATCAAGGTCAAGGTTCAAGCCGAGGTTGGTTCAGGTAGTGAAGGATCGTAAACGGGAAACAGGCCTGGTCAGTCAGGCAGAAGAGAGTCAGAAGTCAATCGTCGCAAGCGAGACGACCCATATATATCTATGTTAGAGATGTAAAAGGGCAATACTTACTTAAATATATATTCCAGTTTGATAAAATTCTTTATTATGCCACTTAATTTGATATAAACTATCTGTTGCTTGGGTACTTATTTTTGGTGTATAATTTTCCTTTAATAACCCCACCAGTACTCGCAGATTTCCAAGTCTCTGTCTGTCTTCTTTGCTCAGTGCAGTGTTAATTAAGTATTCGTACTACCCAGCTGTCCTGCTTTTTCATTCTATATCTTCTAGTCTTGCCCCACTGGCTCCCTGCTGCTAGAATCATATAAATTAGTGTTGCATAGGTATGCCCCCCACAATCTTGCATTGTACATCTTCTTAGATCACCTACTTTTTATGTTTGTGTTTTGTATACAAATGGGTAGGTAATCTTAGTGATCCATATTTCACCTTAAAGGACAAGGAGAGCCAACAAGATAAAATCCCATTTTTAACTTTTTATAATAAACCTGACTGTATGCAGTGAAATTCTCCCTTCATTTACTTCTGTGGAATGTAGGAATTGTCAGACGGTCCCTCAGGGAAACAATCATACTAATCAACTGCAGGGGAAGACCCTGCTTTACTTCCTAGCCATGCAGAACTCAAGCAGCTTTGTTTGTTTCCCTGTTTTGATCATTTATGACAATCCCTAAGCAGCCCAGGTCACACTGAGCATGTGCAGTTTCTTGGTCTTGCAAAGATGTATAACACAGTTACAAGATGACAGCCTCCTGTGGCCAACTTTGAAAGTATAAATCATTTGTTTGATTAGACTTGTGGTGCAGTAAGTTCATGTTTAGTATATAAAATACAGCATTTCTAGCCTTATTCTAGTTTACACTTTCCTTTAACCTCCATACTATACTGTTAGTATGTAACATGTTTGCTTCTTGACAACTACTGAAAGGCACAAAAGAAACTGGGATAGTTGAAACCGCCAATAAAATTTACCCAACTATGGAAGAATTACCTAACAGAAAAAACTGAAATTGCCACAGTACCTAAATACTCAGCATTCCGAAAATCAGATGGCACTCACAACAGCAGATGTGTTGGGTTTCAGCACATTTGACTTTCAGCACCTCTTGCAGCAGGGTTTCCAGATTGTGTGCCACCACTCATTCCACACAAACCTGAGAATGTTTCATCATCCTAAACACTCGTGTCTATGGATATGGTTTGTAGGTATGCCACAAACACTGAACTCTCCCTTGAGTCAATTCCTACACCTTTACTGCATGATGACTAAGTGCCATCTAGTGGTGATAATATATATATGTTTTCCTTTCTTTATAGACCAAATATTAGAAATAACTTTCAGTTTAGTTATTATTAGTAAAATGTATTTTTTAGAGCTCCAACATATTGTGCAGCGCTGTAAAATAAATGTGCTTATACAAAGCAATCACATAAATTACATACATATAATGTACAGTTACATACATAATAAACAGTACTGGTACAAAAGATGAGGAAGGCCCTGTGCAAAAGAGCATGCAATCTAAAGGGGAAGGGAATGAGACACAAGGTGAGAGAGAGGGCAAGATCAGAAATAAGCAGATGAGAGATGTAGCATATGGTATTGCATCTGGTAGATAAACAGAGGGAGGAGCAGGTCAGTAGAGGAGTGTAGTAAGCGGTTGGGTATCTAGAGATGAGTTTATGAAGGAGAATTTAGCATTATTGATTGTGTTCACTGCTATTTAGCTTTTCAGTTCTGAAGCCTGTGGTTTAAGCACCTGGTAAGGGCTTGCTAAATCACCCCTTTAAAATGGACACAGTTTCCAAAACACGTCTCCGAACAAATATATTGCGGGTAGAATGAATGGCTTTTATAATTGGTAATATTTGTTTAATGATTATTAATGTGCATGTCAATATTGGGACCCTCTTCCTCGATTAAAGGAAAACAATGTAGGTCTCTCTAAAAAATATTGCATAAACCAGCTCATATGTAAATTGCCCTAGCAACCATGCATTGATTTGAAAAAAGACTGGAAAAAAGGCAAATAAAAAAAAATAATGAAAAACAAATGAAAAGTTGCTAAGAGTTAGCCATCAGCTAAGGTGTAGCTAGACAGGTAGCAGAAGCAGAAATGTAAAAACAATATGTTTGGAAAGCTTCACCCTATTTTTATACAAGTCTTAAAGGAAAACTATACCCAGAAAATGAATACTTGAGCAACAGATAGTTTATATCAAGTTAATTGTCATATTAAAGAATCTTATCAAACTGGTACATATATATATATATATATATATATATATTTAAGTAAATATTACCCTTTTACATCTCTTTTGTTGAACCACCATTTCATGATGGTCTGTGTGCTGCCTCAGAGATCACCTGACCAGAAATATTTCAACTCTAACTGTAACAGGAAGAAGTGTGGAAGCAGAAGACAGAACTCTGTCTGTTAATTGGCTCGTGTTACCTAACTTAATAGTTTGGCTAGTTTGTGTGCACCGTTGAATCATACAAGCCCAGGAGGCTGTCCTTATTTTCTATTTATGATTACCAAATGGCACATTTTTATGCAATGTCTTTTTATAGAGACCTACATTGTTTGGGGG
>CM044436.1:49233674-49257072 GCA_024363595.1 Xenopus borealis | reverse complement strand
GTGTGTGTGTGTGTACAATCCTAGGTAGAACATGATAAATGAAATATCAGAATAGAAACACAAAAAGGGTAGTAGAGGATAAGGCTGAAAATTCTGAGAGCTACAACTGCAGTGCCTATTTACAGCAAAAACACAGTATTAATTTTAATGGTTTCCCTACAATGTAATTGGTTATCCTGTAAAACAGTCACTATGTGATGGTCTCTGAAGCACCCTTTTTAGTGTGGTCTATATATTTTTTGTAGAATATACCAGCAAACGTGTGTGCTGGGCTGGTTGGGTGCTATTTATATCAATTATGTAAGTCTATGTACATTTGTGGGAGCAGCAATAGCTGCACTGACAAGGTAAACTCATACAAAGACTAATGTTGGGGAAACTTGTTAAAACAAAGCCGCATTCTGCCTTTTGTTATAAACAAATACCTCTGTAGTTTCCAAATGAAAAAGATCCGACTACAGGTACAATGTCTGTTTAAAATGGAAGGCATAACTGCAGAATCTGTTATAGTTAATTTTGTACGGTATGTATCATAATGCTTCTCTATATATTTTGCTCTGTCCGGTAAAATACATCTGTTGATGCTGTTCTCAATGCAGCTTTTTCACCATCTGTTGATTGTGACCCACAATGTTGGCTGTGTATCTGATCTGGTCTTAATTCAGGGCATTCATCATCTCAAGAGCCTGCTTTAGTTCTACAATAAAATAAAGATTTAGACATTACATAATTCTGTTTATAATACCCAGTGTCGGACTGGGACACCAGGGGCCCACCCAAAAACCTTAGACCAGGGGCCCACCATAAAACCTTAGACCAGGGGGCCACTCTCAGTACTAATATTCTTCATCTCCTCAATCAACCTCTATTCTCCTAGTTTGTTTTCTTTACATACTGTAATCAATTATTCCATCTATTTAGCCTCTTTGTTCTCATAGAAATAGGGAATGGCCATGAAATAAGCCAAAAGTTTAGCAGCATGAGGGCCCACTGACACCTTGGCCCACCGGGAGTTTTCCTGGTATTCTGGTGGGCCAGTCCGACACTGATAATACCATAGCACCATAGCTTACACTTAAAAAATAAAAAACGCTGTTTTAAATGTCCACTAGTACTAAAGCGACAGTCTGTCTCACCTGTTATAAGGACACGAAGTTTGGAGGCAGAAACAGTCATGGTAAGAGGCTGGTTGCTCTCTCCTTTTGACAAAGTCAGGTTAAGGTGCACAAGAGGTTCATTCATTTGCTTCATAATACTGGAACTAAGAATTTGATCTACACGCCAATTAAGTGAAGACATTCTTGTCACTGCAGATACAAAATGAAAGGGAATTATGGAATAATTATGGAAATTATGGAAGACATGTATGCCAAAAATACACTTTGAAAGGCACTTGGCATGGCCATATTCAAATAGTAAAGCAGACTAAGAAGTATTTATTCTACAGTCAGACAGGCTGTTTCTTGACCTGCACTATCCACCTTGACCGCTCACCTTCACTTTGGGTTGTTTCTGCACCTGCAGGCACAGCATTGGCCTGGGTGTAGACACACAGAGCAGAATTGAAACAGAAATGCTAAAGAATGCATTTGCACACAAACATTCGCTCCATGCGTCTGCACCCAGCCTGATTCTGTTCCTGCAGGTACAAACACAATAAAGAGTGGAGGTGAGTGTCAGGATGTTTCTGGAAACAGAAAGAGCCTGGTTTGACCATAAACTGTAATAATCTTGAAAGGTTTTTTTAGACACTTTAGACACATATTTGATACACATTAAAATAATGTGTCTCCATAAAACCTCAACATATACCAAATATGTGTGTCAAAAACACAATTGTACAAAGTACAAATGCTATGGGGCAGATCTATTAAGGGTCGAATTGAAAATTCAAATTCACATTTTTTTTTTAATGGTAAAAACTCTCAAATTTGAGAACATTGAGATTAATCCAAACTCAATTAGAATTCGAGATTTATCAAACCACTTTTCTTTTTTTCAACTTTTCGCCACCTAAAAGCTGCCGCGTTCATGTAATAAGTTAATGAGAGAGGTCCAGTGACCAGTTTGAAGATGTTACTAGCCTTCCTGACATTCGAGTTCTTTTTGGAGAAAAAAATAACTCGTTTTGAGTTTAGTTGAATTCGATTCAAGTTTTTCAGTGGGTAATATTTGTTAGTGTTTTAGATCTATTTAGTCTATTTCTTTATTAAAGGGATACTGTCATGGGAAAACGTTTTTTTCCAAACGCATCAGTTAATAGTGCTGCTCCAGTAGACTTCTGCACTGAAATCCATTTCTCAAAAGAGCAAACAGATTTTTTTATATTCAGTTTTGGAATCTGACATAGGGCTAGACATTTTTTCAATTTCCCAGCTGCCCCAGTCATGTGACTTGTGCCAGCACTTTAGGAGGGAACTGCTTTCTGGCAGGCTGTTGTTTTTCCTTCTCATTGTAACTGAATAGTACGCAGTGGGACATGGGTTTTACTATTGAGTGCTGTTCTTAGATCTACCAGGCAGCTGTTATCTTGTGTTAGGGAGCGATTATCTGGTTACCTTTTTATTGTTCTGTTGTTAGGCTGCTGGGTGGGGGAAAGGGAGGGGGTGAGATAACTCCAACTTGCAGTACAGCAGTGAAGAGTGATTGAAGTTTATCAGAACACACGTCACATGACTTGGGGCAGCTGGGAAATTGACAGTATGTCTAGCCCCATGTTAGATTTCAAAATGAAATATAAAAAAAAACAAAACTGTTTGCTCTTTTGAGAAATGGATTTCAGTGCAGAAGTCAACTGGAGTAGCACTATTAACTGATGCATTTTGGAAAAAAAAAAATGTGGTCCCATGACAGTATGCCTTTAAATATCCCCCAATCGAATTTTGAGTATATTCGAATTTTGATAAATGTGCCTCTAAGTGTGCACTGAGCTCCCAAGACAAAAATAAAACAATCTCAAGCATACTCACAGCGCAGGCTGCTTTCCCTAAGTGTCTCCTGTAGTGCATTCTGCTTTTCTTCATATGATCGGCATAGAGAGGAGGCATGTTCTGAAATATATATATCAAGATCACAATGGAAGTAGTTAATGATACCAAAAAAAAGGAACTCCAGCAGATTAACTGCAAAACATTTATTCCAGGTTGTGGTAACACTTCTTGCTTTGTAGCTCTCTTGGCTTCCTGTGCGCCGCCCAATTAAAGTTGCTGACTAACTCAGAGTTAAGGTCCCCACAGACGCAAAGATCTGTCTCTGCTGAACTACCGATCTTAGGGAAGTCCGACCAATCTGTCAACGATCGTTCATCTTACGATTATTCGTCAGACATCGGTCTGATGATTGATCGGCCAGGTTAGAAAATCTTTATCGGTCCCCATGCAATCTACCTATGTTTGCAGGGCCAAGCAGGCTGTGATCCTTCAGTTTTGCTGGCAATATCGCCTGAAATGGTCTTTTTAGTTAATGGACACATCAGGCATTTAACCAATCGTTTTGAGACCATCGTGGTCTCACGATAACCATTGGATCTTTCAAAAATCTTTACGTCTATGGCCAGCTTTAAACGATCATTTTGAGACAACCTTGGTCTCATGATAACCATTGGATCTTTTAAAAATCTTTACTTCTATGGCCAGCTTTAGAAAGCTGAAAGGCAGGAAGTAGTGTTCTGGCCATTAAATTAGCCATACATTCACTCCAGCCTTAATAGATGACATTTTTGTCTAACTAACTATATTAGAAACATTTTTTATTTTGCACAGCCTATCTGTTTACCCATTTTTTATGTTTACACTGAACTGTTCCTTTAAAGAAAAACATTTACAATACAGTAATACAGTAAAATGACACATGCTCATAACAAGCGAATGCTGCATTTTTTACCTTTGGGTAATCCCAGCTGCTGCAGCTCACTTGACAGGCTGTCGCTGCTCACATTATGCTTGGCCGCACTTGAAAGAATGAAGCACAGAACAGCAACTGTTGCTTTGATGTCTCCTGATTCTGAAAAGAGCAAAACCATCACAAGGTCAGTGACAAATATACAAACCATGTGAATTTTTCTACGATTTCATTTTTTTTAAAGGTTTTATTTTATTAGAGGTGTATGTTACAATAGCAAAATAGAAATACAACAAAAAAATAGAAGAGAGGTGTACATCCAATAGTCATAGCATACAATGCAAGTATCACAAACAACCAAGTCATCATATTCTGAACTGAGAATCTAAGGGAGTTAATTGTTTCAGTTTACTAAGGATTAGACCTAGTTTGTTGTCTATTGTTAAAGTAACAGTAACACCAAAAAAATGTAAGGGTTTTAAAGTAATGAACATATCATGTAGTGTTGCCCTGCACTGGTAAAACTGATGTGTTTGCTTCAGAAACAATACTATAGTTCATATAAACAAGCTGCTGTAGAGCAATGGCAGAAATTGAAAAACGGCTATATGGCACAGGTTATAGGATAACAGATAACATAACACCATTAGGGCTAGGCCAGACGGGGAGATTCGGGGGCATTTTATCGCCTGGCGACTTCTTGCCGCGACTTGTAGCCCCCGAACCTCCCCGAACAGCCACTTACCTAAGCGCGCCGGCGTTGCTTGAAAACGCCGGCGCGTATCCACACGGAGCGGCGCGCTTTTTAAAATTGCTCCAAATTGAATCTCCCCGTCTGGCCTTAGCCTTAGACAGACAGAGCTTATCTGCTATCTAACGAGCTTTTTCTCCTTTGAATGGCTGCCCCCATTGCTACTCCGCAGCTTATTTATATAAACAATAGAAGTGTTTCTCAAGCAAACACTGCAGTTTTACCAGAGCAGGGCAACACTACATTATATTGTCATTACTTTAAAACACTTATTTTGTGATGTTACTGTTCCTTTAATAATTGTTAATCTATTGGGTGAAATCTAACCAGGGGGACTATACCCTCTCAAATTTAGTTGGAAAGCCCAGGGCTTCATAGGTAAGTATAATGGCAGGGAGTAATGTGATGACTAATCTAACCCACTGAGGAACTGTAGGTACAGTACTTCCCATCCAATTCATAACTATTCATTTTTTAACATTCTACAGAAGGACTCTAGCAAGGGATCTGGTGTTATTCAATGGGAAGAGATCTTCTACCAGTCCTAATAAACATATTTCAGGGATGTATAAATTAGGAAAGTCTAAGCTATTTTCTAGGTATCGAGCAACGTTCCTCCGATAATTTTGCAGGGGTGGGCATTCCAACGCTAGGTGGAGGAAGGAAGACTTCAAATCTTGACATCTGGGTCAGTCAGCTGCTGGTCGAACTCCCATCATTTGCATTTTCTTTCTATTACTTAGTTCTGGAGACAACCGCCATTTTTAACATATTTATCAAACAGAGTATAGTTTCATAACAGTCAGAAGAAAAATTATATACAAGTATGTATAGTGAAAAAAATCCTCCTTAAAGGAGAACCAAACCTGTAATAGAAAAAACCCTGACCTGGGTAGACCCCCCCTACCTCCCAGCCCCCCTCCCCCGGGCAAATGCTCCTAATTTTTTTACTTTCCGCTCCTGCAGATTCTGGCCACTTGAGTTCACAGACGCAATCATCTTTCTTCTGTATTTTCCAGAACTTTTGGAACATGGACAGTTCGAGTAAATTTCCGGACCCGAACCACTGCACATGTGGCGAAAGTAAAAAATCAGGACTGGAAATTTACTACAACTGCGCATGTGCCTAAATTGCCGGTCTACTTACAAAAAAAACTGAAGAAAGAAGATGGCTCCCCTGAACTCCCGTGGCCAGAATCTGCTGGAGGGATAAGTAAAATATTAGGGGGCAGGTAACCTAGGGGGGAGGAGGGTCTACCCAGGGGAGGGTTGGCACCTGTTGGCAGAAAATATTATCCACAACCAAAGGTACAGGCTAATAAAGCCCACATTCCAGTTGGGGGTAACAATAATTTAGTTTCTTTTGTTACATAGTTAAATTGGGTTGAAAAAATACAAAGTGCATCAAATTCAACCCCTCCAAATTAAAACCCAGCATACACACACGCACACACACACACACCCCTACACTCTTTCACACAAACCATATATGCCCATAGCTATACTAACTGTAGAGTTTAGTATCAAAATAGCCTTTGATATTATGTCTGTCCAAAAAATCATCCAAGTCCCTTTTGAAAGCATCAACAGAATCAGATGTCAAATTGGCCCTGCACTAGGACACTCACACTGGGAGGAAGGTTCCGGCTTGAGCAGCCATGTTTGGGCACATGCATGCACATAATGATTGAATGCAGAAACTTGCTCATTATGCGCATGTGTTCTGTACTACATGGTCGCTTGCACCGGGAGCTCCCTATATTATTCACTATACACATTAAGCATAACATTAATATTTCCTGCAGATTTTGAGGAAGGGCCATAAAGACAACAAAAAGTCTCACCAAAGCGAGCATCTGATGTCAGTTTGACGATTTTCTCATACTGAGGGGTAAAAAAACAAAAACAAAACAAGATAATTCATTAACATATTTAAGGCTTGTCTTCTCAAGTTCCTTCCTATTATTTCATACTTACATCAATCTTCTCTCCAAGTTGTTTCTTCAGTACCTGGGCACAGATCAGCTTTAGCTTCACTGATGACTGAGGAAAAGAAGGAAATATATAGTGAGATAATGATACATACAACAAAATTGCACAGACAACAAAGAACACAGAAAAACAGTTGGCAGATATTTATTAGAAGTAAGAAGCACTGTTAAGATGGTTTGTTCCAAGAATATAGGAAGCAAAATACTCAACTATTCTGGATAGGGTACTGATTTCAGCCAAAACCCAGTCAGGACAATCTAAGTCACCACAAAACCGGAACCTCTGAAAGAAATATAACATGAGAGATTGTTTACAGAGGGAAAGGGATGAGGATGTATGCAGTATCGAAAAAAACATACATGTGTAATGTACAGGCCTTCCATGATCCAACACTGTCCTAATATCCACTAAAGAAAACATCTTATAATATGAAACATACTCTAGGATCATGTGAAGTAACTCTATTCTCTTAATACTAATTTAAGACTTAAAGGAATACTGTCATGGGAAAAAAAAAATTTCAAAATGCATCAATTAATAGTGCTGCTCCAGCAGAATTCTGCACTGAAATCCATTTCTCAAAAGAGCAAACAGATTTTTATATATTTCATTTTGAAATCTGACATGGGGCTAGACATTTTGTCATTTTCCCAGCTGCCCCTGATCATGTGACTTGTGCTCTGATAAACTTCAATCACTCTTTACTGCTGTACTGTAAGTTTCTCCTCCCAGCAGCCTGACAACAGAACAATGGGAAGGTAACCAGATAGCAGCTGCCTAACACAAGATAACAGCTGCCTGGTAGATCTAAGAACAGCACTCAATAGTAAAAACCCATGTCCCACTGCATACTATTCAGTTACATTGAGAAGGAACAGCCTGCCAGAAAGCAGTTCCCTTCTAAAGTGCTGGCACAAGTCACATGACTGGGGCAGCTGGGAAATTGACAATATGTCTAGCCCCATGTCAGATTTCAAAACTGAATATCAAAAAAAATCTATTTGCTCTTTTGAGAATTGGATTTCAGCAAAGAAGTCTACTGGAGTAGCACTATTAACTGACATGTTTTGAAAAAAACTTTTTTTCCCATGACAGTATCCCTTTAAGGTGCAGGCTAACAGCATTTGGACTATGAATAGGGAAACAACAGTATTTTTTTAAAGAAAAGTCTCCTATCCAGCACTCTAGCTATGCTGGGGCATATTAATAGAATAATGAGTGCCCCAGTTTGCTTTTTATGTTCAGGTGTGTGATGTAAATAAAAATCTTATGCCAGAAATGATAAAAAAAACTAGCATAAGGTGCAGAGAGCATAGGCTAATCCCTGCCCTTGCAATGTTAGGGCATGTAGCTAATACAGGGCCTCGTTGTTTTAGGACGTGGATGGGGGAGGGGGGCACCTATGCAACTCCCCCTCATGAATAAAGAAGTGCCAAACATAGGAAGTGATAGCATTTAGCACCAAAACACAGAATTGCAAGGAACAGCTTTAGACACAAGTACCTTTGATGAACTGCATTGATTTGCACAAAAAACGTTGCAAAGTTTGTGCTTAAAAGGGTGGTTTGCCTTAAGGCATTATATCGAATGACCAATTTTAAGCAAATTTTCAATTTGTTTTCATTATTTATTTTTTTACAGTCATTTGCCTTTTTTCCCCAAATCTTTGCAGCTTTTAAATGGGCGTTGCGGACTCCCTTCTTAAAAAAAAAAAAAAAAGGGGGGGGGGGGGGGGGGGGAGTCTGTAAGGCAACAAATGTATTGTTATTGCTAATTTTTATTGCTGATCCTTCTATTCAGGCCCTCACAGTCTCTTATTTTTTCAAATCAATGCATGGTTGCTAGGGTAATTTGGCCCCTGGTTACCTGACTGTTTAAGGTGCAAATTGAAGAGCTGCTGAATAAAAAGCAAAATAACTCAAAAAAACTTCAATAGTAAAAAGAAAAATGAAAAGAATATCGATCTCTATGTCACACTAAAAGTTTTCTCAAAGGTGAACAACCCCTTTAATAAACTAGCCCTGGGGTGATGATTCTGCTGATGTGTTACTAGGGCAGTGGTCCTCAAACTTGACCCTCCAGCTGTTAAGGAACTACAAGTCCCATAATGCATTTGCCTGACTGTGGCTGTCAGACTCCATCATTGCATTGTGGGACTTGTAGTTCCTTAACAGCTGGAGGGCCAAGTTTGAGGACCACTGTACTAGGGAATGCCAAGTATTCTTTCATGTGGCCCTGTTTAGTAACCAAACATGTTATGTAGTTAAGTTTCAACATGTTCACATCTGTTTTAATTCCCTTAGCCTGAGTTCACCAAACACCTGACTGTATAGGAATCTGTGGAACTGCAATACGGAGACTTGCACATACACCCCTCTCTTATGTGTCACGTTGTCTGTGAATTTCGCTGCATTGGCTGCTGATTTCCATTCGCCTTAACTGCTATAATGCCTCCTCCCCTCACACCATCAAAAGAAAGTGCTTTTCAAGTCTGAAAAACCTGTAACAAACAACAAGAAATTCTACTCACCATGTTGACGGTAACTAAAACACTTCCCGTCAGCTGATTAGTGCTGTACCACGTGACCTATGAAATAACTTTATTAACAGGCACACAAAATACATAAGCTTTTAGCTAGGTAGGATGTCGGCAGGTAGGCGTGTATGTGATGAGAGTCCCCTGGAGATTATTTTGAATTTTGAGGCGATTATTTTGGTAATATACTTGAATACATTTTTTAAAACAGCTATAGAGCAGATAGTATAAAACATGTTTGCTCGCCATAAACCCACTGTGCTGATTTTTGTTATAGTTCTGGTATTACGTCACCTTTATTGGCTGCACATTTTCAGCGGCGTGGTTTCATGTATGACATTATTTACGACCTGTGAATAGCTCCCAACATTTTGAAAAGGGAAAGACGGACAAAAAGATTTTGACCACACCCTTTTATGGTCACACCCCATAATTACCATGGCCTTTTTCACAAAATTTGCCAGGTTCTGAAAGTTTTAACACATTTCTGTAGTTTTTAATGTTTTATTACAGTTTTACTAATGAAGGTAAATTGCCCTTTGAAGGGCAACCAGAGCCCGCATTCTAGGGTTGCCACCTTTTCTTGAAAAAAATACCGGCCTTCCTAGATATTTATCTTTTTCCCTATTAATAACATTGGGATCAACCATGAAAAATACTGGCCAGGCCGGTAAAATACCAGCCAGGTGGCAACCCTAGGGATAACAGCACCCCCCGTGTGCGCTAGCAAACTCGCACTAGCTGCCATGACAGTAGAAGAGCATGCGCATTATGCACGTGTAAAGTCACGCACGCGCGTGCGCATAGTAAAAAGCAGCCACAATTCCGGGGCCGCTTTTCATAATGCACAAGTGCTTCCACTGTCATGGCGGCTCGCACCAGGAGCTCCTTCCCGGTGTAACTTTGCTAGCGCACGCGGGGGCAATTGTTTTTTTTTTTTACAAAAGTACTGTTATCCCCAACCAGAATGGGGACTCTATCAGCTAGGGTTGCCACCTGGCCGGTATTTTACTGGCCCGGCCGGTATTTTTGATGGTTGATCCCAATGTTAGTAATAGGGGAACAAAAGATAAATACATAGGAAGGCCGGTATTTTTTTCAAGAAAAGGTGGCATCCCTAATATCAGCTTGGGGGTAACTTTTTTGCAATAGGTGCCCTTTAATATGTGATTCTAAATTCTCCAAAGAGACAAAACTGTTACAAATGTATGAAGTATCTATTCTGGGCTCACTGCCAAGAACCAATTAAATTAGAAACATTATATCTCTTTTGGCTGTGCAGAGAAATAGGGACTTTCCCCATTCAGTGCGGAGAAATAGAGACTTTCTTTCAGTGCTGAGAGATCGGCACTTTCCAGTACTAACCCGGGACAGCGGGTTGAGCTGTCAAAACGGGACACTTAGGACGTATGCCTGTGCTTTGCAGGTGAAACATCTGCCATCGATAAAAATACTGAAGTGCAGTTTAGCTGACATGAGTACATCTTCAGCTCTGTAAAGTAAAGCTGATCCTAACTCCTAAGGGCAAGCTCACATGTGGTGTTTTTACATCGCATTTTTAAAAACACATGGTCGAGCGTAAATACGCCAATTAAACCACACAAGCTTGATATGTGTTTTTCAGCCTGTCGTTTTGTTTTCCCAACATGCATTTCTGTTTTTTCTCATTCCACGCAATTCCACTCAGAAGAATTTTAGTAAACTTTTGTGAAAAAAAAAAAAAACTATCTGGAAAACAATTTACATGCAGAATAAAGCATAGGGTTGGCACTTGTCCGGTTTTGACCTGGACAGACCAAGCGGGGGCAAGGCCATGATGTGGAGGGGTTGTGATGTACTGGGGGCGGGTTGTGATGTGACAATTGGCTGATCGCCATTACAATCATGGGGAATCCTGCCAGTTTTCCTAATTTGGAAAATCAGGCAAGAAGTTTTGACCTGGGCAGCCCTTCAAATTACTGGGCTGTCTGGGTCAAAATTTCCAAATTGGGAAAACCGGGCAGAATTCCCTATAATTCAGATGGCGATTGACCGATTGCCGTGTCACTGCCTGCCTCCCTCCATGTCATGGTCCTGCCCCCTGCTGGGTGTCCACCTGGCCAAAAGGTGGCAACCCTAATGTAGCCGTACTGCTTGTCAATATGCAGCATAATTACTTTTCTTTTTAATTAAAACAAAAAAATAATAATAAAGCACTTTTTAAAAAGTGTCTAAAATTGACTGATGTCAACTGCACACCCAATTTCCACCACCAAAAGGTGTGGGAAGCATTTTAACCTGCTATGTTGGAATCATGCTAAATATTATGTAGCTAAATAAATAAAGGGGTCGTTCACTTTCAAGTACATTTTTTGTATTTTGTAGACTGTTCTATCCTGAGACTATTTTTGCAGGTGGGAAGAGTTATGACCCTGAGTATTCAGATAATTACTCTGAGTTTGTGAAATGGCTGCATTACTACTTTTTTTCCAGGAATGAAATTGCCAAGAGACAGCACTGGACAGACTATATGGTTCCAGGTTAATAGGATACGTTCTTTCACACAGGAAAGTGCAAATCTGTACTCTATTACTAGAAAAAATTGAATGTTAAGGGATATAGGACAGATATCAATCAGCTGCCAGAATAGTTTGTGTACAGTTTTAACATTACCCACAGGTGGCGTAATAGAGGTTTCTCATGCTCTAGTTGCCGTTTAATGGTTAGCTACAAAAAAAGACTCTCCTAAATTGGGTAATGAAAAAAGTGTAGTTTTCAAAAGCATACATATGTGATAACAATTTAAAAGTATATGAGAGGTAATAGTAATCATAAATCACTTTCACTGTTACAATAATGTTTGCGTTTTGGAGTGAAATGCTCTATATGCTCATTCTAATAGTACAACCGGTAATTACAGGGAGATCCTGGGTTACTTGCTTCCAAAGATATAGTTTTTTTTCTTATAAGGCCTACACACACCTTATCGGTTAAGTTTTGTATTCATATTACTATTGCCCACTTTTACTTTTATTGCTACTTCGAACCCCTAATTTCCCTTTTATATGTTTTCCTAACTCCTTATTTCCCTTTTATATGTTTTCCAGTATTTATTGGCCAGGTTTCATAGTTTCTTCCACAATACTTGATCTCATTTTTATTTCTGTTTGTATTTATTTCATGAATATGCCACACCCATTTACCTTCTCTGATGTAATTCTGCTCTCTACCGGATAAAAAACCAAAGAGATGCCGGTCAGTGAATAAGTTGCAGAAGCCATTAAAGGTAACCATTCTCTAATGCACTGTTGATAATTAGACATAGTTTTGTGTTACAAATTAAATTTAGGGGCTTATTTCATGTTAGTTCTCTGGGAAAACAAATATCTGCTTTTCAGTGTCAGTAGCTATAAAAAGTTTCCCTGACATTTTTACTTGATGGCCAAGGAACGCCTGTGGTGTAAAGCAGTAGCCAAATCCTACAGATTGCAGCAAAGTCAGATAGTTGATCTGTGTTTAGGAACTGCTGCTTCACAGGGGTTCAATCAAACTGTATTAAACTAAGCTCTGTGAGATGTGGGGCATGCAGTAATATAACCATACTTTTTATCAGATTTATACTGATTACTATATATATATATATATATATATATATATATATATATATATATATATATATATATATATATATATATATATATATATATAAATATTATATATGATTCTTATCACAACGAAAGCCCAGAGTAGCTTTAAATTTTGGCAGTGCATGATCTGAACCAAGACTGCCTTCCGCTCCTGTGTGTTTCTAAAAGCAGTTATTCAGAGAACTTAAAAACTAACTATTCTAGCATAGGGTCCATAGTTGTAGCCCTCCATTCTCAGCCAGCTTGGGGTGGAGAATTTCTAAAAGACAAGAATTGCTTTCAAAGTGCAAACATTGCCTTAACTGCACAAATAAAAACTTTTTGTGCACTCTGAATGCTAAAAGTATCTGGGATACCTACCTGTCCAACATCTAATTTTGAAACCAAGGTTATTATACCGAGTTGGTTCCCCCTTTAAGCTGTAACAGCCTCTACTCTTCTGGGAAGGGTTTGCACTAGGTTTTGGAACATTGTTGGTGGAATTAAGCCACACACTAGGCACTGGTGTTAGAGACCAAGCCTAGGTCCAATTCATCAATTATGGCTGTTCAGTTGGGTTGAGGTCAAACTATGCTGGCCAGTAAAGTTCTTCAACTCTTAGCAATCTTATTTTGTATGTATGGGGTATTATTATTCAGAAACATGAAAAAGCCTTTCCTAAACTGTTGCCACAAAGTAGGAAGAACTACATTGTCAAGTATGTCATTGTATTTAAGGTCTGTTTCTGCTGGAACCAAGGGCCCTAGCCCACACTAAAATTAGCTCTAGACGAGTATGCCTTCTCCACCAAGCTTTATTGGCATATTATACATTCAAACAGTTAATGTTCTTCTTGCATCTGCCATACTCAGACATTTCTATCAGACAGTGAAATATAAACTATAAAAATACATTTATCACTTCAGAGGTCATGTTTCCACCACCCCAGGGTTCAAAGACCAAGACTCTGCACATGCTCAGTGTGGTCTGGGCTTCTATTTGGCAGTTTAAGCTTAGGGATCATCTTAAATTATCAAGACAGCACAAGTCATATAATATCTGCCATAGAAACTGATAGAGTAAGACTGATTAATAATCCAAATATGCAGACTGCACTGGGTCTGCGTATATGAATCTCTACACGGTCGCCGATTGCTTTACAGGGAAACAAACAAACAAAGCTGCTTGAGTTCCAGGAAGTAGGCTGGGGGAGCTCTCCCCCTGCCATTTGAAAATGATTGTTTCCCTTCAGAGCAGTTAGGGACAGTCTAAAGTTTCCTATCTGCAACTGTCAAAGCAAGTAAATGAAGGGTGAATTTCACTGCATACAGCCAGGTTTCTTATAAAAACAGTAGACTTTAATTAAAGTATATTGGAGATAGCTTTATTTTTCATTTAAGGACGTACAAATGAGATTTTTTTTTTTTTGCCTTTACATCCCCTTTAAGCTGCTTCTGGAGACAGTTTGGAAACTCAGTAGTGAGTGTAGCAGAAAACTAAAAAACAGTGTTATGATGCTTTGACTGTGCCATTAGTACAGTAGGAATCAAAATGTATGTTTCCAGGGGGTGGCATCGTAATGGTGTATGTTTTGGATGAAATACTGCTTGCCTGCATGGGACTGTGAAGAAATGGTGCCAATTCAGGGAAATAATAAATCCGAGAAAAAGTAAAATCAGGGGTTCTACTGTATTTTGGGGGGTCATAATCACTTGAATCCAGGTGTAAAAAAAAAAATCAATGTAGCATAATTAATACATTATTTTATGCCAATTGTTAAATAACTTTTGTGACAGAATAAACTACACAGCTTTATAAGGATGGCCCCGGGTATAAAAGCTTTAGTGGGCATATAGCTAAATTACAAACAAAACTAAATGTCCTTAAATATAAAAAAAAAAAATCAGACAGCTGGTTTCCAATTTGCTGGAACAACATAGTGGTATAAACTGCAAATGTGTTAAAACAATGTAATGTCTATTGAATAAAAGATTTCATGATTGGTACTAAAAATATATTGGCCGATTTGACAGCTGCATTGGTATTTGATAAGAGACCAAGCTGTCT
The DNA here is from genome assembly GCA_024363595.1 of Xenopus borealis. NCBI lineage: Eukaryota > Metazoa > Chordata > Amphibia > Anura > Pipidae > Xenopus > Xenopus borealis. The sequence goes on along the minus strand of CM044436.1, from coordinate 49,242,281 downwards.
GGAGTAGACAAAGGTATGTGTTTGCAAAGCATAATGAGGTCTAGGTACATGTATGGGATCCAGTATCCGGAAACCCATATCTAGAATGCTTACAGAAAGGCTGTCTCCCATAGACTCCATTTTAATAAAATCTGAATTTTTAAAAAGTATTCCCTTTTCCTCTGTAATAATAGAACAGTACCTTATACTTGATCCAAACTAAGATATAAGCAAAACCAGCTTATTGGGTTTTATTGTTTACATGATTTTATAGTAGAGATAAGGTATAAGGTATAAAGAAATTTGGAACTAGGGAAGTTTGCTTAGATTTTATTTAGTTTTACCTAACACGCGGTCAGAAACGACTAATATCGATAAATCTACGTGGACACTGGTAAACAAAAAACTAAGAAAAAACTTGTCCTGTAAAGTTGTCACTGCAGTTCAGTACAGCCTGAAATTAAACAGTCACTCAACTTTAGAGTCTAAACATACAACTACCAACCCACAAACAGCTGGCAGTTGTACATCAACACATTATGCTTAAAACAGGGCTGTTAAAATTCTAATAAATGGTGGGAAAACGTTATGTACAATAACTGACTTATACATTATCTAGTAACTCATTATTGCAATGTAAGTTTTAAGAAGACCCACTTCTGCTGGCAGCATCACCACAAAGCTGGTTCATGAATTCATAGTAACATACTATAGATAACGTAGCATTCACACACTCTGCCTTTAAACCCAGTGCTACAATACTCCCCGATGGAAGAACATAAAGCAAAATCTGTTTCACCCGTGATCAGAATTCGAATCCCAGCCACCAGTCCTAGGAATCCGCAGCAGAGCATTTAATGTGTCTTTTATTTTCTTTAAAACCACTGGTGTCATTTTATATGCTAATGAAGTTTCATTAAGTATGACACGTTTTAGGTTTTTAGGCAATGCATGTTTACCTCGAGAGCCATCAAAATTGGTATTGTGTGTCCAAGTTTTATATAGTGAATACGGTACGTGATGCTGAAATAGTAGTTGGGCAAATCTGTGGGGCTGACCGCGGCTTTGCATCTTAAAATTGTTCAATAAACCTGTTGTCATTGTAGCCAAATGAATATCTGGTAGTGGCTCTCCAACAGTATCTGCGTTGCGAAGAGACTCATAGTTTGTTTGGTTCTGCCCTGACACTTTCGAAACAATAATAAAGGCTGGACACTTTACAGAGGGCATATTAACAGAAGGTGTTTTGGGCAAGCTTGATTTTTGTGCTTTTTTATGCAAGGCCTTTGGAACTTCAGAAATGTGGATTTCTGGTTCTGTCTTTTCTATTGAATTTGAGGGGTGGATACTAGTCTGCTCTGTTTTGTGGCATTGTGAAATTGTAAAAAGATTGGTGAGGACAGGTGGCGTTTCATTCAGAGCATCACTGGACATTGCATTAACCAAACTGCTTGCAGATGTTGCCAGAGGAGGAGGGGGGCTTTCTGATATTTCCCTGGTAGAATTTGCATTGCTAGTGCTGTCATAATGTATTTGTAAATGTTCTGATATTTCTAAATGATTTGCAAACAATGGGCTATTAACAGGTACAGACCCGGTGTATGAACTTTGTTTGGTGTGGCAAATCAGTTCACTTAAGCTTTGTGAATGTGCCAAGGGTTCAAATGAGGATTGTGGGGACGGACTTTGTTCAGCCTGAAAATCAAAATCCTGTTGCACATCTAACAGCATATTCTCTTTTTTAATAGGCCTTGGGGCATTTACTTCATCTTCCTTAAGTGAATTGCTTCCATGGTACTGTTTGGCAGAGACTGTTTTCTTTGTATTAAACCCCTTAATAATATGGGATATGTTCCTATCAATCTTTGCCACCCTTCTTCCAAGCCTGGCGATGCTGTACATCAGCTGGGTGAACTGTACAGAAGATGGCAATTGCAGGCGGGTTTTCTTATTATTGCTGGCTCTGCCCTGTGGAGTCAATTTGGGTAGACCACTGCTCAGATCTGTTTTGCCGTTATCTGAAAAACACATTAAATAATTACTGATGGATTTAGATGAATTAATTTTCATTTAATACTCTTGGTGTATGTATCATTTTCTATATTAAAAAAAGTCTTAACATTATTAAAATTTGAGATCCAAACTATCTGCTCTTGATGAAATCTTTCTCAGTTTGCTTTAGAGCTGTCTAGCATTCTCAATTTGCATTACCATTAGTCAGCTGAAACTAAACCTAACTGTAGAATCTGAGAAAAACATTTCTCAGGCACTTTTCTCAATTGTCATTCATTTCCCTGCTTACTCCCTTTCTAACATGCGCATGTTCAAGCTGGGTTAAAATAAAGAGCGAATTAAACACTCTCTGAACTTCCAGATACACATTTACTTTATATCTTCCTCATCTTATTCCATTATGAAATGAAGAATTCTGGAACTTGACCTCCCTCTGCTTTCCATAGTGGGTGGTTCATTGGAAAGCAGAGGGACTTCAAGTCCCAGAATCACCTCATAATGAAACAAGGTAAGGGGTCTGCATTTTTACAGTGTTGTGGAACTGGTTCCAGCATACAGACAATCATGGTTTCCATCTGTGATTTTTTTTGGTAAACATTATTTCTAGACATACATATAATGTTTATGTAACTTTTCTGAATAAGCCAAATTGAATGAGCTCATTCAAAAAACGGGGAATAGTTTGTCTTTAAAGCTATGGCCAAAGTATGAGAAAGGCAGTTTTAAAAATACATACTTTCTTTTTATTAGTTAGTTTTCTATATCTGCTCATACTCTTCAAACACTTCACTAAGATGGTGTTGCACATATATTTATGGTGTATAGCTGAAAACAACTATAGACTACAGTAGACATATATAAACAGTTAAAATTTACTGAAGACAGTGTTTAAATCTTCAATTTATATATTCACCCAATACTGTTTAGCTTTATTTAATGAAAGTAATCAAATTGCTACCTGAGTTGCTAAATGCATCACATTTCTTTTCATCTGAATTCAATAGTTTCTGATAAATGTCCTTATGCTCTTCTAAGTATTCCCATTCATCCTTGGAAAAGTAGACTGCAACATCGTCATACTTAACAGGCACCTAGGAAAAAAAGGCAAAAAGGTAATGAAACTGGATCAACATATCCTATGAATAATTAGGAAAGCTAAAGGAAATAATGGCCATACAAGCACAGCCAAGGAAAGCTAAAGACTAAAGATGGCCATATAAGCACAAATCTAATTTTGGATTTGTGGCCCAAAACAGGCTGATCTGAGTTTGCTTCTCATGGTGACAAATGGTTCACCCAGTGAACCAGATAAAAGGCCAACTGCTGCAAACTGCATTGAAAGACATGCCATTTCTGTCTGACCAAGCACTAATCAGAAAAGTGACTAATGCGGAATAATAGCCACCCATTTATTAAGCAAGGACTACATCCATTTATGGGCATTTAACTAAGTGGCAGTTCTACTAAATTCATATGAAGGATTCGAAGTTCGATCGATTTAAAATAGATTCAAATTTTCGAATATGCAAATTAGGCAAATTCGACCATCGAATTTTCAAATTTGAATAATTTGAATATAATTTCATTCGAATATTTGACTATTCAATGGTCGAAGAACTTCCCCTTTAAAATTTTATTCGACCACCTAGTTCGCCAGATCAAAGCTACCGAACTGGTAGCTTTTTTGATTGAATAAAAAATATTCGATCGGTCAAAAAAAATCTTTCTAATCCTATATTTCCTATTTGATCGTTCGAACAATCGAATTATGGTAAAATCATTCGAATTCAATATATAAATTCAAAGGATTTTACTTCACTTCCTATTCACATGGTTGAATTTAAATTTTTTTTAAAAATTCGACCAATGATAAATCTGCCCCTAAAACTACCTTCATTTATTTGTCATCCATGAAGCTAAACATGGTGCTCTGCCCCCGATTAAAAAGAAAACACAATATGCAATAAACAGGTTATAGGGAAACCACAGCAGACTACAAAGGAATTGCAGTTTTCGTTGAGTACTGCAACCTAGAACACAATACTAATTAAGTTGTAACAATGCAGGTAAAGATATCAAGTCTTAGGGATATTGTGATATAGATATATAGATGATAGGGATATATATATATCTCATCACTTAGACCCACACTCCATTGTTCTGTGGTTTCAAACTATTTTATTGCATTTAGTGTCCAACGTTTCGGTCCACCTTATGGCCTTTATCATCATCATCTTGATAAAGGCCCCAAGGTGGGTTGAAACATTGGACACTTTAAAGGGATTCTGCCATGGCAAAACACATCAGTTAATAGTGCTGCTCCAGTAGACTTCTGCACTGAAATCCATTTCTCAAAACAGCAGATTTTTATATTCAGTTTTGAAATCTGCCATGGGGCTAGCCATTTTGTCAATTTCCCAGCTGCCCCAGTTATGTGACTTGTGCCAGCACTTTAGGAGGGAACTGCTTTCTGGCAGGCTGTTTTTCCTTCTCAATGTAACTGAATGGAACGCAGTGGGACATGGGTTTTTTACTATTCAGTGCAGATCTTAGATCTACCAGTCAGCTGTTGTGGTGTGGGAAAGGGAGGGGGTTATATCACTCCAACTTGCCGTACAGCAGTAAAGGGTGATTGAAGTTTATCAGAGGACAAGTCACATGACTTGGGGCAGCTGGGAAATTGACAATTTTTCTAGCCCCATGTCAGATTTCAAAATGAAATATAAAAAAAAATCTGTTTGCTCTTCTTCTGGAACAGCACTATTAACTGATGCATGACAGTATCCCTTCAAATGCAAGGACTTCATAGTAGAATCAACCAAGGTGAAGTTTATTTGTCAACGTTTCGGTCCAGTCTGGACCTTTCTCAAGACATAAACAAAACATACATATGTCTTGAGAAAGGTCCAGACTGGACCGAAACATTGACAAATAAACTTCACCTTGGTTGATTCTACTATGAAGTCCTGGAGTGCGTCATTCTTTGGAAAGGGATTATCTACACTTCATATGACAGCACCCAGGCATTAACTTTGCTTTAATTGGAGTGCACCACAGGTATTACTTATTTTGTATTTCATCCAATAGAACACATAGGGGCAGATTTACTAAATTTGTGTGAATGATTCGAAATTCGATCGAATTTTCAAAAAGGTTTTCAAATAATTTTTGTGGCAAATTTGACCGTCGAATTTTGAAAATTCGATCGAACCGAATGATTCGAATAGATCAAATAAAAATCTTTGAATATTCGACAGTCGAATTACTTGCCCTTTAAATTTTTATTCAACTCCTAATTCGCTAGATTAAACCTACCAAATTGCTATACTTCCCTGTGGGAAGCTTTGATAGCATAATTAATTAAAGTTTTTTAGATTGAATCAAATCAACAATTTGTCTAGCCCCATATCAGATTTCAAAATGAAATATAAAAAATCAGTTTGCTCTTCTTCTGGAACAGCACTATTAACTGATGCATGACAGTATCCCTTCAAATGCAATAAAATCATTTCAACCCACAGAATAATGGCGTGCTGGTCTAAGTGATGATTTATTTGAAAATGTTGACCCTGTAACATAGTAACATGTTACAGGGTCAACATTTTCAAAGAATAAGAGGAATCTGGATTGGAGTGCAAATTAAAAAAAAATAAATAAATTATATATATATATATGAAATTGTCATTTTAAGTACTCACCTTTCCTGTCCTTGAATGATTATAGTTAGGATGGGAATTCTTCTTCTCAATGATATATTCCTACAAAATTAGAGAATATACGTTAGGCTTCATGTTTTTCTAAAGCCACTATACCCTAAATTCTGTGCTTTCTAAAAGGGAATATTTATGCTTTCATAAATGAATGGTATGGTATATGAGACTACCTAGTGGGTTACCCCTTCTATGGAGAGGTTAGAAAATGGTGTATACACTTACCCACTGACTTTATTGTGGAATTAATGTAATATGAATATGTTAATGAGTCAAGCTTTAGGCCTATGTGGCATATGGAATACAAAGAAAGCTCATTTACTAACACAAGTTCAGTGTACTAAATTGCACTAATGCAAATATTAATATCAACTAATCAGCAGTTTTGTTCAGACTAGTTGGAAAGTGAAAGCAAATATCCAATTGGTTGCAAATGAACCCGTGTAATTTAGCAGCTATGTTCACTACACATCCTAAAATAATTGCATAACATATTTAAAGGCCCATTTATCAAAGGTTGAATTTCAAATTCATATGATCTTTTTTAAAAATACTCACAATCCAGTTGCAAAGTTATTTAAGAAAAAAATTGACTGTCTAATATTGAATTGTATGCTTCTGACCTGAAAATTTGAATAGTATTCGATTCATACAAATTGAGTTTTCTCCCCCCAAAAAATGTCAGGAAGGCTTTAACATTTCAGTGGACCTCTGCCACTGACTTGTACATGAAGCGTGGGACTTTGGTCTTTTCTGTAATTTGGACCTTCACACTTTAAGACTACTAGAAAATCATGTAAACATTAAATGAACCCAATAGGCTGGTTTTGCTTCAAATTAGGATTAATTATAGCTCAGCTTGGATAATGGGTCTTTCCGTAATTTCAAAACACCTTTTTTACATTATAATGGAAAACGGCGAAAGGGCGACCAGTTTGCCATGGCGTGCGCACTCCTGATGCTGTTCCTGTACACAGAACCAGAAGTAAGGAACCCGGAAGTCAGGACACAGATTGCCTCATGTTACCTTAGGGTAGTGATAAGTTAGTGTCCCAGTATGGTAGCTATTTGCTCAGTCAGTGTGGCCCTCTTTTCTCATACTGTTGCCATAGTAACACATTAAGATTTAATTAAGATGCTGAAATGTGAATTACAACTACTTGAACATCTATAATACTTTATTGGCAGACATTGTGCGAGGCAGAGCATCTGAGCAGGCAGTGGTGAACGTACTGCTGCGGAAAGAGAGAGGCTGGATTGAAAGGCTGCAGAGAGAAAGGCTGAGGGAGTAGAACGGGTGCCTGCAGAGGGGAGGAAATGCTGCAGGAAGAGAGAGCATGAGGACTGAAAGGCTGCAGAGAGAAAGGCTGAGGGGGCAGAATGGGTGCAGGCAGAGAGGAGGCAAACGCTGCGGGGACTGAAATGCTGCGGGGAGAGAAAGGCTGAGGGGACAGAACGGGTGCTGGCAGAGGGGAGGGAAAAGCTGCGGGGATACATTCTGGAACAGAAAGGCTTGACAAAAGATTCTAGGTGGGAGGAGGGAACACAACTGTTGGGCAAAAGAGCGGGGAGAGAATGTAACAGAACGGCAGAGTTGTTGTCTGCTTGAGCAGAGAAAAGCATCTAGAAGTAACATCACAAACCCGGAAATCAGCCCCGGAAGAGAGGGACAGCAGCACGCACGTAGGGGAAAAGAAGGAGAACAAGCAAGAAGATGGCGGAGACCCCTTTGACACCGTGGGACAGTGCCGTTCTGAGTTTTTTCCTATGTCTTATCCAAACAGCAGGAAAGATCAGGTAATGGAGGTAAGGAATGTGTATGCATTAGTTTTTTTTTTTTTTTTTAAATTGTGTTACTGGTCCTATGACCCAACATAAATGCCACTTAAACCGCCAGCTTCTATTAAAAGATGGTCATCAAGGATGCAGAATAACAAGGATAAAAATTGCTGGAAGGTGTCAGTATCCCTTTAACATTCTTTACTAGCATATTCTTGCTAGGATTCCTATGCAAAAAAACAAGCACTTAAAGGATATAAGTCAGATTTACATGAATACAGTATGTATCAATGAGATCCTCACCTCTCCAGTCAGCATATAGATGATGTCTAAAGCATGATTTACAATCAACTCATTCTTCTGTTTATCTGGTTTCATCTTGTCCATGTTTAGCATTGCCCAGATGACTAAAGAAAAAAAATATATAAAATATAATTAGTACAAATATGATTAAGTACAACCGAGAAAAAAGGTCAGGCTTGGTGAGAAGTTCATTTGGCTAGAGTCCTGCAGGAGGTCAGGGTTCCTCACAAACAAAAGTGGATAATATGTGGTTTGTAGGTAGGAATTGCAAATGCTGGTATGGGTGTCGGTATACCCGTCTCATATATACCAAACATTTGTCCTTTTAAGTTATTTCCCTTGCCAACATCTGAGGATGCCACGTTCAGTCTGCAACAACAGCATTTCCAGTTTAATCATGAGCAGCATGTTAGGATGAAGATAAGGCAGTTGTGGGTTGGGAAGCAGCTAAAAAATGTGGGTTGCAGTTTGGTCGTAAAGAAAATTCTGAAACCCAGACCCGGTGTGTACCATACCTATTATAAAGTCATGACACATTACCTAGTTAATCACAGCAGTACAATATCTGACTTATAATGTAGGTGCTACACTAAAGCAACTTAATAAATTATATGCGTATTATGAAATTATTATTATGCATTAGATTGTGCCTTGTCTGTACTGGGAAAATGTACAACTTTTGAAATATCTCTATGAATATTCTCATTTATCCAGGTCATGATATGCAGTATCTAGTAGAATTTAGCTCTGTGATTGCCAGACCTCTTTGAGGTCTGGCATGGTGCCGAGAGACTGGCGAATTGCTAATGTGGTGCCGCTATTC
>CM044436.1:49190643-49210721 GCA_024363595.1 Xenopus borealis | reverse complement strand
CACAAAGGATGTTTCTTTGTAATTATGTTCAGTGCTGATAGATATATTGGCACTATATAAGTATATGTTAATAATATTTGTCTCCTATTTAAAATAAACAACATGCCAAGGAAAGGGCTAACATTGGCTACTGTAGTTTAAAGAACTCTATTTCATACATATTGTGGCAGACAAACTTAGCATATTTAGAATTCCACTCCTCACCAGGTGAATGTGAGGCAGAAGCACTCACCATGATTGCCAAGGAAAACAACAGATTAAAGTGCATCCTTAAAAAAACAAGCAAACAAAAGAAATAATTCACTTTTATAAATAAATTGTGACAGCAAAGCAATCCTATTTGTTGTTTTCATGTTTAAACATATTTTAATATCCTTAAGGCATGGTGCTCCAAATATAAAGCACCCAGGTGCCAGACATTGCAAATAATACATCCATATAAATGAATTATTTAATTTTATCTAGCTAATGTATTATTTTCAGCAATGAGAGATTACATTCGCTGGAATACGTACTTGATAAATTGCACAACATTTTCTGATTAGACTAAAGCAGAACATATTACTGACCTGAATGTTATCTGTTCAGCAGCTATCCTAAATGATTTTCTATTTAATGTAATCAAACATTTTTATATCCTTTTATATTTGGACAAGATTAAGATATCAATTAAAGCAGCAAATACTTTGGAACTGCACTGATTATTAGATAACTGAGGACAGTTTGATTCATCACATTATAAGCAATTTTTAATTTAATCAGAAAGGTTAGTATCTGAAGACAAGCAAAACAAGCATGTGCTTTAATGTTTTTCTTATGTCCAAGGAAGGTTTTTCTTATGTCCAAATTAAAACATATGCAGTGATTATAGGTCTTATTTACAAGCTGGGGAATTTAAATAACCCACCATTGTTTTTACCTGACAGCAGGTTTTTTTCCTCAAAATTGTGGTGTAATTGTACCTGCAGTATAGTGGTGTATTTTACCTCTGTATACTTCTATGCACAAGAGAATCAACATTCCTGACAGCCTTTGTGGCATTTTGGAAATCACTTGAGTAGTCTATAGGGGAATGCTTTGACTTCACTTCAATATTAACTTCAACTGCATGTGATTGTGGGGTTGCAATTAAATAGGGCAATGTGCAAAATGAGCCTGAGATGCTTTTCAGTTTCAAGTGTATAGTGTAGATTTTAGTCTACCTACACCTTAGCCTACCTCCTCATCCATATTAGTGGGGGAACAAGGTGCATACTTGCAAATGTATGGCATTTTACTGCAAACATGCATAGTTATTTTACCAAGCACTAATAGCTATGCTTCTAAATGGTCTCCAGACATTTAAGGGGTGGTTCACCTTTAAGTTAACTTTTAGTATGTCATAGAATAGCCAATTCTAAGTAACTTTTTAATTGGTCTAAATAGTTTTTTAATTATTTGCATTCTTCTTCTTCTGACTCCTTCTGGTTTTTAAATGGTAGGTGGTCACTGACCCCATCTAAAAACAAATGTTTTATAACACTACCGGACAAATTTATCAAGGGTCGAAGTGAAAATTTGTATTTTGAAGTAATTTTTGGGTACTTCGACTATCGAAGGCCAAAATTCGATTCAAATCGAAAAAATTAGACCATTCAAATATTGAAGTTCTGTCTCTTTAAAGACTTCGACCCGTTGCCATCTTAAACCTGCCAAATTGCTGTTTTAGCCTATGGGGACCTCCTATAACCTATATGGAGTCTTTTGGAGGAGTTTGAGAAGTTTGTATGGTGGAAATTGAAATTCAAATTGTTCGATCACATATGCTAATCTTTCGATTCGAACAATTCATATTCAAACGAAAACAGACCTGTTTGATCTAAAACGGTCCGTTTTCGTTTTTTCGATTTTGACTTTGAAATTCGACCCTTGATAAATCTGCCCCTACAAGTTTATTGTTATTACTACTTTTTATTACTAAGCCCTCTCCTATTCCTGTTCTAGTCTCTTATTCAAATACAAGAATAGTTACTAGGGTAATTTGGATCCTACAACCAGATTGCTGAAATTGCAAACTGGAGAGATGCTGAATGAAAAAATAAATAACTTAAAAGCCACAAATAAAATTTGAAAACCAATTGCAAATTGACTCAGAATATCACATTCTGCATCATACTAAAAGTTAACTTGAAGGTGAGCAACCCCTTTAACCAAGCCCTTTTGCAGGAAAATACAACTCCCAGTTAGTGATTGGCGAATCTCCCCCGGTTCGCTTCACATACAGATGAAGCCACTTGGATTTGTGTGTTAAATGTGTGATGACTCGGGATAAACTGAAGAAATTGTGTTATTTAAAGTCTTCTTAACTCATTTAAACTTTTCATTAGCATACCAAAGCACCATTGTTCACAATGGTGAAAGCTCTTAGATGTGATGCCTTGATGCAATTTTCTGTGTTAAATGGGATAAGTGGGTTAAATGTGTGAAGATATTTTGGGGGAAATTCACTAAAGTGCGAAGCATCTAACGCTAGCTCTAATTCGCCAGCATGACGTCAAATCCTAACTTCGCAAATTCACTAACACTGACTCTGGCGAATTTTCGCTAGCGAAGTATATAGACTAGCGCAACTTCGCATCCTTACGCCAGGCGAAGTTGCGCACTGACGAAAAATTTTCTAGTTATTTTACTAAAACAAATTCGACCAAATTCCCACCCACAATATTACCTTAATTATCAATAAAACAACTGGAAAAATTCAGTATGGGAAAAGACTCTGTGAAATCTGGAAAGAAATTTGAATTGTACAAATTTTTGCATTGGTCACCCCAAAAACTTTGAATTGTTCAGATTATTACCTGAAACACAATGCAGTTCATGATATCTTCCATTTATGAAAGGGACATCTGCTATTGCCTTTTACATGATCTCCACGGGTCTGAGTGGGAGTATTTTCGTATTAGGACTTTTAGCAGCCTTGGGGTATAATAAATCTCAAAAAATTTGAGTTGTCTCCTTTAAAACCCCAACCAGAAAAATTTGGGTTTTAGTGAATAACTCTTCATTAAGGAGGTGTTAGTTTTTAAAATGTTACACTATGGCTAATATTAAACAACTTTGTTTAATGGTTTTTAAAGGGATCCTGTCATAGGAAAAAAATTTTTTTTTCAAAATGCATCAGTTAATAGTGCTGTTCCAGTAGACTTCTGCACTGAAATCCATTTCTCAAAAGAGCAAACAGATTTTTTATATTCCATTTTGAAATCTGAGATGGGGCTAGACATTTTGTCAGTTTCTCAACTGCCCCATGTCATGTGACTTGTGCTCTGATAAACTTCAATCACTCTTTACTGCTGTACTGCAAGTTGGAGTGATATCCCTTTCCCCCACCCAGCAGCCTAACAACAAAACAATGGGAAGGTAACCAGATAACAGCTCCCTAACACAAGATAACAACTGCCTGGTAGATCTAAGAACAGCACTCAATAGTGAAAACCCATGTCCCATTGTGTACTATTCAGTTACACTGAGAAGGAAAAACAACAGCCTGCCAGAAAGCAGTTCCCTCCTAAAGTGCTGGTACAAGTCACATCATCACGGGCAGCTGGGAAATTTACAAAATGGCTAGCCCCATGTCAGATTTCAAAACTGAATATTAAAAAAATCTGTTTGCTCTTTTGAGAAATGGATTTCAGTGCAGAAGTCTACTGGAACAGCACTATTAACTGTTTAATGATAAAAAAAACATGTTTTCCCATGACAGTTTCCCTTTAAATATTAGCCTTAGACTTCCAGCTTTCAAATGGGGGTCACAAACCTGCTGCACTGTTCTGTAAGGCTACAAACTTAAATGTTATTGCTACTTTTTTATTACACATCTTTCCATTCAAGACTTTTCCTATTTATATTCCAGTCTCTTGTTTAAATCAATGCATTTTTGCTAGGGTAATTTGGACCCTAGGAACCAGATTGCAGAAATTGCTGGAGAGCTACTGAATGCTGGTCTCAGAATATCACTCTCTACATCAAAGTTAATTTTAAGGTGATCTACCCCTTTAATAGTGGTGCAGGAGCAAAGCAGCACAAGAAAAGTCTTTTGTGATTGAGGCATTCTATTTACATGACTGTGGTCCAAACATTTTTTTGTGATATGCTTTATGTTTTTAATAGTCAGGATAACAAAATCAAATTCATATGGAGTATTGGTGAATTCCCAGATACCCCAGTTCATTTTTCAAAGATAGATTTTGAATGGTTTATCTGATTGAACTGTTCAAAATATGTTCAAAGTTGTTAGGATAAATATCTAAAATTTTAAATCAAATACACTAAAAAGGATTCCTGTTTAGAAAATCTAGGTTATCCCAAGAAACCGTTAGGCATAGCCATTTAGCTATGATTATTTGTTATGAACTACTACACGAGTGAATTAGCTCTATATGAAAATATACATATTCATATTTCATTTTACCGAAAAAAATAACAATTCAGTTTGTCCATAACAACAACAACAGTAAGCAAACTAAAGATAATAGAGTTAATTTAGTAATATATTCTTGAAAAACTGTACCTGTGTAATTAAGCATATTATAATACCATAATCTCCCAATCAGATCTTTGCTTTAATTTTCCAACTGATTAAAACTAATTGTTGAGTTGTTGGAATGGATACCCACATTGGTGCAGTTTAAAAAACTGTGTTAGCAATGGCAAATGAGCCCTACTGTCATATACTACTACTACTACTACTACTACTACTAACAAGAGTCTACCAAATAATCACACAAATAAGTATAATTGAAAGATTTACATTTTATTTCCTTTGCAAGTAAGTACAATAAGTTAGGATTTATAGATATTACAGTATTGATTTATTCATTTTAGTTGCTAGATTTCTCTAAATGGCAGTTTAAATAAATTAGAAGCTGAAACAAATGAACAGGTTGATTATGGCAGCGCAGGTAGAATATGATGTATATTCCATTGTTACATCTATAAAACAAAGGAATTGCAGATATATTCACACTCACTCTTCATATTCACCCACTGGTTTGCATTCTTCCCTTTGTTTCTTTGGTAATATCATACAAGTGAGGTGCTATGTTGATGGCTTGATGCAAAAAAAATTTTGCATTACAAAGTGAAACACTTATTAAGGAGCCCCAAAGCTTCAACAATTGACAATTATAAATTAATGTTTAGGACTATATGCAAGTATTTGTGTGTATGTATATGTGTGTGTGTGTGTGTGTATGTGCTTGTGCACTAAAATCATAAGCATGTAAAAGGTAAAAAAAACTCTCACTTATAGATTTCATTTCTTTAAAACTATTCCAGTGATTTTCTATACATTTCTTTTGCAAAACTATAACACCCTACAGGAATGACTTGTGTGAATGATGTAATAAATGTTTAGTCTTAAAATATTTTCTTGTCAGGTTTGAACAGCTCAAGATATACCCCCAAATCTTTCAGTGGTTCAGTATAGTTTATAAGAGCATTCCCTTGGTAGAAAACTCTATTTCTTAAAAAGAAAAACTGAAAATGATGTCTGGTTGTTGGAGTTACTTGTCCCAGCAACTGAAAATAAATGAATCCTAAATGTTATGGGGCATTTATATCAAGAATAGTTGTGCAAGGATTTTTCTACATAGGACAAACTCAGATTTCAAATGTTTGGGTAGTTATGAAAAAATCCAAATGTTAAATACTTAAATGAAAATTTATGGGGGAAAAACTCTATTATTTGAGTTTATGTCTTGAAAAAACTTTGGGTTTATGTCCAGAAAACTTTTCAGATGAAAACCCTCAAATCAACCAAAAACTTGAGCTTTGCGTAGGACAGCTCCCATGAACCTCTACATGCCTAGACATTCAAGTTTTTGAAATAATTTGAATCGGGAAAAAAATTTTATTAGATTTTTGATACATGTGTCCCTAAATGTTATTGCTGAAACCTGCAATAATATAACTGAAATGCTACAAAACATAAAGGCTGATACCAAATTGTCTAGAATACCACTTTGTATGTCTACAAAGATTTTTAAAATCACTGATTATATACTTATATTATATACATTACCAGTCAAAAACTCTCTTCAATGCCTATTAGAAAATGGAATACTTGTTTGATGAGAACATCTTATTGTACAAGGAAAGGAATATGTTAGATACTAGAGGATTTGTAGCAAAAGATATATCCACAGTGAACATTTGAAGTTTACCATTCTTTTTGAAAGCTACTATTCCATGTGTTGCCTCTGCAGGCTTTTGGGGCTTCTTGATGGCCTTTCTGGCTTACGAATGTTAAACACGGCATTATTTTCTAGCTGACTTTAAGGTAGAGATGTTCCAGCAGCATACACATGAGAAAGGGTGTAAAACGTTTGTTATATGTTACAGTGGATATTTCGGCAAGAGAACAGGGTGGCCTGCTTTGCTTCTATGTGACTGAGGACCATAAGCCAGGTACTGTACTGTCTTAAAATAAATCAGTTTTTATTGATACAGAGAAACCATAAGGGGCTGATTTGTAACGATCTATTTTTTTTATTAGCTTTAATGAAGGTCTCTGACATTTCATTTTCTCCATCCCAAACTTTGGCTTCTTTAGAAATCATGAATCCTTTTTTTGTTTAAGCCCAAAAGCTTGCTCATTTAACCTTAAAAGTATCCAATAAAGGTTATCATAATGCAATGGGACCTGATCTTTACACTATAATCAAAAGCTTTATTAATAATTATTCCAGCATTATCAGAAATGCTGTCAATAAATGTAAGTCCATGGTGAAGTGAGGATTGTAGCTTTTCTTCAACAGGTGATTATCAGCACACACTTTACTCAGTCTTAAATTATCTTCTTTGAACATGCTAATTTAATGTTGAAATTGTGGAATTGCTCTCTGTGTAATATTCAGTTGATTGATCTGTTTCATCTTCTTTAAAAACTCTGCTAAGCGCCTCATTCACTGAGCTACTAAACCTCTTCGTCTTTTGCCTACCCACAAAGAAGTAAATAAATGGATTTACGCTGCTGTTGAACACAGTGCAATAAGTACTGGCAAAAAACAGGGCAAGTGAATGGAAGCTGTTTGGGAATAGCTTAAAATACAACAAAATCCACAGCACTTTGATAGGTACCACGGAAATCAAGAACACCAGAACTGTAATTATGATGGCAACATAGATCTTTGGTGGTCGACATTTCTTTGATGTTGTCCTTACAACATGGATCAAAGTAAAACTGGACATAACCATCAAAGGAACAATGACTGCAAATGTCAAAACAGAGATGAAAATTTGTATCGCTGTGCACTGATGGGTGTTCTTAGTGAAGTCATTAGCAGGGCAAACAAAATTATCAAGGAGAGATAATAAAGCACCCAATAACCAGAGGAACCCACAGGCCCAAGTGGATAAGTGCTTGGGCCGGTAACATTTGTGCCATATGGGGAAGACAACTGACATGCAACGCTCAATGCTTATCACTGTAAGGAAAAGCATGCCTGCATGATAGCCAAAATCATATATGACTTCTAACGCCTGGAGTGTTATGCTTGATGGATGCCTTGTGTTAAGAAATCTGTCCACAAATAAAAGCATGACAACAGCATCAAAAAAAAGGTAGATAAAATCAGCAATGGCAAGATTAAGGATATACACTGTGTATTTGTTCCTCTTCATCTTAACTGTAAGAACCCAGATGACAATTGCATTGCCTATGAGCCCGAAGATGGAAAAAAAGACCACAAAACTGGCAACAATTGAGTACACAATATTTTGACTGTTTTGAGTGTTGTTTGCACTTAGAGCAGAAAGTGTTGAGTTTACTGTAGAATAAGCTGTTGTTGCATTTACTGTAGTCATGATGGTGACACTGCACTTTCCTGGCAGTGTTGAGGAATTCTGCTTTGCTGATCAAGACACTCCTACAAAACAAACAAAACAAACATGCACATTAGTTGGTCATGTGCCACATAACAGGGACAGCAACCTTCATCGTCTCAGATTGTGCGGGACTACACCTTCCAATATTTGTATATTTCTTACTAGTTACTGGAATAGGCAAAGGGCGAGTAAGAGGGAGGTGGGGACTGAAGTAGAGCAGAACGCTGCTGTGGCAACAGGGCCGAAGTTCAAACTTAAAGAAATTAAAAAAAACCATTATTTCCCTTCAAAAGTGCGCCCCCCCCCCCATGACTGCGCCCTAGGCGGCCGCCTACTCTGCCTACCCCTAGTTCCGGCCCTGAATATGGTACCCACATATAATAGGCTTGTTCTATTTTTACTTTTCTTTTTTCATCCATTTGAAAACTGGAACCACAGAACCATTTCAGTATTATATCAAGAAGAACAAATCAATGAAACATTACAAAAGAAATGGATTTAGAAAATTAAAAATTTTACAAAAATCTGCAAGTGCAGCATATTCTTACTTCTCTTCCCACTCCCCAAAAACAGGTAACAGCTGTTGAAAAATTACTCCAGCCAAAAACAAAAATACACAAAGGGGTAATATACAAAGACAAGGGATATAGACACTGGGTTATTCACTTAAGTCTGATTTTTGTTTGATTAAAAAATTCTGAATAAAAAGTATTCCATATCAAACCTGCTGAGATCATGTAGACATCTTGATATGCGCCTTGGGTTTCATACAAAAATCTGAAGATGTTGTGGTTTTTGGGATTCAAATCTGAAAAAATCATAAAATTCTGATTTTTTTCCTGCACCAGATTTTTTGATAAATACAGTAAACAAAAGTCTGTAGGACTGCAAAATGCAGTAAGACCCCTTAGTAAGTGCTTATTGAATAATCTATCTTGTGTCACCTTCAATAACCATTAATGTCTTCATAAAATGCAGTTATCTGCCCCTTAGAAAACACAAAGCTCAATAACCATTTATTGGGATTTGAAAAAAAAAAAAAAAAAAACTCAAGCAGTTATCATTGAAATTGATCATAAACTTCTTCTTGTGTATCCATCTTTTATTAGCCAAGACATGCAAGTATATCAAGTTAAAGGGAATATCATCCCAAAAAACATTTTTTTGCCCAATAAAAGAAAACACTAAGCAAATACATTCATTACAAATGTTCTATTATTTTTTATTATTTTTTTGTAATTTGTATATGTATTGCTATTTGCTGTCCCTTTCTGTTCTCTGCCCTGGGGCTTCGACTGTTGATAGAATGTAAGACACAGCAGCTAATTGACAGATCTGTCTTTTGCAACACTGTATAAAAAAATAACAAGCAGGAGTTAAGCAAATTCTGCTTTCAATAGCAACTGTTTTACACTGTGTTACAAATAACTTTAAAAGCACAAAAAATGTTTAATGTATTTTTTTATTGGACAAATTTTAATTTTGGGCTTGACTTGCCCTTTAATAGACCACTATACTCTGAAATTTGCCTGCAGAATTGTGCTTATCCCAGCAGACTAAAAATGTTATTATGGTATTATTATTACTGGCTATATGAAAACATAGAGAGTTTTCCCTGCTATTGAAGAGCCTTCTGGGGATCATAAGGAGCTTGTGCACAGCACAAAAACATTGCTCAGAGGCCAGGCTCAAATGCAGTCAGTCCATTACTAAGTGCACAAAACGCGTATGGCATATGGAGATGTGCATTTTTCTTTATCTTTTTTTGGTCCTGTGGATTCTGGGTGGCAAATTCACTAAAGATTGCAACCATGCTAGCATCCGTTTAGCAGGCATCACAACACTGTGCCAGGCGAAAATTCACTCAGACAACGCTAATTCAGCAATATCGAAGTTTCGTCCAGGATGCCAAACGCTGGAGAAGTTTCGCTAGAGTTACTTTGCCAAGCAAAGCAAAGTTGCGCTAGCATTTCCTAATTTGCATATGGCGTGAAGTTAAAGTTCAATGGATGTATATGTTGCAGCAAATACATTACATTACACAAGCCCGGGAAAACTTAATAAAAGAAAATAGAGTTGTTATATTGCCCTACACATGTTCCCACTGTATAGTTTATATTCCATATGTTAGGAAATGTAGGTGGGAAGCCGTGTACCCAAAAAAAAGTTTACAATCTTTTGCAGCCTATCACCCTGTAAAAATGAAAATATGCTAGCATTTTTTTGGGGACTTAGTTCATCAAAAAATTGTTGAAAATGTTTCTATATACTCTATTGCACTTCGCCTGGTCTGAGGCGATGAAGGCAAGTCTGGCGCAAGAGGTAACGTTCAGTAAAATCCGTAACTTAGTGAATTGGCATAGTAATGCTCTAGCATTGGAGAGGTACGCTAGCATTGCTTTGCACTCTTTCGCTAGCAAAGGGGTACCTGCGTTCTTTCATAAATCGGCGAAGTGACGAAATGACGTTACATTTGCGAATTATCGCTAGCATTAGTCACTTCACCCTTTAGTGAATCTGCCCACTTGAGTGCTGGATAACCCTCTTTGTTCTATATTATACTTTAAAAGAAACTTGGAAAATTAAAGGAAGTAGAAGATTATTCAGCTTCTAATATTACAGTTAAGCAACTCTATTGGGGCAATAATAATTACATTATAGTCACCCTCTAAGTAACAGTTGAAAAGCCAGATTTAAAATATCTCAGTCCTTAGAAGGGAGAAAGATCTTCGACAGAAATATGGCTTGGTATCCTCAGACTCTAAGATCTATTTACTACAATATATGCAGAATTCTGTTTTTGTCACAATGAAACCTCAATTTTACATCCCCTGATTTTAAGTTTTCCCTCATTTTACATTGTTGTTTTGTTGTCCCACCTATATGTTATGCATAATAATTGAATAATACATTTCCCTGATTTCACATTTACCATATTTTTCTGGTCCCCTGAAAAATGTAAAATGGGGGTTCTATTGCATTTATAATCCTTGCAGTACAGTACCAGCTGCCATGGTACTTGGCTTCTTCAGGATATAAACATATGAAATCTGGAACTCAAGTTTCAAAATTTATAATCCATCAGTAACGGCTATTCACAAGATGAGGACTTAAGGCTTACAAGTATATTGGTGTTACACAATGGTACAGCTGATCCTCTGTTAATTTTGATGTCCGTTACAATATAAACAAAGGTGGAATGTATGAGCACAACAGGGCAATCAGGTATTTAACTTGAAAAATAATAACGAAGAAAATAAATGTGTGCATATAACTGTCCAGCCAAATATCATAAGATTAAACACAATTTTAATTTTTCAGATGTAATTATGAAATGAACACTTTTCCCACAATCTTTGTTGTTTTATGGGTTCTTTAGACCCTAGACCAAATAAGGTATTGTACATTAGTGTTGCACAATGATACAGTTAATCTTCTTTACAGTGCAGTTTGACGTCAGGGAATATAAATAAGGGTGGAATGTGTTGGCGCAACAGGTAATCTAATATGTCTTTGAAAGAAATGCCAGACATGATGAACATTTTTTTTACAGGTCCTTTCATTTTTATGCACCTCTAGACAAATAATTATGACTATATGGAACAAAAAAAAGATATATAAAAGGGGTAATCTCTCCAGTGCCTGAAAGTAGAACAACCATCTTTTTTCCCTCCTGATGCTCTACTAAAGCATAATGTTAAGCAGTGCTGGCTCTGTTTCACTGTTAGGGCTGACAAGACTTGCTGTGTGGAGTTTACTTCTTAAAAGGAAGCTTTCCATTGCACAAAAGAATAAAAAATGGAGTATTAATTTGTATTAGCATTATAATTTGTTTCTTAAACTAAGGGGCCTATTTACTAAAAATCAAATTTCTCTATGATTCACAAATCTCATAGAATTTGTGGCTTTTCTGTATTTCTTTAAAACGCAAAAATTTCGAGATTTATTAAAGAGGAACTATAGCAAAAATGAAAATTTAATATAAGCATCAGCATACTGAAATAAGAAGTTTTCAACATATAATCAATTAAAAATTATGTAATTATTTCTGAAATAATCAAGTTTATCTTCACTATCCCTCTATTTGCATCTGTTTCTCTTCATTCTCCCTTCATGCAGGAGCTGGGTGTCAGATATTAATTGACATTTAGATCTAATATATCTTATAGGGGGGCTCCTTTTGCCTAGAAAATGTATAAGAGCTCACTCTATTAATATCACCAGATATCATCATATCTCTCTACCTGCAGAATCTGTGAAAAAGTCAGTTATTTGGTTAGATTTTGTTTGTACTGGAATTCAGTCTACAGATTGTTGCCCATTGTTAGGTTTTATTTAGAAAGTTCCTGGGTGTTTAATCTGTGTGATTTCCTGCCTGATCTTCTGTTATTGATCCTTGCTTTGCCTGACTACTCTGATTCTCTCCAATCCTGACCTCTGCCTGTCCACTGACTTTTCGACGCTCTCCAATCCTGACCCTAGCCTGTCTGATGATTCTGCTCTGCTTGTGCTGGCCCTGCCCACTTGTTCCACTCTGTGGTGTCTGGTGGTATTCTTCAATCCAGTATCCTTGGTGAGACGATTGTGCCCCTTTGCTTGTCCAGAACCTTTTAGCTTTGCTCCTCTCTCTATTAAGACCTGGCGGCATCCAATTAGCCAAGGGCTCCTCCTGAGATGAAAGGTGGCGCTTATAGACAGAAGTGAGAGCTAAGACCAGGGAGCTTAGCTTGAGTTCTGGATTTATGGTGCTGTTTGTGACACATACGATCCGAGGAAGATGTCCTCATTTTTTAAAATGGCAATTTTCTATTTATGATTACCCAATGGCACATGCTACTAAAAAAGTATATTATTATGAAAATCGTTTATTTACATGAAGCAGGATTTTACAGATGAGCTTTTTTATGCAATATCTTTTTATAGAGACCTACGTTGTTCAGGGGGTATAGTTTTAAAGAAATAGAGTTTACCCATAGTTTCAAAAACCTCTATAACCACTCAAAATCATCTCTTGATAAATAGACCTCCAAATGCTGTGAGACTCTTTCTATATGTATGTATCTGTAATGCAGGACTAGGTAAAGACACTGCCATCTTACTTTTCAAACCATTATACATAGAGGCACATTTATCAAGGGTCAAATTTCGAATTCATGTGAGTTTCGTTAAACTCCCCTAAACTCCCATTAATTTGAAATTCGACCAATTGAAATTTATTATTAAAACCAAATTTTTGGATGAATTGAAATTCATGGAATTCTAATCGATTTTGATCAAACTTGATTCAAGTTTTTTCACCCGGAAGTTAGGAAGGCTGCAAACATCTACAAATTGATCCCTGGACCTCTCCCATTGACTTACAGTATATAGCAATTTGGCAGGTTTCAGTTGGTGAATAGTCAAATTCTAAAAGGGCCAGAGTATGATAAATCAAATTACATTTTTTTTAAAAAACTCAAATTGAATTTAGATAACTCCCTAGTTGAATTTGAGAGTTTTGACAATAAAAAAAAATTGAAAATTCAAATTCATATTTTCAGTTTGATAATTCTGCCCCATACGGTTTAGCTTAAAACTGACACTAACTCAGCTATGGAAATCTTTCCTCGCAAACATTTCATACTCATGCCTCCTGTTTAACAAAAACGGACTTAACAGAAGGACTAAATGCATTATTCCTTAAAATGCAATCCTTTTTTAGAACAGAATTACAGCAAACCTGACAAAAGGAATCACTTCTATAGGCACAAGAGTCAATGATCTAGAAGCAGACCGTGACACCTTAATATTAGAACAAAGCACCATAAAGTCAGAAATGTCCGCCTTACATCACACAATAGCATCAATGGAATCACATACTGAGGATTTGTAAAATTGCTCTTGACACAACAACATTCAGATCCGCAACGTTCCAGAAACATATACAGATGCACAGGAAATCCTTACCATTGTATTTTCCAAACTCTTACCAGAATACAATGAGGACCTCCTGCTTATAGACCGAGCACATAGGGCATTATGTCCCAAACCATTAGCTGAGGAACCCCCAAAAGATATCATAGCCTGTTTACATTATTTTGAGACTAAAGAAGATCTGCTTAGATCCGCTAGAGAACATGGCGCAATTGAGATAGATGGATCGCCAATTTCAATTTTTCAAGACCTGGCTCCAATTACTTTACAAAAAAGAAGAGACTTACGTCAAGTCACTGCTACACTAAGACAGGCAGGAGTGAGCTATAGATGGGGCTTTCCATTTCGACTCACAGCTCAGCATAGAGGGCAAACATGCTCAATCACCAAACCATCAGATGGACCATTACTTGTCTACCACCTTGGACAAAACTCAATCGCCCAGACTGTATACTCACAAACCCCCATCAATGCTTAATAAAGCGCTGAAGTCCTTAGCGCTTGTAGATGCCTGGTTTTCTTTATACCCTTCTGCAAGGAATTATACCTTCTTCTCTTATCCACACCAGATTTACTCCCGGATAGAATACTTCTTCACCCTGATTCACATACTCTCGCAAATTACAGATGCAGTTATACATCCTATTACATGGACAGACCACGCTGCAATAGGATTAACTATGATATATCGACCCCCTTCAGGCCCCAGAACCAGCTGGCGCTTAAACGCAGCATTGTTATCTAATTCAACTGTTGAAAACATAGTTAATGACTTAGAACATTACTTTCTTAATAATCTGGATCCAGATTTGTCAATGGGTATCCTATGCAGTTATACATCCTATTACATGGACAGACAACGCTGCAATAGGATTAACTATGATATATCGACCCCCTTCAGGCCCCAGAACCAACTGGCGCTTAAACGAAGCATTGTTATCTAATTCAACTGTTGAAAACATAGTTAATGACTTAGAACACTACTTTCTTAATAATCTGGATCCAGCTTTGTCAATGGGTATCATATGGGCTGCCCATAAGGCAACCATCAGAGGCTCCTTCATAAAACTTGGTCTATACATTAAAAGATCCATCAACAAGCTACCACTGATCTAACTGCTGAGTTGAATCATTTGGAAAATCTGAATAAACAAACTCAAACCCTTATATTATTAAAAAAATTACAGGCCTCACTAAACATTTGATGGATGAAGCTGAAAAGGCTATTCGATGGACCAAGCAGAAACTTTTTATTTACAGGGATAAACCAGATACATTGCTTGCCAGAAAACTGAATCATTATTCACAATTACCAAAGATCACTGCAATGCAAAATAGTCAGGGTCAGTTATATTCTATCCCTCAAGAGATTTTGCAAACATTTCATGACTTTTACAGTAAATTATATGGCAAAGCACAGGAGAAGGGTATACATAAAATAGACTCAGAAGCTTTTTTAGCCAAATTAAAAAAATTACATTAGTTCCCAGAATATTATATAGATTTCGTACATTACAATCAAAACTAAAGATATTAACTACCTTCAAACCAGCATTAACAAATTCATCTGGGCTCATAAACCACCACACATAAATAAGTGAACTATGTATAGACCTCCCATAAATGGAGGACTAGGATTACCTGATATATTACAAATGATGCGAGAATCTCCCAGACAACACAGTGGCATTTGCCACAAAGTGAGAACTAATGGGTGCAATTAGAGGCACTTTTAGCACACCCCACAGACCTGACAGTCTATTTATGGACTGATAAGGCACAAATCAAGTCGATCCCAGTAACTGGATCAGTGATGAAGCACACCATTAAAATGTGCCATGACAGTTTGAAGAGATTCCAATTATCAGAAACTCATAGCATTCTGAAACTCATAGCATTCTTATTCCACTACAGAACAACCCACTCTTTCCTCCAAGTTACGCTACCTCTGCATTTCAGTGGTGTAAAGCAAAAGGCATTAATAGAATACAGGATATGCTGCTATCCACGGGGACCAAGTCAATACAGTATTTGCAATATGCTAGAAATCTACCAGAGAAAGAAGCCTATCATTATTCACAATTACTTCACTTTATCAAATCTATAGATGCTTCCTTTAAAGCCCGATCACCAGCATTACTAGAAACATGCTCTCGACAGGCAGGAAACATGAAAGGTATTACAGTATTTCCCTGCTGTATAAATACATGGTAACGACAAATACAGAGGAACCCCTAAAATATATGTTGGATTGGGAGAAAGACTTGGGACGTTCAATATCTCACCGTGAGTGAAATTCAATTTGGCTCAGAGTCAGCATATAAGGTCATGATGCGTTGGTATCTTACCCCAGCTAAAAAACACAAATTTCATCCATCTATTTCTAATGCTTGCTTTCTAGGATGCACAGAGATTGGAGATTATATACACATCTGATGGACATGTCCCATGGCAGTTTCGTACTGGGAAGAGATCTTTCAAATATTAGGAAAGGTATTTTATAAACACCTCATTCCTGAAGCCACCACAGAACTTTTAGCTAGCCCAATTAAAGAACTTACAAAAACCAAAAACACGTTAATGGTGCAGATTTTGGCTATAGCGAGAATCAACTTAGCAAAACATTGGCTACAAAACACCATAGATACTCAAGGTTTAGTGGAAAAAATCACCCAAACACAGAATTTGTTATACTTAGCAGCTTTATTGGCAGACACAGTGGAGAAACATACACAAATCTGGGCTCCATGGAATAGGTTTATACAATTGTGATAGACTGACTAATAAGAAATAAAACAGAAAGTATTACTGGTGTGAATAAGTTAACACCGATGCTAATTAATGTTTTCTTTTCCCATAAAAAGATTTGTACTGAAAATAATATATGCTTTATCATTTGTTCATGCATATGTTTTTTGAAAAATAAAAGATTTAAAAAATAAAAAAACTGACACTAACTGAATCCACAAAAACAAAACAAAAAAAAAGTAGGCAAGTAGGCAGCTCTACAAGTAGGCATTAATTTACTTGCTCATCCACCTTTGCTTCTCTGCTGCCATTCACAAAACATTTTGAATGAATAAATAACTAAGATGGAACATAAGTGTATTACTGATCAAAGAATTTCTTCCAGAATTAGTCATTTATCCATGCAGTTTGCAAATAAATACAGAGTAATTAGGTCCTCATTCCACAGTAAATGCATCATACCTGTACTAGGTAATTTATCCAAAGATTAAACAAAATTCAGTTTATAGATTTTGGCAGATTTCACCAATTTCCCAAGTATTTTAACAAGAACTCTTACAAACATAGATCCTAATTAAAAAAACTGCCCAGGGTGCACACAAGAGGTGTAAGTAGAGGCCCTAACATATTTTGTATGGCATGTCAGAACGGACCCAACTCTTACATCAATTCTGGACACCAAAGACAAACTTCTATGGAAGCTCTGTAATTACATTATGCATTATGCATTAGGTTCCCATAAAGTTAACGGGCCTTTAAAATCAAAATTAATTAGATACAAGATTTATTCATGTACAGTACATGGAACATTTCTCTTTGGAGCAAATACCCTGTGTAAAGTGCAATGTATTTGCTATAACTCTTGCAGTATTCTGCAACCTACTGGTATATACACACATTATTATTATGCGCAGTTGAATCATTTTACAATGCATTCTATAATTATTTGCCAAACAAAACTATAGATATTCATAAATAACATTTCATACTTTCTTTAAATGGTGCATCCATTCAGAAAGGACAGAAGAAGTTAATATTATAACTATATACATTTAGCTCATTCTTTTTTGTTTTTACTGGTCTATTAATAAAAAAATATCAAACAATGAAAATGGCACATTCAGGTACATTGAAACAATAATTTTACATCCTTGGTTTTGGCTCATTCCACACTAATTTTTGTGATCCCATCAATATTTAATGCATAATGAATGTTCCTGATTTCACATTTGTCTAGATGTTATTTAATTTTTTCTAGTCCCCTGAAAAATGTAAAATTTAAGTTTTTAAATTTCATATAACTGACAAATCTTTCACATGCTCTGAGCTACTTCAGATATGACCACATGACCTGTTGTGAGTCAGAGTTTCACAGTCACCAAGTGGCTTTGAGCAGTGCTGCATAACAGGCCATTTGCAAATACAGGTTTGGGTTCCGTTATCTGGAAACTGGTTATCCAGAAAGTTCCAAATTATGGTAAGACCGTCTCCCATAGACTCCATTATAATTAAATAATCCAGATTTTTAAAAATGATTTCCCTTTTCTCTGTAATTATAAAACAGTACTGTGTACTTGATCCCAGCCTTTTGGGTTTATTTAATGTTTACATTATTTTCTGGTAGACTTAAGGTATGAAGACCCAAATTACAGAAAGATCCTTTAACCAGAAAACCCCAGGTCCCAAGCATTCAGGATAACAGATACCATACCTGTACTCCAATATCTATCACAGAATTCAGTTATTGTCCCATCTGTAGCGCAAATCTTAAAAGTGTAAAAAGACCAGCACTTTATTAACACTATAAATATTTGATGCCTAGATGCTAGAAAAACGAGTGCAGCATTCCTATACAATATGGATTTTATGGATGGCTGTTGTGCGCTCACCTAAACCCATAAGTTTAGGGTAGTGTACTACAATTCACAACATAACTCAATTATTTGTCAGATATAAAGAAATTAATTCACTGGTTTCACCACAAAACAACTGTAAAATCTAAAAGCCATTGACTTTTATAAAGAAATTAATTCACTGGTTTCACCACAAAACAACTGTAAAATCTAAAAGCCATTGACTTTGTACAGATAACATAGTAGACCTATTCAGGACCTACCTTGGTTTTCTGGAGAGCTTGAAAACAGTTACATTAGCTTCTTTTGACCCACGTTGTTTGATTTCTGATTCGCACACAATGTTCTAATAAACACCTAGCACTGAATGATGTTTCATCTGGAAATCAATGCTTTTGGATAACAATTGGGAACACAAAGGGGCAGGTAAAAAAGTAATCCCACGCCCACTCTTAACTAAAACCAAATTAATACCACAAGTGGCATTCAGCTATTACACAATCTTTCTGGCAGGAGAATCATGCTATGTATTAGCTATTTCCTGGTTCTTTGTATATGATTTAGGCTCCAGGTAAACACTGATTTTATCTTGCTTAGGCTTGTTCAGATATTTTGTATCTAATAATTCATCTCACGCTGTGGTAAATAATTAAGGTATGGTATTGTGCTCATTGGCACGCAACTGCAGTTTCATCTGTAACCTTTGGGAATAAAATAAAAAGAAAGAAATCCATTGATCACCTAATAGTTTATATAGTTGCTAAACCTGTTTTGTAACGTGGTAGCCTTTGACTGTGCTACTGTTAGTATACTGGGTATATTTATAGATTAAACTAGAGAACAGATTTTCTATAAAATTAAATTACTTCTTGCTAGAAAATCATCCTGTGTTACTTTGTACAAGATCCCATGATGAACACATTCTTATAGCAGATATAGCCTGGTAAATTGTGGAAAGTTGCTGTCTAAGGCGAGTTTCACCACTTTCCTCATAAAAGCAGCATCCATGTGCCTGACCTCATGTGCAGACACCTTCATAGTACTGCATTTAAAATCTGCAAAGTTACCATAAAATCTTATAAAAAGTCTTACTTTTGCTCACTAATTAAACTTTAAATGCTACCTGCTGATTGGTCATTATGCTAACTATGGTTACTAGACAAGTATCAGACTTAAGACCATTCATTACATCAGTCCCATTTTCTTTTTAGAAAATCTGGACCCCTGAAACCATATTACAAGCCAGCTGATTAAAAGACCTGGGTCTATTTTATAGGAATACTATACCCTCAAAAATGAATACTTCAGCAACAGATTCATATTAAGTGGTATATTAAAGAATCTTACCAGACTGTAATATATATAAATAAAAATTGCCCTTTTACATCTTTCCTTTCAAGCTCCCATTTTATGATATTCTTAGTGGTGCTGTCTAAGAGATCACCAGACCAGAAATACTGCAGCGCTAACTGCAAGAGGACGAAGTGTGGAAGAAAAAGACTTTGTTAATTGTGACCTAACATATCTGGTTTGTTAGTGTGCTCCATGAATCATTGGATCCAAGGCGGTGGCACAATGTCAATGTGAGTGTAATGAGTGAAAATTAGACTTGAGATGTGATACAGTATTTTGTCTCTGCAAACAATATGGTTCAAGATTTAGATTGTTTATTGTTGGTTGTTGCTTTATTGTTCATAA
>CM044436.1:49134035-49148714 GCA_024363595.1 Xenopus borealis | reverse complement strand
CTGTACTGGTAAAACTGGTGTGTTTGCTTTCAAAACACAATTATAGTACATGTAATCAAGCTGCTGTGTAGCCATGGAGGCAGCCATTTGAGCACAGTATACACAATATGTTACAGATAAGTTGTGAAGAATCCCATTGTATACTACAGATCTTATCTGTTATCTGCTGCGTATCCTGTGCCCTTTCCCCTTTTTAAGCTTTGAATGGCTGCCCCCTTGTCTACACAGCAGCTTGTTTATATAAAATATAGTAGAGTTTCTATAGTGAACACACCTGTTTTACAAGTGAATGTCACACTAAATTATATTTCCATTAGATTAAAACACTTTTTTGGTGTTACTGTTCCTTTAACCAGTTTCACAAGGAAGCAATGAGTTCTAGGTGGGAAGTGGTTGTGTTGGGAGTGTTTGCTTGTCATTCAAGTCTGGTCGCCTATGTTGTTGGGAATGAAATGCATTCTGCTGTGACCCTTATGACAGTAGTGTAGTCACACAAATATTAGCTTTTATTGTTCTAACTGTAATTCACACCAGCCGTTGACTTGTTTCTTTGCGTTGCTATGTACTTTTGCCCATGTTTCAACATAACGCCATTATTTTTTTTTCTAATGCTGCACAATTTGTCTCTGTTGACCAACTATCTGTGAATTTTAACTCTAATATATATTTAAAAGTACATTTATCAAGGGTCGAATTTAGAATTTGTGAGTTTTTAAAGGACCAGTTCAGGGTACAAATAAAAACTGGGTAAATACATAGTATGTGCAAAATGTTTCTAATATAGTTAATTAGGCAAAAATGTATGTATAAATACTGGAGTGACTGAATGTCTAACATAATAGCCAGATCACAACTTCCTGCTTTTCAGCTCTCTAACTCTGAGTTAGTCAGCGACTTGAAGGGGGGCCACATGGGACATAACTGTTCAGTGAGTTTGCAATTGATCCTTAGCATTCTTCTCAGATTCAAAAGTTATGACCCATGTGCCCCCCCCCCACTGATTAGTTACTGCCTGTTAACCAATCAGTGAAAACCAAGATAGCTGCAAAGCAGGAAGTAGTGTTCTGGCTATTATGTTTATTATTATGTTATCATTATTATGTTTGACATCCAGTCACTCCAGCCTTTATACATTACATTGTTGCCTAACTAACTATGTTGAAAACATTTTTTATTTTGCGCAGCCTGTTTATCCAGTTTTTATTTCTATACTGAACAATTCCTTTAAAACTCCCATGAACTCGAAATGTATTATAAAAATAAATATCTTTTAAACTTGGATGGTTAGGATCGACCTGAAAACTGTATTGTGTATTTATATTATATAAATTACAGAAAAATCTGTTATCCGGAAGAACCCCAGGTGCATCAGCTGCACTTCACATATTCATGTTTGTTTCGGGGTTGTTTACAAAGAAGTTAAAACATAAAGCAAGCATTGACTTCATTGCCTAGGTTAATTGATTGCATTTGTGAATTGTCCTTACCGTAGAAAATCTCCCCTATTCATATGAGCATATAAGAGTAAAAAGACAAATATTACATTATGTATATTAAATGTGTTCTCTTTTTTTTTAATATAGCTTAATTCCGTATAAAAATATTTTATGTTAGGATCATAATGAATCAAAAAAATACACCTAACATTCGTTATTTTGGCAATGATAACATGTAAACCAATAAATAATGTGTGTGCTGCTCAAACCATATTTATATTGAACCTTTGTCCTGTAATTATAAATATCAAAACCCCAAATAATTCTGCAGTTCCCTGAAGAGGAATGCAGCCTGAAAACGAGTGCAATTTAAAAAAAGTTGCAACCTTCTAGTGCTCTCATTGTTGCATGCTCCAGTGTAAATATGCCCATAGATAATGTACGAAAATCTATAATTCTTGGATTTTTCAGGATACAGAATCCTCCACAAAAGATCCATCTGAATCAGAACCCTAATTTGCATATTGAAAGATGAGAAGAATAAGCAAAATTGATCTAAGTACAGAAAATTGTCATGCTTAGTTGTCCATAGCTGTAAAGTCACATGACTTCAGGTTTGCTGAACAGTTCAAATTAATTTGAATCCTTAAAAAGTGCAGGGATTTAGCATAACTGTAACATACTCATTTAGAGTAATTGCAAGTCAACTTTGGCAACCTTACAATTATTTTATATAAAATTCTAGACCCTTTGCAAATGATCACTGGCTCTTCTATAACTGGCTTATCTCATTCTTTTTATAGTTATTATTTTTTCTCTCTCCTAACGTGAGGGTGTTTTTCATGTGAAGAGCATCTGGGATATTTAGCTTTGTAGAAGGTTCCTTGGTTGTTTCTTTATTGTTTGTGATATTTATTATGATTTTCCCATCATTCTTTCTTGTGCTGTACCTATCCTTTTCACTTTTATCTCTGTTATCTGTATTCAAATCTGATTCATCTGCTGAAATGCCATTTGTTGTTGGGTCTGGAACTAAATTCGGGACTGTGATATTTATTTGATTATCAGTTTGTTTTGCGCTATATAATTTTGCAGAGTCCTTGTCTTGCATGGATTCAAGCAGATCGTAATGATTGTTTAATCCTTTCCCATTCTCTTTAACTTGTGCAGTTTCATTTTTCAAGGCAACTACTTTGTATTCAGTTGATTTCTGAGCGGCGGCATTCAGCATTGACTCCATATCTTTCATGTTGTCTGCCTCATTTTTTTTAGGATTTACATTTTTTTTAATTTTTGAAAACAGAGAGCTGTTTAATCTTGCAGAGTGCTCATCTTCCATGGATTCAAGCAGATCAGAAATATTATCTATTGCTTTTGCATTTTCCTTTACTTGCGCAGTTTCATTTTTCACGGAAAGTACTTTGGATTCAGTTGGTTCTTGAGCAGCTGCATCCTGCATTGACTCCATATCATTCATGTTGTCCGTTTCATTCTTTTTAGGATATACATTTTTTGTATTGTCTGAAAACTGAATCATTTGCTCATCTTTCTGAGTTGCATGCCTTTCCTGTACCTTTGTGTTGTGTCTGTGGTCTAATGCAACATTCTGATCGTCAATAAATCTATTCTTCTTTTCTGTTTGAAAATCTTCATGATTTTCAGTGTCTTGAATTTTTTTCTCCTGTAGTTGGAGGATTATAATATCCTCCTTATCCTCTAAATGGTTATCGAGTTCTGGATGGTTGTTGTCCCTTTTGTACACAGGCTTTGCACTCAGTGTCTGTTTGCCAGAGTTGCTCTCTTTAGCATCTCCTTCTAAGATGTCCTCAATCAGCCTTTCTTCCAATTCAGCACTAATATTGTTTTCTTCATTTTGTTTTCTATCTGTTGAAAGCATCTGGGTAATGTTTTCAAATGTTTCATGGGAGTCTGTGGTGTTAATGTTTCCTGCAAATGATATTAAGGTAAATATAATAGAGTATAAAGCATGATGTTTAATTATAAAAACAAGAGAGTGCAGCAAGAAAAAAAAAACACTTTCTATGAGTCTATTGACTAAAGTGAGACATTTCTTATAGCAATTGCTTGGCATATACTGCCTCGCATTTTTTGGCAAAACCACCCTCACCGTCCTCAGTGCGAAAAGGATTGTGGAGGTGTTATGGGGCAAAATAGCCATTAGTGCTCAGAAATTAAAATCTGGCTGAATTTTCCAACAATTTTTTTTCTGGATAGACATAACTTTCTTTTGTCTAATCTAGCAGAAAATTTTGTTTTAGCAACTCTTTTTAAGGTGGCCGTACATACAGAGAACTGTTCATTTGGCAAGGTTGCCAAAAGATATACCCACCTTGAGGGCTGATCCAATCGTGGGCTAACACTGACCAGAACATATTGGTTACTTGATGCAATCCTAGATCCGTCAGGATTTTAAAACCTACCCGGTCAATATCTGCCTGACTTTTGGTCAAATATCGATCAGGGAAGCCCATCGGAGGGCCAACTGCACTGCCCAGTTTGCTGCCGATTTAATTTGTTGGCAACTTATATTGCCTCGTGTATAGGAACTTTAAGACTTGTATCAAGAAAAGTGTCTGGTAGGCTGTGCTAGATTCAAAAGGAGCAGGCAGGGGGAGGCAATTAGATGACACCCCCTCCCTTGCTCCTTACCCACACCAGACCTTTCATGTCATTCAGTCACACAAGGTATGGAGTGACAGGAGGCAGAGGCTACATCAGGGTCTGCTTTAAGGCAGGTGGTAAGGACAGGGCTCAAGTGCACCCTAGTGTTCTTGCACATGCACCCAGGGTCTTTTAAAATAATCCCTATTATGTTCCAGGCCTTGAAATATTATATATTATAGTTCTCGATTTCATTAGGAACCTGAAGTGTTGCACTACAACAAATTCTTTAGTAAAATGCAATACTTTGGTTACTTCCATTTCCACATTAAAGGCACTTTAAAGGAGATAAAAAATAAAGTGATGCAAATGCAGTATGTTCTAGCTAGTATTGCTATACCGCACATATACCCAGACTTAGCACACACAGGAAGTAACTAGCTGAGGAATAATGGCAGCAACACAATCAAGTATCATGGGCTGGCTCATTGTTTGTAGAGGTATGAGGTGACATACATTAATTTATGTATTTTTGCTCACCTGCCAGTGATTTTAGCTTTCATTGTCCTCTAATTTACCTAAATGGCCTCAGACAAATTTAACTGTGGCACTTCCCATCCAAATCAGAATGCAAGCAGACGGGATCACACAACATTTCTAAATACCATTCTAATTGTGAATGTGAATAACTGTAACAACAAAAAAAATTACTAAAGGACACAAAACACAGTCATTTTAAGCAGTAAAAGAAGGGGGTTGGAATGTAATTCATATAACAGGGATGATAACATCTGAAGAATGATTCAGAAAGTGTATATGTGTGTATATGTTTGTGAATTCAAACTAAGTAACCTAATTCTATACATAATAGGCAACTATGACATATACTAAATATACATTTTTATTTTACTTTTATTATATTCTGCATGCGGTTCCAAAACCACTTATATGGTCTCAAACTCACCTGAAAACTCTGTGAAATTTTTATTTGTGGTTCTGCCTTCTTCACCTGGATTCTCTGTGCTGTTAGTGTAACTGGCATTTGATATCAGGTATATCTCTTGAGTTCTGTTTATTTCTTCTCCTACTATCGTCCTCTTTAAGAATATGCCATTGGTGGAATTTGACACTACCACTTTTCTTGATTTGTTGCCATTTTTTACATTACAAAGTTCACTGACCAGATTGATCACCTTCATACACTGTGTCCTTTAAAGAAATACATGCTTAGAGAGGTGTCTGTGTAATTTAAAAGTAAAGGCATTATTATACTGTATATTCTGTCTAACGCTGCATAACATACTCTGCACTGTCCCATGGCAGAAAGGGTCACTTATATCTGCTATCACAATTGAATTTTCCAGGACTTAATTGAAGTCAGGGCTGTTTCAGGCTGCAATGCCGGCTGAGGCAGCAGATGAAATGCCTCTCCCCTCTGCCCGTCGTGCTTACCTTACGATTGCCGACGGGGGTCAGGGCGGCTGCATCGCTACTGCAGAGAGCGAAATTGCTCTCTCTGCGCCAGAAAAGCCGAATAGCCAGTTTAATAACAGTTCACATATAACCCTATTGTAGGGTATCAGGTGCTTGATCTGGATGACCCTTTCCTGCCCAACAGGTCCAGCATACAATGTAGAAACAAACCAGCAGCACACTGATTGCAGTGAAGCAAGTGATTAGTTGTTTATTTTAGCCCATATACATACAAGGTAAGGGCAACGTTTTGGACACCACTGGGTCCTTTATCAAGCCTAGTGATTACATACAAACTCAGTGTTATATACAGTGCAGATTGGGAGTGGTCTGTAACTCCTCCCATTTCAAGTGACATCATAAGGAACAGGTTGAAAAAGTTCTTATATAGTGTCCATTTATATTAAAACAAGGAAGGAAAGTCCATTTGTGTAAGTCCATAGACCTGTGTACATAATGTTATAAACTTAGTTACACATAAAGTTGGTCTAGTATTACCTGAGACGCTTTATTTGACTGATGCTGCACAAAGTTACCGACGGGTTAGGGGGGCCGCATCGCTACTGCAGAGAGCTAGAAAAGCCGAATTTCTAGTTTAATAACCAGGATCGGCTTTTTGCCACCCCTCGTAACATCTGGAGAGCTGCTGCTTGAGGCAAGGAACTCACCTTGCTTCACGGCAGAAATCACAACTTTTCTCACCATGTAATTGCTCATATATTTTAGAAATTCTTCAATAGACCACTACTTTCTACTTTTTGCAGAGCTTAAAGGGCAAGGAAAGTCTAAAATAGAATAAGGCTAGAAATGCTGTATTTTGTATACTAAACATAAACATGGGGGCTGTCATCTTGTAACTTTGTTATACATCTTTGCAAGACTAGACTACATACACATGCTCAGTGTGGTCTGTGCTGCTTAGGGATCGTCATAAATGATCAAAAAACAAAGATGCTTGAGTTCTGCATGGCTGGTAAGTAAGGTAGGAGCTCCCCCTGCTGTTCATAAGTATGATTGTTTCCCTGCCAGAAGTTAGGGAGCGTCTGACAATTCCTATCCACAGCACTAAATGAAGGGAGAATTTCACTGCATACAGTCAGGTTTCTTTTAACGGTATAAAGTAAAGTATATTGGAGATAGATTTCTTTTTCATTAAAGAAAGTAAAAATTGAATTTTTTGTCTTTGCCTTTCCTTGCCCTTTAAAACATAATTTTTAAAAAGGCCTTAAAATAAAATACATATAAATACATCATTAAAAAAAAAGTAATGTGTAATTATGTACTCACGACTGGGTGGAGAATTTCTCTAACAGTCTTGATTGATTCTTTTCAAACTCCTCCATTTGTAAATTCAATGAGTCAAAACGTTTCTTTAAAAGCTCATAATCACCTGTAAATACAGAAGACTTTGACTTTCCAGGATATAAAATCAGTCATTATGAAAAGATAATGTTTAATTTGTACAAGTACTTCTTTTGTGCTATATGCATAAAGGCTTCAATATTATTCTGTAAAATCCACATGCTGTAAGAATGATTAGAAATTACATATAATATGTTTGAATTTTTAAATTCAGGGTTTTTTTGTCATGATATTATGCAACTAAAGAGAATTCAGAGAAAAACAAGCAGATTCATTATAATATAAAGAACTTCAGTTACATGCACAAATGCATAAAGTTAGCATTGTTTGTATGTATGAGTGAGTTAACGCTGCTTTAATGTTAAATGCGAAACAAGATTTGCAACTGATTTATTAGCCAACAGCACCCAATCTGATGTTTGCATCATACAGGTAACTTCCACATGCTGATTAGCTGTGATGGGTAATCAGACCAGTAATCAAGAGGACACTCGGAGCGCTTATTTTACCAAAATTGGCGATGACTTGGGAAAATGAAGCGCTCCGAGTGCCATCCTACCAGTGATTTCGATTCTAGCCAGTGGGAATGCTTTTCTGAAGAAGAGGCTATTGGTCACTGGGCGACGCATCTCCCCGAAACACTTAGTGTGTCTCTGCCCTAAAGGTTGTTTCATAAAGGAGCTTTATGAGGACGAGATTATTATTAAGTAACCTTCATCTCATGCAAGGATAGTTTGCCACTTTTGACACTAGAAACTGATTTTTCTGATTAAATAAAAGCATATTAAGCATGTAAATCTAGCACTTGACGAGTAACAGAAAACTTACGGTCTAGATTTATGATTACTTCTTCCTGTGTGGAAATAGTTTTTAATAGGTCGTTCTAAAAAAAGAAATTTTAGATTAAAAATATGTTTAAATCCTATCCCATTCAATCAATGTTATTTTTTTTTTAGCAATTTTTTTTTTACATTTTTAAATCTTTACAGAGATACATATTTTCTTTATGGAAATGAAACATAAATCACATCAGTGGCTGTCCATGCGGAGCTTACAATCTAAGGTCCCTGTCACATTCACACTCAATATGGCCAATTTCATCAGGAGTCAATTATCCTGGTCATATGTTCAGCCTGAAAGTCTAATACAATAACCTGTATAACAGATCCTTTACAAACACAAGTGAAGTGTTTAAATTTGGATCCAAATTGCAATTTTTTTTTACTCATAAAACATTTTCTAATAATTACAGCATAACTGTGCTAGCATTTTGATCTGGAGCAAGTTGCATCTTGTGGCCAAGTCACCATGTGCCCTTGGCAACCCAGACGGCCATCTCGCTTCCTCCCTCGTGCACTGACGTCATGTGTGCTTGCACTCCTTTGCATGCTGACATCAGGAGGGAGCACCAGAGGGTGTAGATAGTGTGGGGAAGGGGGCCCAGACTAGGGGTAAGTGGTTGGAAGGGTAGAAATATGTGCCGGGCACCCCCTTCACCTATGCTCCCTAGGTATATGCCCCTTATGCCTAACCCTAGTTCTGGCTCTGATTGTATTCTCAAAGTGTATCTTGCTGCACTTCCATTAAAGTGTATTTAAGAGTGCATTTAAAATGATTAATTCACTGGTACAACTCTGGTGCGGCAAATGATGTAACTTGCTGTGAGAACCTTATAGTAATCTCCTGGTTTCTTCAGTCTCAGTAGGCACAGTTATGCACCATTCATCAGTGTGGACACGTTGGCAGGATGGACACATTGACAACCATGTGGAAATACTGGAATGAATGTGTTTGGAGCAAGCACCCTAATAAAAAAGCATCTATGTGCTCTCACAGCTGCACAACTTTGGAGTACCCACACGTAAATTCATTTTTGGATGATTTTTTTTTATCTTGTGTTATGAAATAGTTAAAATGGATTGCCCCTTACCTTTTGTATCCAGAATTTTCGTTTTTGTTCTTCTAACTGTGAATTAAAGATTTCTTGCATGTGTTTTATATCATTCTTCTGGTTTTCTATCACCTCCTGTAAATTATTTGCTTTTGTTCGTATTATAGACCGTTCAGCCACTATATGGTGTGCTTGCTTTTCCATAAATAAAACCTTTTGCTAAAAAAAAAAAAAAAAAAAAAGAAATTAAATGTCAGGCTTATTAAACATATACTTCAGCATAATTTTTTTTCATAAATGAAGAATAGCCCTATAGATTAGTTGGCTTACTATACTGTACAATGAGAGAAAACGGTAGCCTGTATATAACAGATGATTACAGTTGGTCAAAATATCATTTAACACAAGCTCAATAAACATGTATTGTGCTGAAAATACCTTTATCTTGTGTTTCATTTAATTTGTTTTTAGGGCCTATTGCACGCAAAACTGTTTCTCATCCAGCTTTAAAATGCTGTTGGAGAAAAGGCTGGGTTTGTGTCAGTCCTATGTGTGTAGTGACAATAATAAATGCAATCAGTCTTTCTAAGTGCACATCGGCCAGAAAAGCATCTTCGGGTGGACATTTGCACTGTTGGCTCAGTGACAGGGTATCCCCCATCACAAGATGGATGCACCCAGGCCACCCATAGTGGTGAGTTCATATCAGATGTCCAGTGCACAAAACCTAAAAATGACAGTTCTAAGGAGAGGTTGTGCTTCAGCACTGATGGAATGGTGCAATTAAATTTGCCACTACAAACTATGGTTCACAAATGATTCAGATGTTTTTAGTTAAATAGAAATGTTCTTTTACAATAAAAATCTTTTAAAAATGTACATTTTATTTATAATACCCAAAGTTATCATTTAATAGACTGAGCAGAATTAAAAGGGCTGAGGGAACATTTTTACCTGCAGTTGCACTCTTTGCGATGTTTCATTCAAGTAGACCAGTCCCAGAATAATTACACCAGTTACCAAAAGAAGCAAAATTAAATGCACATATTTCAGATTAGAATCCGTCCCGACTAGACCCATGTCAGCTGATTCTGGGAAGGAGATCAGGAAGAGATGATATGGTTTATCACTGCGGTTCTGTAATTCACAATAAAAAGATTGTATATGGGGGGGATGCCTATTTACTCATATTTATTTGGGAATGTTTAAAAGAGCTCAAACGCGTTTCCAAAAAAAAAATATCAAGCCCCCCTCCAGAGGTCTATATAGCCCTCTCAAACATCCCCATGGCGGAACCCAGTGCTGCCCCATATGCAGTTTCTGGTAAGAAAATCACAGCGTGGCTGACATTAATTTTCCAGCTCTCTTGTACCAGAACCATATGTAAGTCTGTTGGGCCTCAGGTGTTTCTGCTTCTAGTCAGAGATTGCTGGAAAGGAAATAAAGTGGTATGAAGTGGTGGCCACCAACTTCATGCTAGTAAACATAGCATGTGGCTTTCAGATACTAATACAAAAGTAAACACATCCACACCTTGGCTTTATTTATTTACATAGTTAAGGGTTATATTTAGCTTGCCTGGCAGTTACTGTATTTAGCCTTTCTACCTTACAGCAACTCCTTCTTCATTAACGAAGGAAAGGTCCAAAACACCTTATTCAGACTGACGTTGAACTCTAAACTGAAAAACATTTATACAAATGCAGTATAAAAACATTCCTGAGTAGGGGTAGAAAAACTTTTTAAGATATGTAGGCACACGGAGACTTAGAGAAAAGCAAAGGCTACTCCTAGGATCATCTCAAATGAAATTTATTTTACAGGTATGAGATCTGTTATCCAGAAACCCACTATCCAGAAGCCTCATAAACTCCATTTTATCCAAATAATCCAAGTTTCTAAAAATGATTTATCTGTAATAATAAAATAGTACCTTGCACTTAATAGAACCTAAGATATAATGAATCCTTATTGGAAATTGGAAGCACAACCAGCTTATTTGGGTGAAAGTTGACTTAAAGTTGACTTAAAGTATAAAGATCCAACATTACAGAAAAATCCATTACCCGGAAAAACCCCATGTCAGCATTCTGGATAACAAGTCTGGATACCTGCATTTAAAAACAGTGCATTATGGGTAACAGATGGATTTCAGGAAGTAAAAGAGAGCTATGTAGCAAGACAGTGTAGGGCTTGCCTAGTGTTAAACTGAGACCAGGTTCAGTGTCACACACTGTATAAGCACGGGTTCAGAAGAGTTCACATTGTGACAATAAAGGATTGTGAATAGTTCAGTCAAATAGCTTGCAGTCTGGCTACTTTTATAAAGCATTGTCAGTCAGATTCCTTTCTTTAGTCCTATGGCACATATTGAAATCAAAATGTCATTACCAGCTACAGTGGAGGCTTTGATATTTGGCTAGGTCCAAAAATAATGTACTTCAGGGCTGGACCAAAGCAGCTGGGCACCCCGGCCAGCTGTGGCGCGCTGAACGGCTGCCTAAACCCCTTTCCGGTACACTTTCCCCTCATTTGGATATGCAGTGGACTAACATTAAGGGTAGGGACAGACAGGGAGAAGGTAATTCGGGGAGATTATCGCCTGCTAAAAAACGCCAGGCGACAGAATCTCCCCGTGAATACAAATCTCACACAGAAGGTCCGCACTCTCAGGTCTTAAAAGTAAAATAAATATTTATTAACAAAAAATGACTAACGTTTCGGCCTCTCCGAGGCCTTTCTCAAAGAAAGGCCTCGGAGAGGCCGAAACGTTAGTCATTTTTTGTTAATAAATATTTATTTTACTTTTAAGACCTGAGAGTGCGGACCTTCTGTGTGAGATTTGTATTCAATATTTGTGGATACTGCACTCAGGCAAGCTAAACCAGGTGACGAGAGTGCTGACGGCAACAAAATCTACAGATATATATATAGATATCTATATATTAAAGATCCAAAATGCTGCAAACCTCAAAAGTCTATAAACTAAAGCTAATAATGCAAAGCTAATAAAGTCAATCTGTACTGGCATTTGGAATCTTCTTACATATTTTTTTCTGACTAACTAATTCAACTCATCAAAGTCATCTTGTGAACACTGACATGATGCGACGCACCGAAAAATGTGACGTGACTCGTTTCAAAATTTTTTTTGCCAATTTGAGAATTTCGCTGGAAATTCGTGAATTTTTCAGCAAAACGGGATAGATTCACCCATCACTAGTGAGCACAACTTTCCCTTGTTTGTTGTAGTATAGACATATATTCAGCAGAACAAGTATAAGGAAATTGTAGTTAACTCCTCTGTAGATTCCAGTTGATATAGGATATTGCCAGTTACAGCTGCTTCAAGCATTTGTTGTAAGCACTGGTATGCATCCCTTATTTATCTCTGTGCCAACAGTGACTGTTCTAAATTCCATCATCCTTGGAGTAAAGTCACACCTGTCGATTCTGAGAGATTAGTCGCCCCGGCTACTAAT
Organism: Xenopus borealis; assembly: GCA_024363595.1. Lineage (NCBI taxonomy): Eukaryota > Metazoa > Chordata > Amphibia > Anura > Pipidae > Xenopus > Xenopus borealis. The sequence goes on along the minus strand of CM044436.1, from coordinate 49,136,448 downwards.
CGCCTCTTCTTTGGGGCGATGAATCTTCCTGAACCGCTTCCCCCTGTCTTGCGCCGGCTATAATGAAAATTCGCCTGCGGCATGATACAAGCACTGATTCCTTTTCCGAAGTTGCCTCATGAGGAAACTTTGAGCGTCTTCAGAAAACAAAGCTCTGTGTGTGTCATGCCACAGGCGACTTTTCATTGTAGCCGGCGTAAGATGGGGGAAGCGGTTCAGGGAGATTAGTTGCCCCAAAGAAGAGGCAATTAGTCGCCAGGCGACTAAATCTCCCAGAATCGCCAGGTGTGCCCTTACCTGGCTGAAGGGTTGTAGCTATACATTTACAGCAATTACTTCCTCAAATAATGTCTGCAAGAGGTTTTCTGAAACAATATATTCCCCCAGGAAGTAGAACAGTTTGTAATCGCAGAGGAACATTTATTTTAGTCTAAATAGAAATGGCAGAATAAATATTTAGCAGAGAGTATGAAGTGTTCTTACCTGTGCTCAGCTTTCTTTGTCTGGTGCTTTGAATGAGCTAGTTTCAGTGCAGAATGTACAGGCTCACCCAACCTGTTTGGGAGGTGAAGGATACAAAGCAAAGTTAAAAGTGACTATGTGAGTATGCAAGTGGATTACTGCTGGAAAATTCCCTTAACAGTATAAGCATAAACCTTACACTTTATTACTTTTGCACTAACTTAACACATGTTCTGCAAAAAGGTTATCTATAGAGCAACATTTTATTGTCCCTCTGTCAGATCAGGATGATAACCCTGGTGCACTTAAACTTAAAAAGTATCCATCGTATTCATGTAGTTCATTTTCGTATCATAGTTATAAACTACTTATGAAGCCACAGACTATTCATTTATACATTATATTTCATGCACCTTCAGCCCGGCCAGCTATCTTTATCGCTCATTTCCTCTATTTTGCATTATTATGCTAATTGGAGATACACCCACATTTCTTTTTTTTCTTTTGTTTATTGACGTGACTGTGTTACAGAGTTCAGACATTCTCCTTTCCTGACTCAATTAAAGAAACATTTCATGTTACCACATAAAATAGGGTTGCTTGTATATAGTGAACTCCTAACACAGCAGTTTCCTTTACCAGGAAGCAGCCAGACACAACCATTTCACAATTTTGTATGTAATTATCTTGCATCTCTGGCACAATTTACTCAGGGTAATGTAATAAATTTTGCATTGTTTGTACCAGGTCTAGGAAACAGTAACAACGAAACAGCAGTTAATGGTCACTGTTTAATATAAAACATATTCGTTTCCTCGGGTTACTAGATCTCATGCAAACTTGTATTACATTACCATAAGAGGTCTCGGCACTCACCTGCAGGGTGCAAATTAATAGCAAATGAATCCAAATCCTTAGCTTGTGTGGTACTTGTATTCAATCTTTAAAAAATCCAGGAAGAGACATGTATGCATGTATTAACTGGGAATGCAGGCAACTGTTCACATGTGACAGTATTGGTATGGAATAGTGATGGGCGAATTTATTCGGCAGGCGCGAATTCCCACGATTCGAAACTGACGCAACACGCGTTGAAATCGACGTGACGCACGTCAAAAACATGCTGCGACTCGTTTTGCGAATTATTCAGCGAAGCGAAACGGGATAGATTCGCCCATCATTAGCATGGAACCTTTTATCCAGAAAGCTTGGGACTTGGGGTTTTCTGGATAAGAGATCTTTCCGTAATGTGGAACTTCATACCTTAAATATAATAAATAAAATTTAATTATTAAATATCCTATCAATATATAATATAATATTGTAGCGCTATAGTAAACTGCTGTGACAGGAATCAGTTTTAGCTACTTTCAAATGGTAATAAGCCACAAATGAAACTCTCCTTTCTCAGAGATGAGCCCTCGCAGCGGGGTGGAGGAAGGATATAGTAGAAGTGTAACCTGGTGCAAGTGCACAATAAGTTGGGCGCCAGTGATTCTTTATGCTTAACCAAAATAGCATTTATTGAACAGCAGAGCAATAGAACAATCATCACATAGGAGTAAATAGCATCTTATACAGTTGTAGAGCATAAGTATAGAGCACACAGCATCAAGGAGCATATACTCACAGCACCACACTTGGGCTGGATCCCTTCAGGCAAGGGGTCATGTCAGCAGTAGTTGAGCTTTAAATGCAAAAAGGCACGAACCAAGTTTCAGCCTTTTCCCTAAGTGGAACCTGAGGGGAAAACCTATCCCTAGGTCTGTACACTTAGTCCCTACTTCTGGGTTATTTGTACCCAGGATCTTAATCCCTCTATTTCTCCTGTTGGAGCATGAACTGCTCAACTAGCTCCTAGAGTGATCTATGACAGAGTATAGCTATACTTTACTAGAGCCTTTGAACCTAGGGATCATGCCCATTCCCTTCCAGCCTCCAAGGTTGGGCT
>CM044436.1:49076297-49098565 GCA_024363595.1 Xenopus borealis | reverse complement strand
TTTTGAGAAATGGATTTCAATGCAGAATTCTTCTGGAACAGCACTATTACCTGATGCATTCTGATCAATCTGAGGGAAGGTGCAACAAGTGGATCTTTTGTAAAGTATTTCAAGAAAATATCCTGTGGTAGTATAGAAACAGATGAACCTGTGTCAAGCATCAGGTTAATGGAGTGTCCCTTGTCAGCAGAAGCAGTATTGACATTGACAGTGTATATTAATTTGTCTGGAATAAATGTACCAGCTTTATCCACACTTAATACTGTAACATTTGAAGCAGTGACTTTATGAACATCTTTAGCAGAACTACAGTATATCATAGCAAAATGACTACTTTTTGCATTTGCTGCACTGTACAGCTTTTGCAGGACATATAACATAATTTGCTAATACATTTTTATTTCTATTTGCTGCACGGTTTTGCAGTGTAGATGAATCCCTTACCATAGCACTGTATTTTGCCTGTGACTGTGCATTATTAGGCCACAGTACTGGATTCACAATCTGTACATTCCCAGCAGTTCCCTGACTGAGAGTTTTAACCTCTGCCACTGCTGTTTCAATTTGGCTAGCAACTGTAATAGCCTTTACAAGGGTTTAATCCTGCTGTAGAAGCAGTCTCTCTCTAATGCAATGTGATTTTGTTTTTTCCACTGTTTGGTCTGTTAGATTCCCAAAGTCACAGGTAACAACCAGCTCTCTCATAGCTGCTACTAATTGTTCTGTGGATTTGCCATTAAGTTGTCCATGTTAAGTTCTTTATAGCAGTAAGTGCAGTTTCATAAGTCTCATCAGGTAATGGTGATGTATAGAATATACGCTGTCTTGCTCCCAGGCAGTAAATAAGTAAAGCATGCTTTCTAGCAGCAGAAATCTCCCCTTTGTCAGCAGCAATAATGTAATTTTCAAACATATGGATCCAAGCAGTAAAAGGTATGGTAGGCTCACCAGGGTTTTGGGAGAAAAACTGCAGGCTGCAGAGGTAGAAGAGACATCTCGTCGCCAATTTGTTATGTTTTGGTAGCCGAGCATGAGCAGAGTATATCAGTGCTTTATTAGCAGGCTCGTGCAGCCATTACATAACAGTAACATAAACTCTAGCACCTTAAGCAGTATAGAAAGTACTGTTTGTATGCACAGTATAACTCGTTCACAGTGACATCTACAGGCCATTTGCATAAACATCACACTGTGCTTGTTACCTTCTAAATTCACTGTTTGAAGAATATACATATCCCTTACAGCAGTTATCCCCAACCAGTAGCTCGCGAGCAACATGTTGCTCTCCAACCCCTTGGATGTTGCTCCCAGTGACCTCAAAGCAGGTGCTTATTTTTGAAATATTGGTTTAGAGGCAAGTTTCGGTTTGTATAAAAAACAGATGTCCTGTCAAACATTCTCTCCTGTAGGCTGCCAGTCTATGTAGGGGTTACCAAAAAAGCCAATCAGAGCTCTTATTTGACATCCACATGGACTTTTTCATGCTTGTGTTGCTCTCCAACTCTTTTTTAAATTTAAATGTGGCTCACGAGCAAAAAAGGTTGGGGACCCCTGCCTTACAGGAATTACAGTATCTGTACATGTTGGGAAATATTTCCACAAGATGACACAAATTCATATAACTTAGCTTTTATAATCTTCATTTGAACAGATCATTTAGTTGCACAGTACATATTTTGTAAATTCTATGTACCCTCTATACCTTAATTAGTCATTTCTTTACTATTAGATAAGGTGGCAGACCATTTATAGATGTTTCATACATTTTTTAAATGATCATTTGGATTGGTGATTCTTCAAAGCGCTTGATTTGACAATAAAACTCTGGTGTAATTTGACAAAGATGTAATCCAATAGCCCAAACTCTGAATTCTACAGATTACTATTATAAAGGACTGTCTTAGGAAATGCCACCTTTTTAGAGAGGGTAATTCCTCGAGATGATTGTTTAAATAAAGATTTTTTTCTACTTTTTAACCAACCTACTTTTGGTCTCATCTATATGTGGCTTCCTAGAGTGCCCTGAACCATTTGTTGTCTTTAAATCTATACCTGCCAGCCACAAATTCTATTAGCTGTTGCCTAATAATACACAATATAAACGGAAAGCATAGAATCATCAGCTCTTTGAATCTGCAGTGTCCTTAGCATAGATTAAAGTAAAGGTGATGAACTATATCAAACCTCATGAATGTATTTTAGCTATAAAATCATCGTAATAAAGTTTTATTTGCTGTGCTGATTACTGCATAGTAAATACTACTCATACTACCCTGTTTCAAAAGCTGTACAGCTGTACAACAAGTATACATTACTGTTAATCAGAGCAAAAAAAAAAATATCCATAGTTACCCAAAATAGCGCAAATTCAGTTATTTGCTTCTTCAGTGAGAAATTTTGCCTACATGAATTGCTGATTTGCTATTGGCCCCCATCGTGACTGTTCAAAGTCATTAACTGAGCCAACGCCACATGCAGGCCAATTGCCATGACAAATATTTAAAGACAGACAAATTTCGAACTGGAGAATCTGGGTTTCCAGGATTATGATAATTACAGCATGTATGGGGAAAAATACCAATGCAGGAAAGTATTTCATTGGACGTATTTTTTAAAGGAGAACTAAATACTAACAACATACATAGTCAAAGTAAACTTTATTGGCAACTCAGCAGTATATGAATTCACAGTGAAACAAGACAACGTGGATCCAGCTAGTACAGATCACAAAAAGGCACATAGAATACACAATATAATATATACAGTTCAGGTGTGTGTGGAATGTAGTGGGAGTGCAGGCAGTGAGTTGAGGAGTCTGATAGCTTGTGGAAAAAAGCTTTCATGCTGCCTGGTTGTTCAGGCTTTAAGGTGGCGAAAGGGGCTGCTGTATGGGAGCAGCGTGAACAGTCCACGTAAGAAGTGAAGACGCTGCTGTGCCTTTTTGGTGATGGAGGTGGTATTGGTGGTCCAGATGAGGTCATCTGAGATGTGGACTCCCAGGAATTTGGTGTTCTTTACTGTCTCTACCATGGAGCCATTAATGTTGAGTGTCGTGTGAGCTCAACATTTTGGTTTATCCACATTCAGTGACAGGTTGTTTTCACTGCACAAGGCTGCCAGTTGTTGAACCTCATCTCGGTACGCCAACTCGTCGTTGTGGCTAATGAGCCTCACCACAGTTGTGTCATCGGCGAACTTGATGATGTGGTTTTAGCTGTGCAGTCATGTGTCATATAGCTAGAAATTATGTATTTTATAGTTAACTAGTACACCAGCAGTAATATAACTAGTGGGGGTGGGCCTGGGTGCAGGATGTGCAGCCGGCTCCCTGTCCCCATCTGTATGTGATTTTCCATGTGGTTTCAGTGGTGCATGAGCTGCTGGGGGGTCCTGAGGGGGTGCTGGCCTTGGTCCAATCGCACCAAAAAAACGCTGGCGTATTTTATCATAGGAGGGTGATTTTTTTGGGGGGTTACCCTCCTTCCCCCCCTACATTTCCTAACATATGGCAACACAACTATACAGGGGGCACATATAGGGCAATAGGACAACTTTATTTAATTTATTAAACTTTTCCTGGGCTTGTGTAGTGGAATGTAGTGGCTGTAACATATACATCTATTATAAGTCAAAGTTCCCGCCGTATGCAAATTAGGCTTCGCTAGCATAACAGCGCTCTGCCTAGTGGAGTAACACTAGCGCAACTACGCTACCGTTCGCCGACCTGAGCGTAAATTTGCACTTTAGTGAACTTGCGTAGTGTTGGTGAAAATTCGCCTGGCGAAGTGCGGCGAACGCGAGCGAAGCCAACACTAGCGAATTTGCGCATCTTAGTGAATTGGCCCCATTGTGTAGCATTGCTAGCCTACGTTTTTGTTTGTTAAACACCATTTTTATGTGTATTTTTTCTTCTCCTTATTTTGGCTTCTAGATCTGGATACTGTCCAGATTATTTCAAGATCAGTACTTTACAGTACAGGTTTATAATGTATTTTAAATACAATACATTATTTGTTTTAATGTTTGCAGAAAGCTGTTTGATGGAAGTAAGAAATAAGACATCTGTTACAGAATTTCTGTTGTCAGGTTTAGTTGATGACCCCAGCCTAAATTTTCTCTTTTTCCTGATCTTCTTATTAATGTACTTTATTACATTACTGGGTAATATTTCTATGATTACTTTAATTTGCTGCTCCTCTACCCTTCGGAACCCTATGTATTTTTTTCTGGGCCATCTTTCTTTCTCAGATGTCTGCTATTCTTCTGTCATTACTCCTAAAATTCTTAGCAACATGGTTTCCAAGCAAATGTTAATATCCTTTCAAGGCTGTGCTGCTCAGCTCTTCTTTTTTGCCCTCTTTGTGGGTGCTGAATGTTTTCTTGTAACTGTAATGGCATATGATCGTTATGTAGCAATTTGTAATCCTTTACTTTATGTCATGATTATGAGCAGAGATCTTCAGCTGAAACTGGTCGGAATGGCATATTCTGGTGGACTTATAACATCAATAATACACACAAGCTGTACTTTCAGGTTGTCATTTTGTAATTCCAACAAGGTCAACCATTTCTATTGTGACATTCCCCCACTGCTGAAGCTTTCCTGCACAAATACGTCTATGAGTGAACTCTTTATGTTTCTCTTATCCAGTATTTTAGGAACATTCTCTCTTCTCATCATCTTGATTTCCTATGGCAACATAATTTCTTCTATCCTGAAGATACGGTCATCAAATGGAAGACTCAAAGCATTTTCAACATGCTCCTCTCATCTAGTGGTAGTCATTTTATTTTTTGGAACAGCTATATTTGTTTATATAAGACCTATATCAAGTCACTCGATCCAGACGGATAAAGTGATATCATTGTTTTACACTGTAGTTATTCCTTTACTGAATCCAATTATTTATAGTCTTAGAAACATACAAGTCAGATCTGCTTTCATGAATACTATTAAGTCTAAAGCTAGTAATCATAAGTGAATTCAAAAGGCTGATTTTGAATATTTCTAAATAGTTATTTTATGCTGGGGAAGAATTTTGCAGCCCAAGATTTCTAAATCTACATACACTTTAAAGAGAAAATATTAGTGAAAATATTTATTATACTAAACATGTCCTTTACATGGAATGCATTGCTAAATCTGTATGTGTTCTTGTTGCAATCCTACTTCGGGTACAAAATTTTTAGGGGCACATTAACTAAAGGTTAATTTTTTAAATTCAATTCGAAGTAATTTTGGGCTACTTTGACTATCGAATATTCCAAAATTCAATTTGAATTGAAAAAATTAGAAAATTCGAATTTTGAGGGAACTGGCCTACCGAACCGCCATTTTAACCTATGGGGGGCCTCACAGAACTTGTCCTGAAATTTTTTCTAAGTTCTGAGAAAGCAAAGGATTTTGGTGAAATCATTTGAATTGTATTGAACAATTCAAATGATACGAACGATTTTTCATTCGAACGAATACGGCCGATTTCAAACGAAATAACACAACACAAAAATACCCATTGACTTGAATGTATATCTCAAATTTTTTGCACTCATTATTCCATGGTTTCCCAATTTTTTTGGAGAAAGGAAAATGGCACAGATTTTTACTTAATCACTTATCTTACTTATCACTAATAAAGCATTCTTCAATTTGTCAGGCTCACTTCAGACAACCATAAAGGGATAATAAAAATTTTTAGTGTCCCTTTACCAATTAATCCATATTATAAAATTACTTTTCAATGCTAAAGCTTTTTGTAGCATTTTGATAAAACCTTTTCAATTAAGGTGGAGGCACAGATGTATCATTTTGTTATTGCTTAAGGAGTCTCCTCTGCCTTGGGTATTAGTGCTCAGGACACAGGATTAAGTATAAAAGTAATGTGCTATCAGCACTATTTCATACCTCCCAACATTTCAAAAATAGAAAGAGGAACATGCATTTTTAGGGTCTTAGTGTAATTTTTTTAATGTTATTGCAGTTTTTGCTAATGAAGGTGAATTGCCCTTTAAGCTGCAAGTCTCAGTTCTCCCAAGAGACTTGCTTATCTTAAATAGTTACAATTGTATCTTTGCTTGTCTTAAACTGTTACAAATCTATCTAAGTTCAGGTGCTCAGTGTTCTGAGCGCTCTGCCACTAGCCTCTTATTTAATTCAATTTCAGAAATTTTGATCTCCTGCATTGACACCAGAAAAAGATACAAATACAAACTTGGGATATTTCACTAACAATCTGGAACTGCTGGCTGAGCTTTCAAAATCAGGACTGTCCCGTGAAAAACAGGTCATTTTGGAGGTATGCTATTAATTAAAAAAATTCTTGAAATTAAAAATAATGGCAACAAAACTCATATATAGATTGCCTCTCTAATAATCAGTCTTATTAACAGAATTGTTCTCCAGCTATTGTATGTTTTTCGGATATTTATAATGAGTATGAATACAAATATGTACAATATATATACAATGTAATCATCTTTCATAATATACTGTAAATTGGATAAAAATAACTGATGGTTAAAGGCAGTTTCTTCTTTTAGGTCAGCATAAACTGCATAGCATCATTGCATGTGCTCTGTATAAAATAAAAAGGTATGCCCATTTGTGTCTCCAAATTTTATAGGTATGGTAATAAAATAAACACATGGAGGCCTTTTTATTAAACGTTGAATTTAAGTGTTTCAAGGGTTTTGGAAACCACAATTAAATTCTATTTCTTTAAAACCATGAATGCCATGAAAGCTATTAAAAGATCCAAACATAAAATGTATGATTGGAAAAATTATGCACTAAAAAAATACAAAAATCATTAACATTTAAATTTTTTTGCATAATTAATACTGAAAATCCGAAAACCTGAAATGGTCCAATAGGATGAGTGCAGTTACCACTGACTTCTACGGGACCTTGACAGCTTTTACTTAGTAAATAATCCCATTAGCCTTTACTTAGATACTAGACATTAAGCCCGTTAAATTAACGGGCGCTAGAACATATGTAGTCAAACATTTATAAAAAAACAGAATTGTTCTAGGCGAATTTTCGCCTGCGCTGTGCAAATTTACTAACGTGCGAATTTACGCTCTGGTCGGCGAACGGTTACATATTTACATTTTTTTATCACCCACAATGGTAAAACATGCCACAGCGTAAGGGTGCGAAGTTGCATGTCTATCTACTTCGCTAGCGTAAATTCGCCAGAGGCGGTCCGTGGGGCACACCTGCAGTAGCGCAATTCCACGTACACAGGGACTGGACGCAGAGACACTTGAACTTTACATTAATCCCGTTAAATTAACGGGCGCTAGAACATATGTAGTCAAACATTTATAAAAACAGAATTGTTGTAGGCGAATTTTCGCCTGCGCTACGCAAATTCACTAACGTGCTAATTTATGCTCTGGTCGGCAAACGGTAACGTATTTACGTTTTTCAGACTATCACCCACAATGCTAAAACACACCACAGCGTAAGGGTGCGAAGTTGCGCGTCTATCTACTTTGCTAGCATAAATGATCACTCAATGGGAATTGAACACTAAAAGCACTGGTCAGAGGCATTTACCTTATACACTTCACCACATGCTTCCATTGCCTCTAGTCTAGTGGCCAAAACAGGTAAATTTGGTCTGTTGGCACATGCGCAGTATGGAATTCCACGGACACAGGGACTGGACGCAGAGACACTTCAACTTTATTATATAGGATAATTTTCCCCAAGGGATTGACTTATTGACATTCATATTTTTGAAATTTATCTGAATCAAATGTTTTAGCACTAAAAATTGTGTATTTGACTAATTTCTCTAAACCACAAAAAACTGGTTATTTATCACCTTTGAGCTTAGTTTTAATATGATGTGTAGAGAGGGATATTCTGAGACAATTTGCAATTGGTTTTCATTTTTTATTATTTGTGGTTTTTGAGTTATTTAGCTTTTTATTCAGCAGCTCTCCAGTTTGCAGTTTCAGATGTCTGGTTGCTAAGGTCTAAATGTCCTAAGCAACCATGAACTGATCTGAATAAGAGACTTAAATATGAATATGAGATAAAAAGCAGCAGAATATGAGAAAAAAAGCAGCAATAACAATAAATATGTAGCCTTACAGAGCATTTGTTTTTAGATGGTGTCAGTGACCCCCAATTTGAAAGGTGGAAAGAGTCAGATGAAGAAGGCAAATAATTAAAAAACTATTAAAAAAATAATGAAAACCAATTTCAAAGTTGATTGAGCATTCTATAACCACCCCTTTAAGTGCTAAAACCATAAAAAAAACTGAATACAAAACTTCTCCATCAAAATGCTGGTGAAGTCATGTAGAAATAAGTGGGAGTTGTCCTTTTCAGATTGTAAAACCTCTTTGGTTTGAGCTTTTAGAGGTTTTCAGGTTTTTTTCTCTTTGCAAACACAATAAAATATTGAGGGTTTTCATATCCTTATTCCGATTCATGCCGTGTTTTTAATCATGCAGGATTTTTATATTCTGATCTTTTAATAATTAGACATTTGTGCTTTTTTAAAATGTGAGTTTGTGAAGTTAAAACTACACTAATTCTAATTTTTTTTAACCATTTTGTCCTCTATTTGCATTATTGGATTGTGGCGTTTTGTTCTTTAGTAATATTGGATTCCACAATCAACTTCTATACATTTCTATTCGTTTCCAGTCTACTGTCAGTGACATTCCTAGCATTTCTCTACTGGCACAGATGCACCAGTGAACAAAATGCCAATTTATTTCCTTTCACGCAGTCTTTTGTGTGCATGACATCACAGCGCCCATTTTTACATATGCCAGCAGAAAAAAAACACTGTGGGGGTCATTTATAAAGTTTGCACAGCACATATGTATTTGCAAATTTGCTTGTGCTTTTTCCTGAATTTATATTACGCATATTACATATTTATAAATAGCTTGTTTCTAAACAGGAAAGGAAAGTGGCACCACAGCTTTACATGAACTGCTTGTAGTTGCTTGGAAAGGCGTCAAGCTTCTTTTCCAGGAAAATATTGCTATTTACATTATTTGATGTTGTTTATAAAACTAAATATTTATTTATTTAAAAAGCTTGGAGTAATGGATGTTGATTATATTGTTGTTGTTTTTTTTACTTATATGTAATCTGTTCAACCCAATATACACTACTGAAGAGAAAAGACTCCATCTGCCATTTAGTAACAAGAGGTTTGTTATTATTTTACACAGATTTGCTTACAGATTAGGGTGACATGCAGCTGATGTTCTGGATGCACAGTGCATAGGCCTACATCTGATAGTAAAACATTACAAAAACATATAAAAGGCATCAGAGCTCAACCAAATAACATTCTTGAATTTTAGGAAATAGCTTAAAATAAATGAACATGTATGAACATTATATTTGTTAATGGTTATGTGTTTTTCTCTCCATACATATTTTCAATGTGTATAGGCACAATAATATTGGCCCATTTATATATGACGGGTATAAATAGGAAAAGTGAACCTATTACAGAAACCAGAAGAAATGTCCATAAAAACATTCTGTCCAGCACTTGAGCCACAAACTTCCAGTCTTCAACCACCTGTAGGAGGGAAACATGCAGACATTAGAAAAGTGTAACAGTAGCTCTACAGAAACAGTAGGAATTTGTGGTGATAAATGGATTCCACCCAGTATTCAGTGGAACACTCCTAAAAGAGAATTAGTGGGGCCTGTACAGAATAACGGCATATATTAGCATTTCTAGGAAAGACAGCCCCCTGGGATATTGTCACTTTAATCAGTATATGGCATCATAGTAAACCAGTTATAAAACCGAGTGATGTTTCACAATTACAAATTTTACTTATATCCACTTATTTCTTATATATCCCTTGTTTATATGCTGAATGTGTCATTCTTTTCTTCTGTATTATATCTCCATTTGGGACACAACCAAATTCAGCTGTTTTACACTTTGTTATAGTCAATCCATGAGTGAGAGATAGAAAGGATTCAGCTATCCAAGCAGCTCAAGGCTCCAACAAGGATTAGCACCCCACAGTTATCAGAACGCCAGTATAGGGATTCAAGGAGTTGAGTTTCAGGGAAACAGTGAGTAAGATTCCTGCAGGAAGGGGCCACAGTGAGTCCAGACTACCCTGGGGACTGACACTTACATGGGCACTACCACCTCCAGAGAGGACAGATCACATGTGTGAGTCCAATTGTGAAATTATAAACTGTGTGAGAAAATACTCATGCTGCATTCATATGCTATTACTTTATGATTAAAATTCAGATATCACCAGAACTAATGAATACAGAAGTGTATTGGTTTTGAAGGAATCTCTAGTCTTCTACTTATTTGCCTAAACTGTCAGTGGACATGTAATTAAGGCAACTGGCCCACCAGAGTGAGAAGAACCACGTATAATACACATTGCTAGGAGTTGTCCCCTAACTACAGGCCTCATAAAGCACACTGTAAGTAGCATACACTTGTCCCACACAGCTATTTGGCCACACCTCTAAATCTGTAGTTTGAAGTTAATTACATCTTTGGGTGTACTTATAAGAACATATGTACAGTACAACTGGCTGCTTTAGTGTTGACATTTTTGCTGTCTAAAAAGCAAATATGTTGTCAGCTGTACCCGTTGGGCATATAATAATGCTACTAATGCCATGAAGTTGCTATGTGATTCTACTGGAAGCCAGAAACTTGACTAGACACAAGATGTGTATCATTGCTAGGCAGTATAAAGAAAGAGCCATGTACAAGGATTTCAGCATTCCACTCTCCAACAATTATAAAAATTTGTGTATATACTTTCCTATATTTGTAAACTATTCTGTAATCTTATATGTAGTCTGTTCTGGTTTCAGAAGAATGAATATGCTGCATAAAAATTTATTGTGCCTTGTGTGGTGTTTATACAAATGGCCTGCGGGTGTTATTGTGCATACACAGGACTTTCTGTACAGCTTGAAAGTAAAAGTAAGATGTACTGCAGTTGTGTAATAGCTGCATGAACCTGTTAATATAAACCAGGAATACTGAAACAAGGACAATCTAAATTTACTACACCACTTGAAATTAGATGGCAGCGGGACCATACACATGAACTGTCTGATGGACGCACATGGAATGCAAGTCGTCTTGCTCCTGCTAGATATGACTTTGCAGATGTTCCATTTGATGAAGGACATTTTCCTACTCCTGATGCCAACCGCAATAGGCCTGAAGAAAGTGAACCTATAAGGCATACTGAGAGAATCAGAAAACTACCTGCATGGACCAAGGACTAGGTCATGTGAAAAATGTATATATTGCTTTAAGAAACATATTGTTTAATTGTTACTGTTTATACATTTGTCCAAATGCTTTCCTACTATAGGGGGAATGTGGTGTTAACGTATGCAACTGGCCTGCGGGTGTCACTGTGCATACACAGGACTTTCTGTACAGTTTTAAAGTGAAAGTAGGAAGTACTGCAGTTGTGTAATGGCTGCATGAACCTGTTAATAAAGCACTGTTATACCCTGCTTATCCTCGAATACCAAAACATAACACCTTGTTTTTTTGAAGGCCATGCTGTCAATACAACAGGTGAACACCTGCTTGAAGTTACCCCCGGTATCACTGTCTCTTACTCTGAAAAAAGTAATACAATGTTTAAATCTTAAAATGGAAAAGATAAAAAGTACCCTGCTTAATCACTCATATAATAGTAGTCATCCAATAGGTTTTCACTTGTTATCCTATTACCTTACAGCTATTTATAGTTGCAATAGTCTATAGTACAGTGATTAAAAAGAAAACTACTTTCAACTTAATAAGGTGCTATGCCGTATAGTTATTATCTGTAATAAAGTACAAATAAATAACTAAAGTGCGGTGCAGTTGTTTAGTTCATAGATTTCTCAGAAAAAAATGTATAAATTCATAAAGTGCAGTGCATAAGTTAACTAAAAAGTAATTGATTGTAATTAGACACGTGCAATCAAATTCACAAGGAGCAGACTTAATTATTATGTCCCCAACAAGTACGGATGTATTGTTAGATAATTCTTTACAATCACGTAATTTATTCCCCTTCAATTAATTAAGAATGAATTCATAAATTTAAAATGCTAATCTTGATGATAAGCAGGTAATCAAATTAATAAGATTGACTACAATTAATTGGATACAAAAGTAAAAAATTATATTACATTGACACTGATAACTAGACATGCCATGGGAACCTTAATAAAGTCAATAGAGTTCATTTAGTGTCCTACACATAATCCCATTGTTAAATAATGTGCCATATGGAAGAAAATGTATGGGGGAAACTGGGTACCCGAAAAAGTTTTTTATGCTTTTTTGCAGCCTAACACCCTGAAAAAATGACATATTCCAGTCAAAAATGTAATTTGAAGATTGAGGATGTTCTATGCACTCCAATGCACTTCGCCAGCTCAGAGCTAGTGAAGGCAAGTCTGGTGATAGCGTTCATTCGCAAGAGCGAAAATCTGCTAGTGTCCGAGTAATGAAACAACATCACGCTGGCAAATTTTTGCTAGTGTTAGTCACTTCGCCCTTTAGTGAATCTGCCCCCTTGTCTTTTCTTTTATGATTTCATTACACAAATACAAAGAACATCATAAATAAGAGCATTAGTGTTCCTTTGTGTTACAATCATCATCTTTCAACTTTTAGGCTAATTTTTTTCTAGTATTTCTTCCTTAAAGCACATTTGCTTTAGTCAACTATATGCAACTACATACTTTTAAGAAATAAAATACATACCTCTTGAACTTCATGTTCCTTCATTACATGTCGCGTAATATAACGGATGGAATCCAAGGCAGCCTCTAAGGTATTCTTTGATGACTCTGGTCCTCTGACTTTTCCTGTTTCTTCCTTTCTAGTGAAGTATCTATCCACGTGACTTCTCATACATAACAGTTTAGGAAGTTTGTGAAGAAATATTTTTCGAACCCAGGGAGCCATAGCCTTATGTGTTGCAGAAGAACGATTATGAATGTTTATGGCAAAAACAGTTAGAACAATTGATAATGTTACAAATATCATGGTGAACACCAAGTACTCTCCAATAAGAGGTATGACCTTTGATGAAGAAGGAATAATTTCTTCTATCACAAGTAGAAAAACTGTTAGGGATACAAGGACCGAGGTACAAAGAGAAATTTTTTCACCCTCATTGGAAGGCAGGTAAAAAACAAGTATTGTCAGGAAAGAAAGTCCTATGCAAGGAATAATTAGAAAAAGTGTGTAAAAAAGGGGTAAACGTCTTATTATGAATGAATAAATAATATATGGATAAAAGCAGCACCCGTCTGTTCGATTTCCTTTGTTTCCAGTTGCATTAACAATTTCCCACTCCCCATTGTCAAAGAAGTCTCTCTTGTCCACATGGTAATCTTCAAGAATGATGTCAACCTGAGATCCATCATAGGTCCATGAGCCAAACTTCATGGAGCAGTTTTGAAGATCAAAAGGGAAAAATGTCACATCTATGGTACAAGAACTTTTGTAATTTGCTGGTGGAGTCCAGTTTATGGTGCCATCGTATCTCACCACAGCTTTTGTAACAGAACCTTCAAAGTGCCCATCAGCACTAGAAAAACCGCACAAAAGAAAAGTAGTCAAAGAAAAAGTAGCACAGTTTGTCTCATAAAGAAGTGGGTCGCCTATAAATTAACTTTTTAATATGATGTAGGCATTCATATTCTAAGAGCATTTGCAATTTTGTATAATTTTTTTATTATTTTGAGCTTTTCTTATTCAGCTCTCCAGTTTTGAGTTTCATCAGCAATATGATTTAAAAAATGAATAGAAGAGGGCCCAAACAGAAGCAGGCAAGAATGCTTAGGTAAGAAGAATTACCATCAAAAGTCTCCACTTTTACACAAGTCTGTCACCTTTTTTTTTTCCAGATTATATCATATAGGTTCTAACATTTTTATATGTTCTGCATTATTTAATTAATGAGCAGAAAAAACGATGGCAAACATATTGTGTATCTTAGTTACAATTAATCTAGATATTGGTGTAAATATATATTTTATTTGAGTGTATGGATGGGTTGGTACCAGTGTAATTCAAAATGGAACAATCTCTACTTTGCTCTGTTAAGTTTTAAAATCTAGTGGAGTTCTGGGGTAACGTATTATTTATTTCATCCACAACCCTTTGGCATCCTATCTTGTTTTATAAGCAATTAACATGGAATAAAATTCTATGGCAAGTATCAAAAATATCGTTATTGTCTAGTCAAAATTTCTCTTTTGCCTCCTGCAGTTATACCGATCCAAAAATGGGACACACTGTAAACTAGGGTACTTGGTGGATTACATTGAAAGTAGGGTTATATAATTTTGGGAATATTTCCCTTGAGGACTGTGACTCAACTCAGGCAACTAATTTACAAATCATTATAATAATAAATATAAATATGCACACCTAACTTACTTGTCATACAGAACAATATCAGGAATCCAAATAGAATCTGAGGGGACGCGAATTGATGTTATTCCAGCAAAGTCATTGGGGTCCCATCTCAGCTTCACATCAACCCATTCCTAGAAGGAAGCATGCAAAATAAGTATTCAAGCTTCAACCAAAGAGGGAGACAATAGCTTATAATGACAGAGAAATAAATAACGCTATTAAACACAATTCATATGTACAGCACAATAACATTTTACAATGACTGCCATTGTAACTTCCCAAAATTAACTTTAAATGGCCATTAATTTTGAAATTGAATACATAGTTATATTTACTAATTCTGTACATAATGGTCTCACTAAAATTTAAACCTACAGTTTTGATGAAGTCTCACTCTTTCTTACTAAGGAAAGCAACTTTGGTGGCTGGGGCTGGTACAGAAGCCCAAAACTTGTACAACATTTCTAGATACTTCTTTAGTTTCACTTTCCTTGTACTTTAAAGCATTGTATTCAGCAACAATATTTCATTGTAATCATATTGTCCTATAGTGAGAATAGAAAAAAAAAGGTGGGGAGAAGTGGATTCCCCTTAAGCATTCTGGATATTGTGAATGTGTTTATTGTACATCAATTTGTTTCACAGAAATGCCAACAGTTTCTTCTTTATTTGTAATATTGCACACAAATGATTTGACTACCACACTTACCTGTTTTAACCATACATTTGTAGTCATTAGTTGATTTTTTTCATCCTAAAAAATATGAAAAATAATTAATAGTTGTTCCATCATGCAAACTTGAAATATATAGCTTATGAAAATTAGATTATGACAATCTAGGGTCAGGCCAAGACAGAAACTATCTGACATCAACCAGGGTGCTTTCTATTTTATATTCTCGGGACAGCTCCATTGGGATTTAGTTCAATCAAAAACCTTACATTACATTTTTGGATTTGTCAGCATGGAAGCTGCTTTCATTCCTTCCTCCAGGATAATGAGTAGGTAAGATATTGAGCACTGCCAGTAACGTACATGAAAGCATTCATAATAGGATTACAATAGGCATCCTGTGCCAGCATATGAAATGACAACACAAAATAATTTACTTTACGTACTACATCCACAAGCTGTGTAATGGCAAGGCCAAACTTGACTTTCACTGTATCATTCAAATGTTCAACTGGACGAACCCATCTTTGGTAGTCTTGCTGTTGAAATAAATATTTGAATAATCGATCTTCACTTTTGGCAATATAAGATGGTTCTGATATTCCTGATATTCCTGATAAGAGAAAAACATTCATAAACATTGATTTACTTTCATAGAAGACCATTTATAGGACACTTATTTTAAAAGTTATTTGGCATTATATCTGTCAGAGTACTTCCAAGAAGCAAAGAAAATGGTTACTAGTACTTATGGCTTATTTGCTTTGCTCATGGGCCTTTGTACCAGTCTGGAAATTCAGCAATTCAGTTCAGGAAATTCAGTGTGAAGGAGCATGTAGAACAGTTCTTTTGAACCAAGAAATATCTGTCAGAAAAAGGTCTAGCAAGAGCCCAGAATTAAAAAAGTAACAATAATAATAGGAAATCTTTGCACATATAAATTCCATGACTGACTCTCATCAGTAACAGTGTCATACAGCAATATACACTTTTGTTTTATTAATAAAATATAAAATCTGCTGGACAAACAATAAACATATCTCGTAGGTCTATATATTGAAAAGTGCAGTTGATACCTACTTGTTTACAATGATAAATATTGTATAACTTTGCAGTCTCTGGCACTGCTGGGATATCAACGTTTTTGTTTAAAGTGTAGTTGCAAAAACAATGTAAATGTTTGACTCACAGAAGAAGTGCAGAGCAGGGCAGGGTGTAAGGTGCAGAAAATGGGGACAGACAGACACTTGCTCCCTGCCATGCACTTTGCTGAATCTCTGCAAGTCTCTACCCCCCAAAATGAGACCTTTGTCTGCCTCATGAATACAGCCCTTCTTGTGTTTTTTCTATTTAACTTTTTGTTCTGCAGCCTTTTGCTAATTTCAGCAGATGTTAAGGCACAAAAGTTTAATTGTAAGTGTGAAAAGAGGCATAATGTCAAAGCAAACAACTAAAAAACCATAAACAAGAAAAATGAATATATTCTATATTAATAGCATATTCATTGTTAATTTAAATTGAAAATTATTTTCTTAATTGATATTAAAGATAAAATCAACTGAACTATCCCTATAGAAAAACTAAATTATACAAAACTAGCTTTAGATCTTGCCTATGTGTTGTCTGGCTGACCTCTAGCTATAGAACACTTTGACTTGCTAAAATCAGGAGCAAGATAATTGTTAAAGGGAAACTGTCATGGGAAAACATGTTTTTTCAAAACACATCAATTAATAGTGCTGCTCCAGTAGACTTCTGCACTGAAATCCATTTCTCAAAAGAGCAAACAGATTTTTTTAAATTCAGTTTTGAAATCTGACATGGGGCTAGCCATTTTGTTAATTTCCCATCTGCCCCGGTCATGTGACTTGTGCCAGCACTTTAGGAGGGAATGGCTTTCTGGCAGGTGTTGTTTTTCCTTCTCAATGTAACTGAATAGTACGCAGTGGGACATGGGTTTTACTATTGAGTGCTGTTCTTAGATCTACCAGGCAGATGTTATCTTGTGTTAGGGAGCTGTTATCTGGTTACCTTCCCATTGTTTTGTTGTCAGGCTGCTGGGAGGGGATGATATCACTCCAGCTTGCAGTACAGCAGTTAAGAATGACATGACAGGAAGCTGGGAAATTGACAGCATGTCTAGCCCCATGTCAGATTTCAAAATGAAATATAAGAAAATCTGTTTGCCCCTTTGAGAAATGGATTTCAATGCAGAATTCTTCTGGAACATGACTATTAACTGATGCATTTTGAAAAACATTTTTTTCCCATGACAGGATCCCTTTAACTACAGCTCCCATAATCCTCACCATGTACGAATAACAGAGATCTAATTCAGCATCAAACAGAGTGGTGAAAGGTGACCTCGGTGCTGTAATATCATTCAGTTGTTAGTGTTAGAATGCCTTATTCTATATAAAATATACTCTACCTCCTCCCCTTCCATTGCCAATGCAAATAAAACACACCAAACATTATGCAGAATTATTTGTTTATTCCCTAATAATACATTATATTTGTAGTTTAAAGCTGTTCATTTGTTTTGGAAAAGAGAAGAACAACATGTATTTGGATTGACAGATCAATCATAATAAATCACAGGATGTGTTCAATTCATTTGGCTAGATCATCATTTCTCCCAGCTATCCATGCGTAGAGAGCCGGGGGGACTTTCTGCAGGACTGCTATTATTAATGTCTCCGCAATGGAACAATATCTTTGTATACAGCTCCTGTGATTTGGCTTATGTGCTATAACTGAAATTATTTCCTTGCCTGCAATCCCTGTGTCCTACATACTGTTGATCCACATCCAACACAGATATAGAATACAGTTAAACTGACCATTCCACAAGCTAACTTTAAAGTTCTTCTGAGCGAAGAGGAAGAATGCTCTGACAACGTAGTAGTCTATCACTTTGGACAGACTAATTGTGATTACTGTCAATTCATGCCCAGACAGGGCTTATTTTTATGTGTTTTTGTGTTTGAAGAGAATATGATTTTGTGTATGCAGATTCCCTAGTGAGCTCCCTTACTTGGATGGATTCTGTTCTCAAGCTAGCCTTGGTCACTTGTAACCTGGCCTTGAGGCAGAACAATTTGCTCAGATATCTTTATGCTCTCCAAACGGTAACTCCCTTTCACTCCTGTATGTTCTCATGTCATAAATTCCCAATTCTATAAAAACTTTGTGACCTCTTTGTTTGGGGTTCTGATTCTGCAGCAGATGCAGCACACACATACACACAAATAGAAACAGCCATTAGCTATAGGTTTCATAGAACTCACCAGAATAAGGAATATTTCATTGGTGCTATAGTTTTGTTTTTCAAGCATAAATTTATAGCTGGGCAGCTATTGTATAAAAGATAGAAATAATATAATAATTATTACACTCTCTATGCCCAATTAATACATTTTTACCTTTCTTCTCCAATGCCCTTTGGCATCAGGCATACTGGCCATGTGTCACCCCTAGTTGTATAGTTTTTTGACAGCTCAACCTCATTTGTACTGGAACGTCCTATTTTTATCTGCACTGAATAGCCAGGAAAATAAACAATCTTTCTAACTTAATTGTTTTTGCAGAGAGCCCAGAACTGCCAGGGGGTTCAGATAAGATACTTTGTAACAATTTCTAAATAAGCAAATAAGTAATTGTAACAATATATGATAACAGGCCCCTTGGGAAAAGTTAGTCTCACTGCTTAAAGGGCAATTTACCTTCATTAGTAAAACTGTAATAACCTGCCAAATTTTGTAAAATGAACATGGTAAATAGGGGGTGTGGCCACAAAAATGGGCATGGTCAAAATATTTCTCAACTTCTTTGTCCCTCTTTCTGTTTCCGAAATGTTGGGAGGTATGCTGGGACTACAGGAGAAATCCTTATGGGCCACAGCTGTTATGATCTCTGCCAGCCCAGGCCTGCTGACTGTCTGCAATCTGTGGTGCAAGGGGAGTTGCATGCTAGGGCCTGAACTTCACAACACCAGACAGAACCCAGAAGAAAAGGTACACAACTGTAGGGATATACACAAGGGTGGTGGAGGCCCTCATGGCTGGGATGGTGAGCCCTTGGAGTGACAGTGCCCAGTGGGCTCCAGATACCCTAGACTGGCACTGTCCAGTAAAATGATCAGAGATAATGAGCCCATTGCCCATGAAGTCCACTTTGGAAAGTAGGGGTACTGTAGGTGTTTCCCTATCAATGATTCGCATTTTAGCTGCTGGGGAAGCCTTCAGAGGAGATTATTTGTGGGGTGGCTAATCTTCTAGTTAGTCTCGGCCATTAAAAAGGTAATGAATTGGGAAAGGGAGAGAGACAAAGAGACAAAGAGAAGATACGCTCTCCATTCTAAGCAACATCCAAAAAAATAGCAAATCCAGCTTAACATTATTTTCATTCAATACTAATGAATATGTTGTGTGGAGCCTAAAAGCATGTAAACAACGGCACACAAGTTGTAGCAGTTATCTACGATGATGTGCTTATTTTGTGTAAATTGCGTTTATCAGACGGGTGTGTAAATGTATTTCAATAAGGTACATTTTTGGGTTTAGCATTTGTGCATAGTAATGTTATCCATGCTTATTACATGTGTGTGCTCCCCTGATGTGCCATTTGCAGCGTCGGTGAGCTTTTATTGTACAGGAATGCACACAACTGCCTAAGTGCCTGGAGGCATAGGAACAATTTTACACCCAGGCTGTTGTTAGTAGTTATTTGAGACTTACTGCTGCTTGCCTTCAGCAGAACTATTCACAAATCTATCTGGAGATGGATGAGGACTTTGTTTCCACACCAGGGACTTACATGGTTAAATCTATTGTTTCTTCGTAGCAAGCTGCTGTCAACCAGCACTGACTTGCCAGACTCTGGGAGTATTCAGGTACCCCTGAAATCCTGGTAGCACCCATGTATTAAGTAATATTTCCATGTATATAACACAGACAAGAAACTGAGAGTTTTTTTTTAAGATAAAGGGTCATTAGATATAAATATCCACACAGCATAACATATTATATATACTTGCAGTTTTAAAAGTTAAAGGCATGTACCAAACTAGGTCAGTATGTGCAGAACTGTCACATGTACCAGGTTTATTGACAGTGAAGGCTAAACAAACAGTCCAGATGCAGGATTATTTTCCCTGCTGCACCATGCAGAAATAACTACACAAAAGTCATATGCATAAGTGCTGCAACTGCTTCTGTATGTCACTTTATTAATGTGAAGCCAATGTATTGTGTGTGCAGAACTACAATACACTGTCATGTATAAAGTAGCTCATCATGCAACACAACTTATTTACTTCCCAGAGCCCATAGTGTAAGCTACTTAGGCAAAGTTAAAAGCACACTTTGTGTAGAGAACCAAACACAGCAACATGAGGAGGGACACATGACCACTGTACTAGGAGCACAATCTGTGTCCTGTGTAATGATAAGAGAAGGAGCATGATTTCTTGTCTCATACACACAAGCCACAGAGTCAAACAGTGTCAGATGCTTAATCCTCAGATGCTAAATATTTACAGTGCATGTACTCACCACAAGCTCCGTGCAGGATATCATGCCATAAGAATAGCCAAAGAAAATACTTTGCACAGCAAGTCATCCTGTGTATCACACAGTTCTTTTGTTCAGTACAAGGAAGCAGCATTCACAGCAGGAGTGACTGATCCGCACACTCCCTTGTTGCTCACAATAGCTAATGGGGTGGCTGGAGTTCTTTATCCATATCCATCCTTCAAAGAGGATGAGCTAACTGACAGAGTGTAAATGCCTGGTTCAATAATGACTACGGGCACGTTTTCCATAGCTTACAGGGGAAAGTGACACCAGCTAATACTGTCTCCTGCTAAATTCATTATGTGTCAATAAATGCAGAAGCCATGGATCATGGGGGATGGGATAAGGTGTTCTGAGCTTGCTCTATGGTAGCTGGCGAGGCACAATTTTCTCCACAGATTTATAGTCCATACTGGAGAAGTGAGGGGAAGAAAGCATGTGCAGTAATACCTGGATATTAAATTAAAGTTTCAGTGTACATTGATTCTGCTTATAATGCTGTCAAATATCCTCTCCCCTGAATATAATTTACATTGTTCTTCTGTGGGATAGCAGCCCCTTCTCATAAAATAAAGTCACATCAATAATGAAATAATTACGACACAATGCAGTGTAGGACTTAATTTAGAAATATAGAAATAGAAATTTGAAAAATCAGTTTGTAGCCTATAGCATCACTGGCTCCCAATTGTAGCAATTTCAGCAGCAGGCTTCCATCCTGCTGGTTGATGTGGAAAGCTGGCCATACATTTGTTGCCAACTTATGCCCAACTTGAGGTAGGTGATTTCAGACTGATCAGATTGTTTGGCCCTCAGGAAAGCAGAGACTTGCAGAAAATGAATAATGCAGGATGCAGCTTGGGAAATACTCCTTTATGGAGCACACAGACCTGTGGCATGCCATGTGGATGGAGTGATGATTGATAGAGTCAGAGAAAGTTCCTGGAGTTTCTTTTTTGTTTATTTTCTGTCGATGCTTTTTAAAGGGGCTTGGATGATTTTTTGGACAGACATAATATCAAAGGCATTTTTGATACTAAACTCTACAGTTAGTATAGCTATGGGCATATATGGTTTGTGTGAAAGTGTGGAGGGTTGTGTGTGTATGCTGGGTTTTAATTTGGAGGGGTTGAACTTTATGGGCTTTGTCTTTTTTCAACCCAATTTAACTATGTAACTATGTAAGAAAGGAAGTGCACAATAGGGAATTGCACTTTGGTTTGACCTGTCCTGTACTAGCATGGTTTTGCATAGCAGGCCACAGGTATTTTCTTGGTGAGAACATAGACAAATTAAGGCTGTAACAAAGCTGTAAATAATCACCTGCTGTACCAGCCGTCTGACAGCAGAGGAAGCTCTTCCAATTGATAAATGGTGTGTTCACTAGATCTCTGGGATTGTACAGAAAAAAGCAGCTGCCAGGGTATTTTTACAAGAATGTGGAAGTTATTCCAACTGACAAATGCCTTGTGAAAAACAGAGACAGCTATTCTTCTTGTTGCAGCACTGGTTGGGCAATCTGTCAGGTGGGAAATCCATTTCTCAAAAGAACAAACTGATTTTTTTTCTATTCAGTTTTGAAATCTGACATGGGGC
>CM044436.1:49047921-49058992 GCA_024363595.1 Xenopus borealis | reverse complement strand
CATTTGTAATTTATAGTAAAGTTTCAGGGATTTGTACAGAGTGTGCTGCACACACTGGCTTCGTCTTCCTCTCTATTGTGTAACAGCATGCAAATAGACTGCTCAGTAAGCTAAGGGGCGGGGCTTCACTCTGCACCAGGAAGAAGGGGAAACAAGCTGCTGATAACACAGAAACCAGAGCAGACTTGCAGCAGGGACTGATGTACATTAATCTGGGGGGCTGTTTAGAGCAACTTTACAGATAGAAAAAGAAAAACATTTACTTTTCCTTTAAAGGAACAGTAATTATTTATTATTAAAAAATTCGTTAGTATAGAATGAAAACAAAAAACACCAAGAGAAATTAAATGCTAACATCACAAGCCTTTATTAGGAAATAACTCCAACTTCCTGTCCTTCACTTCCTTCACTTCACTTCCTGTCATCTTCTGAAAAGGCAACAGGGCAACCATCCATCCTGCATCAATCAATTTCTCCTCCCTGGCTGTTCTACTGACAGCATGCGGCTGGTAAGCTCCCAGGATAGCGCTGGACATCCTGGCGAAGTGGACGAACTACGGGCAAGGAGATCCCCAGATGTCTATCAATCAGAAACTTGAAAGATTCATAACGATTCCCCAACAGCTCAGAAATCTGTCAGTAATGGGCTGTGTGCTGATGTGCTGTGTGCTGGAGAAAATTCTTTCTTCCCTTCTCCTGCCCCCGCTGTACACTCCCGGAGAGGCTGCTGATCCCTCTCACATCGCTGCTCATACTAAAAAGCTTCAATGGGAACACAGATCTCCTTGCCGGAAGCTCATGAATAAGGACAAGTACATGTTACCCGGGGGCTTGCTGCAGTCCTGGGCAACCTGAGGGCCGGGGTCAATGAGAGGATGGACACTTATGCCCACACAAATGGCTGGACCAACGGGGGTATGGAATTATGCAAGAGCAGCTCGGATACCCCCAACAACAGCCGGGCCTCAATGCTCACAACTCGCCCCAGAAGCAGCCCAATGCACCGTTACGATGTCAGTGCCCTACAATATAACTTCATGTCGCAGACTTAAGTGCATTTCTGTGTGGTGACTAGGGTTGCCAACTTTCCCTGTGGCTCAAGCCGGACAGGGGGGTGGTCCCGTGACGTCAGTGGGCGGTCCCGTGACGTCAGTGGGCGGTCCAGTGACGTCAGTGGGCGGTCCAGTGACGTCAGTGGGCGGTCCTGTGATGTCACTGGGCGGGACTATGACGCCGCGATCGCCGATTGGCCGATCGCGGCGTCAATCAAGCTAATCCCGCCCGGTTTTCCTTCAAAATACCGGGCTGTCCGGTTCAAAACCGGACAGGTGGCAACCCTAGTGGTGACCTTTGTTAAATTCAGTCTTCTTAGTAGCGATTATACTTACGGTTGTGCACTGATATTCCCAATGAAGATACATTTGGACAAATCGCCCTTAAGGTGGGGAATACATTATGTAACACCATTTACCACTCTTATCATGCTGCTTTTTAAAAGTGTATCCCTTTAAAGCAGAAGTTTGGAGGGTATGTGATGGGTCCACATCCCCACTGTTAGTTGAACAAACTTTTCAGAGCTTCTTCAGTGACTTCTTCTTTTCACTCCTGCCTCTGTCTAAATACTTATACAGTGCTAAACATGAGTGAGGAGGAAGAAGAGATATAGAAGGTGGAGCTGTGGGCAGTTGTGGCTCTCCTGTACCAATATGGCTACTTGCTGGCATCATTTGGTGCAATAGGCTGGCTAGTGGAGTGATTGGAAAAACCATTGCAGAGGATGCCAGTCGAGTCAGTACTGGAGATCATTTATGAACACTGGGCATTTTTGCACTTGGGCAGTAACCCATAGTAATCAAGCAATGATTACCTTTCATACAATTGTCTGGTCTTAATCCTAGTTACCACCTTGGGCACATGATTGCAGAAGGTTATGCAGTAGGGTTGTTGCAATCACTTCATCAACTATACTGATTGTCAAATCAACTGTATCTAGAACATACCGTAGTACAACAAACTGTTAATATCAAAAACCTTGAAATATGCAAGAAAGAAATAACATTTCTTTTTTTTTTTCTTATTAATCCCTAAAGGGATGACGTAGCAATCCTGCAGAACGGTCACACACCTTGCCAATCAGATTTCCTAGTTAGCATTCTGAATTCACATACATATAGCATACATATGACTATGTCTACCTGTCACTGCAAAAATACATACATATAGCATACATATGTCTACCTGTCAGGGCTGCTCAGTTTAGCCTCTGTTCTGTCTTCCTTGTTCTGGAGATGAAGCAAATAATGAGAACATAGAGAGAGTCAGCGACAAAGTGTAACACAAGTGTATTGATGACAGCGACTTGTAATTTATGTTGTTTTGCCTCACAAAAAAACTATGAAACCATGTTTAGTCTGCTTCATGCTGCTTGTGCCCAGAGTCTTAAATCTGTGGTTAATATTAAAACTCTTTACAGAAACACTACAAAAGCAACATTATAAAGTTTATAATGGCCAAACATTGATTTTTTTTAACAGAAAAAGCAGAACCACTGTAAATGACTTTATATTTCTATGTAGGGTTGCCACCTTTTCCTGAAAAAAATACCGGCCTTCTTATATATTTATCTTTTTTTCCTATTAATAACATTGGGATCAAACAACAAAAATACCAGCTGGGCCAGTAAAATACAGGCCAGGTGGCAACCCTATTTCTATGGTTGTTACGCAAAATCTGTCACCAACTGGAATCTAGCAACTTTTTCACCTGACTGTTGTTTTCATCCTTAGACACCTTCTATAGAAACTAAGTTAAACTAAGTTCACCTTTGAGTTAACTTTTAGTATAATGTAGAGAGTGAAATTCTGAGACAATTTGCAATTGGTTTTCATTTTTTATTATTTGTGGTTTTTGAGTTATTTAGCTTTTTATTCAGCAGCTCTCCAGTTTGCAGTGTCAGCAATTTGGTTTATATGGTACAAATTACCCTAGCAACCCTGCATTGATTGAATAAGAGACTGGAATATGAATAGGAGAGAGACTGGAATATGAATAGGAGAGGGACTGAATAGAATGATAAGTAATAAAAAGGGGCAATAACAATACATTTGTAGCCTTACAGAGCATTTCTTTTTAGATGGTGTCAGTGACCCCCATTTGAAAGCTGCAAAGAAACAGAAGAAAATTGCACATGATTAAAAAAACTATGAAAAATAAATAATGAAGACCAATTGAAACATTTCTTAGAATTGGCCCTTCTACAATATACTAAAAGTTAACTTGAAGGTGAACCACCCCTTTGAGAAAGTGGCAGTGATTAGCTGTTACCAGTTTATGTGTGCTTTTTGACTGCATAGGATAGTGGCAGACAGGTCGTTTTCTGTCTCTTTATTTCTCCGTTATTGATAATTTTATTATACTATACTACTACTACTTAGTATTATCTGCTAATTGGCATCCACCCCAGTATTCGATTAATAACTGGTTTAATAATCATTTGGAAAATGTACTGCTTTGGATCTAAAAATGCATGTCTAATGATTTATTTTCGCTAGGCAAGGAATAAGGGTAATCCAAATATTATTAAACTCTCCATTGGAGGACTGGGGTCAAAAGCTAAAACCTAATCAGACAAACAAAAGTCTCTGTTAAAACTTTAACCTGAAAGTCCAAAGTAAAAGAAAAAACAGTGCTGAAAAGAGCAGCGGAGTGGATTTGGAGAGGGATAGCAATGGCAGCAAAAAAGCCATTTGTGGAAGGTGAAAACCTATCTGTGGTAGTCCATGGTATTGGGGATCTTCGTCTGGTAAGATACTAGTTTAATACACTTTCTATAACTCATAGTTAATATTCATTAAGTATTTTTTCCTGTCTTTTTGTGGGTGCAGAGCCTAATGCAACAAAGTTTAATTTGTAAGCTGAGTTCTCTACTTTGAATTACACAGGGTAAAAGATTTGCATGTGTATACAGTAGGTTGGTGTGACAAGTATTTGTCCAGTAAAGCCAAGGAAAATGTGCAAACATTTGCTCTAAAAACACACACCTAAGGATGAAACAGCATGTATTTAGTATGTTTTAAAAATATTTCATTTATTTATTATAGGAAAACCGAACAGTTCCAGAACCTGGTCCAAATGGTGAGTTCAAAATGACATAATAGATCAGTCACTTGAAGGCAAAACCACTGTAATTGTCTTAACTTCCAGGACAAACCCATACATTAAAGGGGTTAGTCACCTTTCAGATAAATTTTACTATGAGTAGGGCTGCACATGTTCACACTTCATACAAACTACTGTATGTAGCACTGTATTATGAACTGTTCATCTTAGAGTCCTTATAGGTTTCCCTGTCTACTGCTGTACTCTGCCTTCCCTATGCTCCCTTGTGTTCTATACTCTGCCTTCCCTATACTCCCTATGTGTACGAAACTCTGCCTACCCTATGCTCCTTGTGTAACATACTATGCCTACCCTATGATCTGTATGTATACCATACTCTACCTGCCCTACACCGTACCCTGTGAGAAGTGAGCCAGGTAGGGGTTGCTAACATTTGGAAGCTGTTTTTAGGGGCCCCTAAGGTGTTTAGTCATGTGCTGGGGGTGTTATGTTATCCACAGAGGAGGATGTTGGGGATGGTATCTATCCATCAAATAACTTAATGCCCATTAACAATTACAAGAATGATCATCTGTAGAACTAATTCACACTACAACATTAAACTAAGAGACAGACTGAAAATATGGACAGACTTATGTTCAGATATGCAGTACTGAAAATGCCAGGTTAAGAATAGGCAAGCAAATATTTAAAGCACCAGATATGTGACATATGTACGTACGTACGTACGTACGTACGAGACCTATTTATCAACAGTCTAATTTAAGTGTTTTTAGAGGTTTTTTGAAACCACAACTAAACTCACTTTCTCTAAAACCACAAATGACCTGATATTTATTAACGGTCCAAGCTGAAAAAGCATGACCGTAAAAATCTGGATTTTTTTGACTTGTCGCACAATAACTACAACTTTTTCTTACTGTCACAAAAAAGCAGCATGATCGAAGAATGAACTTCCAGTTATAAAAGGGACTGGAGTGTTTTTGTATTCTAAATTGTCGGAAATTACGGAAAAGTCACACTTTTCCCTCCCAACACTTTTCTGGAGTTTTTGGTGTCAAAAATCCCAACCTGAAAAAGTTGTGGTTTAATAAATCGGCCTCATGTGTTTATGTGTGTATATATAATTTGTTATTAGGATACTATAAGACATTAATCCCACTCTTACACAATACATTTAATGACAGCATCAAAAATATGTACTCCTTATTATACGCTAGCTCAGTATGTGAGTCTTTAGGATCTGTAAAATGATTTTGGAACCAATGGTGTAAATACAAATTGCCTGGCCCCACTGCAAATTATTTTTCAGGCCCCCAAAATGTCTAAAGATTGACCTGTTTTTCCAATATTGAAATTGTATATTAATTAGGACCTCCTGTGACCCCTATACTTCTTGCCCCCCCCTGCAGCTGCAGGGTCTGCTTTTTCTGTAGATATGCCATTGTTTGGAACCTTAGTTTATAAATTGGTATAGTGAGTAGCCAAGCAATGTGCCATGTAAGAAAATGACGTGAAGATTAGGAGGGGTATATTATGTGTAATCATTCTGTGGAATGAGGTGACTCCAGACTGAGAGGTAAAGTGCAACTTAGTGGGCTACGTTCGAGTAACATGCAAGCAGCCCAGCCCACATAAACCTTACTTGGTTGATCTTGCTTCTTATACAAAGGATGTTTTCCCGGGAAGACTGAGCTTGGCTTTAATAAGGCACTATGTCAATCAAATTATCTTGCCTGCTATATCTCCCCCTTCTCAATAAAAGGCAGGGCATTCAGCTGTCTGTAGCAGCTGTCTCCTAGTGATGCACAGGGTATCAGATTGCTAACATGCTCTAAATAAAGCAACCCTTGATCACAGCACCTTTCTCTACTCTGCCCATCATGTTTCATGAGAGGACCCCAAGAAAAACACGTTTGAAATTAACCATTTTTAAAAATGAATTGGGACTGTAGAGCTTATGGCTTTTCTGCTGTTGTACAGCTATAACATAAAACTGTTTATGGATACTGTACCTTAACAAATGCTGGGAGGTTATGCTACAAATTAGAGAGATTGCTCATAGTCCCTGTCCCACTGTAAATTACAGTCAATTAACCTGTCTGTGTTCTCAGCTCTTAGCTGAGTTTATTGGAGCTTTTCTGTTTGTCAAGGTCGGTGCTATCGGACCAAAATGCTCCCTAAATGCTCTTTTACTCTGGTATTGGTTATTGTTTTTTTACTGTGTTACAAATCAACTACTTATTAAAGTGTCCCACCAACCCACATAGGGCAGATTTATTAAGGGTTGAATTGTAAAAAATTTTTTTGTGTGTCAAAACTCACTTATTCAAATTTAAAAGAACCAACTCGAATGTAAATGTGTATGTGAGATTTATCACACATCGACCATGCAAACAGTTCTGATTTGAATATTCTACACCTAAAACCTGCTGCGTTCATTTACAAATCAATGAAAGAGGTCCATTGAACCTTTTGAATATGTTTAATTGCCCTCCTAACATTTGAGTTTTATTTTCAGAGGAAAACTCAATTCCTACAATTCGAATTTGATTAGATTTTTTCGGGTCAGGACTATTCAATAGAAAATTAGATGTTTTTTCCATAAATAACCTCCCATTTGAGTTTCGAGTTTCACAGCAATTCAGTGGCAACTTACTAGAAGTATATTCTTAAAACTGCATATCATATGTCTCAGGGAGCTAGTCATTTTTTCTCTGAAGAATGTTAAAAAGCAGAGACAGCAACCATAGTGTAACTCATATTTATTCTTAAATTGTTTTTAAAAAATATTGCACTTAGATAAAAACACTTTAGTCAGTGCACAGAGAAAGGTTACATCGACACCCCTGACCAAAGTGACAAGACATATGATATGTGGTTTTAATAATTTACTTCTAGTAGGTTGCCACGTGCACATGGTAAGGGAACCTGGCACCGTTATTTGAAAGGAAGCACGTGCTGTTTTAAATACACAAGTCTGAATCACTATATGTTGTATAAGGCACTAAGTAGCTGATTTGTAATACACGGGTATTGCTTGTAATCAATCTTCTTGCGCTAGATTTTTTCTTGTCCTTTCCCTCTAGCCCTGGGTGCTGATCTGTGGTGTTATTGCAGGTTTAATATGTTAATTGAGGAACTGTGGAAAAAAGTTTGATTAAAAAGACTTATTTCAAAGTGTTCACTTCTTGTTTTTTTTATTCTGTTGTCAGACTTTTAATGAGCATTTAGTTGAAAAAGTTTATTTTCACAGTTTCTGTTTTTCAAAACTCTTTTTTTTCCACAGAAAATTAAAAGTGTAGACTGAATTGGAATTTCATACACTTCTGTTTGTAAATATGTACACTGTGTTTACACCATGCTTATACTCTCTCAACTTCTGTGAATTCCCCTTAAATGTTAAGTATCTGTAATTACTTTGTTTCCAGTTGTGGTAGGGGTTTACTAGACTTATGAAAATGTTTATTACATTCTTCTTGATGAGTCCTAACATATATCATAGCATTTCCTTTTTTTTTGTCATCCAATAGAAGTTTTGCTTAAGATGCATTCTGTTGGAATATGTGGCTCAGATGTTCATTATTGGCAGCATGGTCGTATTGGAGATTTCATTGTAAAAAAACCGATGGTTCTAGGGCACGAAGCATCAGGAACAGTGGTCAAAGTAGGAGCCTCTGTATCTCACCTAAAGCCAGGTAAAATTAAAGCTGTATTGCGTTTACATGCTGTTTACAGATTTTATCTATACGTATTTTATATAACTGCTTCCTTATTAAATTCCAGTGTTCATAAACTTGTATTGCCCATAGTACACAGGGCCTTTTGATTTAATTGTTAATACTATCACCGTAGGCATTTTGTTCACCAGATGGAATGCTAGCATCCGCTTAAATTCAAAGCAACACTTGTAGTTATTGAGGGGGAAGGGTCTCATTTGCATCTTTCATACCTCTCCAAAAAGCTATCCGTAAACAAAACATCTTTTCATCTGTATAGAACACTATGTCCATAGTGAGTAACATTGCATCAGTCTTGCTTGATCTCTGTCACAAAACTGCCTCCATTTGTTGAATGCGGAGTACAATATGTACAATATATTCATATGACAAATGTGACAATTAGCAATGCTTTCTGCCTCAGAATGACTCACCGCAGCAGATTCTGTTGTTGCCTGATAAAGGTGCCCTCAAGTTCCCTATAGTAACATGAGCATCTGATTTTTTTAGCAAAAGATTCATACATACAATACATAATTACTACCCATATTATTATTGTAGGGACCCATAGGTTTCTATACGGTACCTATGGAGTTAAGTCCCTGATCATCTATCACTAGGTAAAAGCTTATGTTGCATTTCTATTATTATCCAATAGTTATAGCCCAGAGAGTGATGACCACTTTCTGCCACACAGTTTTATAGAGCTGGGAAGGAGTGGCCACTTCCTCTTTGGCTGCTGGTACTGAACAGGCTGGTTGTTTCCATTGAGCCTGGGATCAACAAGGCCCCAGCAAGCCACCTGCCCTAACAGGACCTCCAACTGTTAGAGACCTGAGTCGGGAACCAGGCCATCCCGTGAATGAGGACTAGCAAGATACAGGTTAGCTTTTGTAATAGTCTCTCTAGAGAGAGAAAGATAGTGAGTGTTATTTAGTATGAACAGTTCTATGTTCCAACGAGGAGTGTTAGCAGGAAGCGATCTTCCTTACAAAGCTCCCCTGTGAAGCTTTTAGTGCAGGGATAACATTGTAATGAGGATTAGGGCACTTAGCAGCAGCTACTCGACCTCATCTGGTATTCCATTAAGTCACAGCCACAGGACCTTTGTATGAGAATTGATGAACCTTGACTACTCTACCTCTGAGGACATTCTTTACTATGATGTGGGTATGAATATTTTCTGACATTTCTACTACCTGTGTAATATCTGCTAAGATCCACTCCTGCGTGAGTATCCTAAACCTGTGGAAATTTGCCTTGTGCATAATAAAATTACTGTTTGCATCACAAGAATTTCCTGGCGTCCATCATTCACCTTATGCATAGCACCATAGCTTGTGAGTTGTAGTTACACTACCTCATATCAACGGAATCTTCCACTTAGCGAAGGCCCTGACCCTGAAGTGTGAGTCCAATGTAACCCATGTTCTACTGATAGCTGGACACCTTAACTCTTTTGTGCTGTATAGCCCAAAAAAGCGTTACATTATTTTTGTCATTTAATTCAGTTAGGTGC
Source organism: Xenopus borealis (assembly GCA_024363595.1). NCBI lineage: Eukaryota > Metazoa > Chordata > Amphibia > Anura > Pipidae > Xenopus > Xenopus borealis. Next base: position 49,049,635 of record CM044436.1, on the reverse strand, counting down.
ATACCATTGCAGGTCTGACCCTCTGCTGCACACAATGCGATAATGTAGAACACACCGTCCATGAGGGACCATAGTATGTGTAATAATTTTAAGGGATTGATCTAACATAATGGAGTGCCTGCCTTCTACTTCATGTAAAGAGGTGATTGGGATGGCTTGTTGTGTCCACTTCTTGTTGTTCCATTTAAATTGATAGTTTTCTCACCTTTCTCTTATTAAACTATATTATTTGACATGATCCAACGTGTTATATAAAAACAAGATTTGATCCATCTCTGCACAAACATCAAAGAAAACAATGTTACCTTTATGATCAAATTCAGAGCAGCATGAAAGAAGCAGTGTTTATACTGTGTGTGTTTTCCTTATGGTGCTCAATGAAAAATAGAGAATAGGCAATATGCACACAAAAACGTGAATGCCTTCAGTGGGGGTCATTTATACAGTTCGCGCAACGCATAATTGTTCGCAAATGGTAGTTTTTCCCATGCTTTTTCCTGAACGCTAAAAGATTGCACTACTGTGCCTGTCTTTCTGGTTTTTGCGAATTGTGAATTAATTTTTACAGGCACTTTGCGAGGCTGTTTTGCGCGAAAATAGAGTTAACAGTAACTTAAATTCGCAATTTGCGAAAGTTTTGCGAATATTTTCTCTGCCGCCAAAGTTGTGGCGCAGAGTGTTCACAATTTGTGATTTTTGCCATATTTAAAAAGCTCCCATAGACATTCGCAATGTGAAAAACAAATTTGCTCTTATTGAGCTTTATAATTATAACCAGTCGCAGGGCAAATATATTCACTCTGTGAACCAATCTGCCCTGCGCAAAGTTTATAAATGACCCCCATTGTGTCCAAAGTCTTCCTGCAGGGAGGAATTTACAGTAGAAAGAGCTGTTGGATTGTTTAAACAATTTGACATAAACTTTAACCTCTGTCAATGCTCGATCCTACACTTTAATATTTGCCTAAAGCTGTTTGAATTACGTCTACAAACCTCTTTCAAGGACATTGAAATGTTTTTGTGTTATTTAAATACAGTATATGGATTACTCAAGCTTTTCCTGCATTGTCGACTGCTGCTGCTGTCTAATCAGATGTGTATATCTTTCTGAGGATTATGGGAGGTTATAGATCATGGTTTTCAGGTTCAGACTTTCCTTTGATAGTGTCAGTCCCCCAATAACCCATTATATGGTTATAGACTTAACTATGAGCACCATTTTATCAAATATATTATTATTGACGGCACCAAATTAACTTGGTTCCCTCCAGTTGCCTCTGTCAAACATCTCTGCAATCTGGATTTTACTGCTTCTACCTTTTACACATTCCTTGTGATGTATGGAAAAAGAAATTGCTTGGTGTAGCCAAATTCTGCCAGTTTTATCCATGACATTCTCTTGAAACTACTGGATTCAAATAAATCACAGACTTCTAAAACCATAAGGTCAAGGCAACATTAGTGGCAGTTAATGAACACAGTATTTTAAACATATACTGTAAGAATGTGCATACTATAGGCATTACTTTGTTTATAACATATGGGTGTTTAGTCTTTCCAAGCTGGTTGTTGGTTGTTAATTGTTTGGCACTGGGTTAATATTTACAAAACAGGCAATTCTATATTTTTTGATTACATGTTCCAGTTCATTTTAAGGTGTGTGGTGAGCTGTAATGTGTTTAACAAAGCCATCAGCTTAGTCTTAGGTTGACTC
>CM044436.1:48992687-49035184 GCA_024363595.1 Xenopus borealis | reverse complement strand
CCTTTTACCATATGCTTATATTACAGGCCAACCTAATTTTCTGCTGATACTTTGAAACAAACCCTAAGCTTAGCTTCTCAACAGCTGCTCAGAGCCCACTGTGCATGTGAGTGTCGCAGACACTTGCTAAGTTGGTGACCCACCCCTCCTGGTGAAGTCCTGGATCATTGCTGCTATTGACACACTGAAACTTTAGGCTGGTGCAATAAGTTTAGTATCCATATTCATTTTTAGGGTTCAGGGGTTTAATATTAGTTTAATGAAAAAAAATGTCTTTCTCAGTATGTCTTGCTGCTTTCCATCACTGTTTCTTTACTGGGTTCTCCACTGCCACCACAAAACACAGATGTCAAATTGCATCCCCCCTCCCCAAATACAAATTTTGTACTGTCACTTCAGGTAGGCAGGTTCATCTGGCCATTTCAGTTCACATGACCTACGAAAACTCTGAAATTAGTTACAGCTGAAAATGGGCACACAGAGCTTGTGTTAGGTCTGTAACAAGCACTGTGTATTGCATAGTTTTATATTATTTGCCATTAGACTGCTGTGCTTGGGGCCATATACCATTTGACATATGAATATCCAGTCCACAAATGTCTCTTTAATATACTGTTCATTCTTTGACTGTTGTCAAGTCCTGCTTGTTAGTGTAATGAATATCTATAAGGACAATTGCTTTCTTTCATCCTGTTTATCTTTGCTTTCATTATTTCACTTTTTGTAATTCACATGTGAACAATGTAGCTTTACATGTATTTACAGTATTTGTTTATGCATTTTCCCTATGAGGCAATAAATGTGGTAGAAAGGTGAACAGTGCATTCTGAAATTTCTCTGTATGAAAGCATGATAATTGTATTCTCATGTTATGTGCTGTTTAAAAAACTGTGGACATTGTAAGATATACATTTCTATTGTGAATTTGAATAAAGAGTCTAATGTACTTCTTCAGTGTCTGCATTTCATGGTTGTTTAATAGTCTGTGTAAAAGTGTGCCTGGTGGAATATTTCCAGAATTAAAAACAAAGTAACTATAAACAGCTATAAATATAATGTTGGTGGGACAAAAGTCCTGTGCAGGGTCATATGAAGTCTAGTTCGAAATGATTCCTATGTAGGTTCATGTTGCAGAGAATCATTTTATTACACTGTTTGATTTGCAGACTCTTTCATCATTTTAATTTCTTTCACAGAACTTTTTTCTCCCAGTGCCATCAGCTGCTTGATCCCTATTTTGTTGGCACCGCTTCATGTGCTACCATCCCAGACCCTGCAACTAAGCAGTGGTTTGAATGGGAGACTGAAATATGAATAGGAAAGGTCATAGAACAATATTTTTTGAGTCAGTGACCTCATTTTGAAAGATGGAAACGTAGAAAAGGAAGGCAATTCATTAAAACACAAATAAACTAAATAATGTAGACCAAATGCAAAGTTGCTACGAATAGGACATTCTATAACATACACAAACTTAACAGGGAACCACCTCTTTAAAGTTGGCCTTTGCCATCTGCATTAACTGTAAATTGCTTATGATGTGACACAGCTTTTTCTGAATGATCAAATGATCTGAGGGTCATTTGGATGGAACAAAGAATGTCTTCATAGCACAGATAATTCATGTATTCTTTATACGGCTCTCTCATCCTTTTATGTTTCAATATTTATTTGATTTATTTTATAGGCAACTCGCTCTGGTGGAACTCTTATACTTGTTGGCCTGGGTCCTGCTAAGGTTAATGTTCCTATTGTAAATGCGGCTGTGAGGGAAGTCGATATCAGGGGCATATTCAGATACTGCAATACGTAAGTATTTTTGCCAGTGCTTAATACTATACAGACAAAGCAAGCCCTTGGCATATCTTGAGAATTAGGTATGTAGTATATATTCAAAAAGAAAAGCTCTTCTTTTTAAACTAATATATATGAGTAACCTGCTCTGTTGCCCATATTTTAATTTCCTGGTCTGTAACAAGCTTTAGTTCTCCACAATTCATTAAATCAGCTTATCTTAACATAACCCTCTTTCATATTATTTTATTTATGATTTTATAGTAGTACCAATGGTACTCATAATTACTTAGGAACAATGAGACCTTGCACTATAGAGGTAACAGTATCTATTAAGTGACTTGGCACCAGGAAATAAACATAGTCCTCAGTGAGTCACACTCCAATAATTAATACAATGGGCAATTTCCTTTTCTCATATACTAAAGAAACTACACTGAATGAAACAACATAAGACAAGTATATTGCCTCTTATTGCATCTTTTTAACAAAAGGGTTGATTTGAATATGAAGTGCATTGTATATTACACTTTCATAATCATTGAAAAGTAACTTTACAAGAACAAATCAGACATAATTTGTGGGACTTACTTCAGGTAGTTTGGTGAATAGATGGTTATTGTGTTTTGTAGGTGGCCAATGGCTATATCCATGCTGTCATCAAAGAGAGTCAATGTTGCCCCATTGGTCACTCACCGGTTTCCCTTAGAAAAGGCTGTTGAAGCATTTGAAACAACAAAGAATGGTATGGGAGTGAAGGTAATGCTAAAGTGTGACAAGAACAACCAGAACCCATGAGCGCAAAGTGGCTGTTTCTAATAAATAAATAAATAAACTCAGTCTTTGCAGAAAAAAATTAAATAACTTTACACCATTATTAAATGTTATGTTCCTTTGGCATATTTTTCTAAGCTGATTTCTGTATTTTGCATATGTAAAATCTAGGCATTTACAATAAACCACACATAGGGTTTCAAGGGTTAAAACCTGATGTATGCAAAGCTGCAAAAATACATACTGATTCTGAAAGCATATTTAAGCGATAGTGTGTCTAGGCAGAAGGGAATAATGTCTTCTTTAGAAGTTTTGGTTTTCAAATCCTTTCTTTCAGACAAACATTTGTTCAGCTCACCTAGTTAATAATAAGGTTAGAATTGCAAATTTATTTTTTGTATTTTGTTTTCCATCTTTGGTTATGGGAGCGCCACACGCATGCAGACACATGTCATTATATAAATAAACATTTACTTATGAATTCTAACGGTTGCCCTGGATATTTTGACTGTCCATGAAAGCTTTGAAAGATCTCTTGGCATGACTTTCCACAGTATCACTGCCCTCACTGTGAAGAGCCATTAGCTGCAGCAATTTAGAGCAGCTTTGATTGTATCAGCAATTTACTGATCCATCACTGTGGCAATTTAATAACATCATTTGTTTTAAATGACAGGCTTAGATGCAGAAGATTTGATTCAACATAATGAGTACTCATATAAATGGAGGGAAATCGCCATATCTTACCATGTTTTAAGGAAGAAGGTTTAAAAGCATAATCAACATGATGGTAATGCACAAAAAGGAGGGGGAAATGCATGGCATGGTCGAAGTACTTGCCCTTTTAAAAAAAAATTTGAATCCCTAGTTTGCCAGATTAAATCTACCCAATTGCTGTATAACCCTATGGGAAGCTCCCATAGGGTTATTTCAGCATTTTCAGATCAAATAAAAAAAAATTCGATCCAATGTTTGAAATCGTTCGATCGAATTTTTCCTATTCGATCGTTCGATCAATCAAACTTCACTAAAACCTTTCCAATTCGATATTCGAATTTGAAGGGTTAAAATTCGACCAAAATTGGATGGTCGAATTTGAAGGTTAATTAACCCTCGAATTCGACCAATAGTAAATCTGCCCCTAAGTGTGGTTTGAAAAAAATCTGGCCATACATAAACGCTTTTGGGAAAATTTTAATACATTTATATACTACAAACCTTACATTAAAATGTTTACCAAATAGCAGCAGCAGCTTGCAAACTATATGGTATATTTATCAAAGAGTGAAGTTAGAGATCGCCACAGTCTGCTAGATGGAAATTCTGCCACTCTCCATTTCTGTGGGATTTTTAAGGCGGATTTATCAAAAGATGAACTTTCACTTTCACCAACTGATAAATACCCATAGAATTGAATGGACATTTTATCACACTGCTGCCTTCTTGTAAATTGTATCATAATAGGAGGATTAAGTAAGATCATAAGCAAAGGTGTGGCTAGCAGGCCTGGCAAATACAAAAGGTTAAAGGGATACTGTCATGGGAAAATTCTTTTTTTTCAAAATGCATCAGTTAATAGTGCTGTTCCAGAAGAATTCTGCATTGAAATCCATTTCTCAAAAGAGCAAACAGATTTTTTTTTTATTTCATTTTGAAATCCGACAAGGGGCTCTGATAAACTTCAATCACTCTTTACTGCTGTACTGCAAGTTGGAGTGAGATCACCCCTCCCTTTCCCCCACCCAGCAGCCTAACAACAGAACAATGAGAAGGTAACCAGATAACAGCTCCCTAACACAAGATAACAGCTGCCTGGTAGATCTAAGAACAGCACTCAATAGTAAAAACCTATGTCCCACTCTGCTCTCCTCCCCACCACTACTAGAGAAACTGGTCTCCCAGCTATTAGAGGGATCAGCCCTATCTACAATTGCCAATCCAGAGTTCACACTCCCATCATCTTTACACAATCTGGCAAAGCTGTTGGGATGAATAAACCCAAGGAACAGTCTCCCTTTTCCTTTTTCCCACCTTTGATTTTCTAACTGGGCATGACCCTTCTGTCTCAGTACATATTGGTACCCAATGACAAGATAAATAGTAGATGGAAGACCTTAAAGTGTGAGTTCAGGGATCTAGGCTCTAAGATTAAGGGAAGGTCTTCCAATGTAATTTTTTTGGAAATTTTGCCATGTGCAAGTTTAGGTAGACAGCGGGAGCTTAGGGAGCTAAACGTGTGGCTCAAGTCTTGGTGTAGGAAGGAAGGGTTTGGGTTCCTAGAGCACTGGGCTGACTTTTCCTTTTTTCCTTGGGGTACAACTATACAGTCGGGTCAGATTGCATCTAAATAGAATTGGGTCCCCTGAGCTAGGGGAAAGAATGGCCAAGAGGTTGGAGGAGTGTTTAAACTAGGCAAGTTGGGGGGGGGTAGTGGGATTAGTAAGGGGTCATGGGGGAGGAGTGAGGGGGCATATAGTTTACCATCTGAGGAGATCCCAGACTAAAACTAACACTAAAGTAATGCACATTTAAAAAGTAAAACTAGTAACCTCTGCTGTATGCTGGCAAAAGCACTAAGTTTGACAGGTAAAATGGGAGACCTAGAATTCATTGCATGAGACATAGGGGGGTTAAACATGTGACTGGACTGTTAATTTAAATGGTTACACCCTTTTTAGGAGGGACAGAGGGATTAAAAAGGGGGAGGAATGTGTATCTATGTAATGTCTGAATTAAAGCCATGCACTAAAGAAACACCATTGCTGCCCCTGGTGAGGGTGTGGAATCCCTCTGGGTAGAGATTTTGACTGGGCAAAAGGTAACAAAGAAAATTATCATTGGTGTATGCTATAAACCACCTTGTAAATGTGACAAGTATGAAGCTTTTACAAATTGAAGCAGCTTCACAAGTAGGTCAAGTTATTATTATGGGTGACTTCAATTATCTGGACATTAACTGGGGTAATGGGGTTGCCAAGACAGATAAAGCTAGTAGGTTTGTAAATATGCTAAATGACAACTTTTTATCCCAGCTCGTTCAAGAACCTACTAGGAATAACTCTCTTTTGGATCTTGTAATAACTAATAATACTGAACTCATCTTTAGCATTTGTGTGGGTGAGCATTTAGGGAATCGTGATCATAACATGGTCTCCTTTGAGATTCTGTTGCAGAGGCAATTAAAAAAATAAATGTAAATTCACTTTTTAATTTTTATAACTGGGATGACTATATCAAATATCTGTTTCTCATTCTGGACCTAGTGAAAAAAACAATGCAGTTTGGAGGCATCCTGTATTTGACTCACTGCATAATAATTAATATTAGTAATTAGTGTTTTCCCTTCTAACTCAAAGCCCTTTATTCTCTAATGAAAGCAAAAGCACGATCATGATTTTCTGTCAGCCACACAATGGGCCTGATTCAATTCAATGAAAAAAACATATCTCCCAGTCCAGTTCCAGATTTTCCTATAAATGTCAGATTTTTCAGTTTATAAAACATGGCATGAAATTAATGTAACTAATCAAACTTAATCTGCCACCATTTTGTTTCTTATGTGAGTGAAGGCTTATATTCTAGCATATTTTATAATATACAGTAAATATAGGTGTTTAGGACCAGTTATCCAGAATACTCTGGACCTGGGGTTTTACAGATAATTAATATTTTTGTAATTTGGATCTTAAATACCTTAAAGGAGAATTCCCTACCCCCCCTACCCTGGGTAGACCAATCTCCCTCCTCCACCCCCCCAACCTAGCTGCCCCCCAGGACAAAATCCCATAATTTTTTAGTTACCCATCTGTGCAGATCTGTCCTCGGGAGTTCATGAGCGCCATCTTCTTTTTTCAGTCTTCTTCGGAATAAGGTATGCACAGTTGGAGTAAATTTCTGGTCCTGAATGACTGTGCATGCGCCAAAAGTCATGAAAATTTACAAATAATGTTTTTTTGTGACTTTCGACTCATCTGCAGTTGTTTGGGGCCAGAAATGTATTACAACTGCACATGTACCGAAACTCTGCACAGATTCAGAAGACCGAAAAAAGAAGATGGTGCCCATTAACTCCCGAGGACAGAATCTGCACAGGGGAATGAGTAAAAAAATTAGGGGCATTTACCCGGTGGGGGGAGCTAGGCTGGGGGGGTAGAGGGAGGGGGTCTACCCAGTGTAGCAGGGTAGGGTTTTTTTCTAGTACGGATTGAATCGTCCTTTAAGTCTACTAAAAGATCATGTAAACAATAACTACTAAAGGAATATTTTTTTAAACAAACAAAACTATTTCAAAACAGTGCATTTCTGTCCAACTCCATAAAGATTCAATCTTTCTCAAAATATAAAACAGAGTACATTTTCTTGAAAAAATCATGAAGACGGGCATTTAAAAGTTCTCGTAATGATGGATAAAATAGGACTCGTCTCTTTTATTTAGCTTCCGACATGCATTCTCCACATTTTTTGTCATTCCGGGAGGACCACAGCTAAACACTCCAATTTTCTTGACCTTTGAATATATGCAATGTATTGTTATTTTTCAGAGGAATTTGGTTTCAAATTCTAGAAATATCAATTCCAAATTGTTCTAACATGCATTAAAATTAAACACTTCCTTGTTACTTTTTAAAACATTGAACTTGAAAGAGCTATTACCATCAGGAAATAAAATATTAAAGACTTCTAACCTTAGGATGAGCGTTCTGGAGAGAGCTGAAGAAACTTGCAAATGGCGGTCTTCCAAAATGAGTAACTGAGTGCAGACCAGTCATTAAACTCTGATTTTTTACTTTTTGGAAGTGTTGTTCACAGATGTACTTAAACAAAGGAAAGGTGAAAGCAATGTTATTCAAATTTATTGTATTTTTATTTTCTATTTCTATAAAAATATGAAAGTCTGAACTACACAAAGTTGAAAAGACATATAGCAATAACCCCACGCCAACTACACTGAGCAAAATTCAACAGGTCAGAGGCTCTTAAAGTAGCGGAAAAAACAATTATTTGATCAAACACTATCAATCCAGCAACAAAGCCCACACAGTCCTGGCAAGACAATTAAAGAACAAGTAAACCTTTTTTTTTTCTATCTGTAAATTTGCTCTAAACAGCCCCCCAGATTAATGTACCTTAGTCCCTGCTGCAAGTCTGCTCTGGTTTCTGTGTTATCAGCAGCTTGTTTCCCCTTCTTCCTGGTGCAGAGTGAAGCCCCGCCCCTTAGCTTACTGAGCTGACCTTATCTCTTGGACTAGTCCTGGAGATCATTTGCATACTATGACATAGCAGAGACCAGTGTGTGTAGCACCTTTTGCTTGGGGGAACTAGCTTACTAATGCACACACTGGCTCCCTCTTCCTCTCTATTGTGGAACAGCAGCAAATGTACAGCTCAGTAAACTAAGGGGCGGGGCTTCACTCTGCACCAGGAAGAAGGGGAAACAAGCTGCTGATAACACAGAAACCAGAGCAGACTTGCAGCAGGGACTAAGGTACATTAATCTGGGGGGCTGTTTAGAGCAAATTTACAGACAGAAAAAGAAAAACATTTACTTTTCCTTTAAGGAAAAATGTTAACCAATCTCAAATCCTCTCCATCCAAACGAGTGAAGGCACTATCACACATGACCATAGACACATAGCACAAACTTTCCACAAATACTATTCAAACCTATACAATCTACAGAAAGAACAACAGCAACAGGAACCCCCCTAACAAATCTTATGGCCAAATACTTCCAAGATTGCCACCTGCCACATCTTGCACAAGAAGAGGGAGAAGAGCTTAATAAAGACATCACAGTTGAAGAAATATCAAGGGTAATTACCTCTCTCCTGATCCAAAAATCCCCGGGCCCTGACGGCTTCCCAAACTCTTACTACAAGCTATATAAAGAGTATTTCAGCCCTATTTTGGCAGACTTGTTTAATACCTTCTTAAATGGGACAGAGGACATCCCAGAAACAATGCTGGCATCCTCCATTACAGTACTCCAACTATCGCCCAATAGCCCTACTAAATAGTGACCTTAAAATTTTCACGAAACATCTAGCTAACAGATTAGCCCAAATTATGCCACGTCTCATACATTTAGATCAGGTAGGCTTTGTTTTAGGACGCCAAGCAGGAGATAACACCCAAAGAGCTATAAATATCTCCACAACCTACAAATCCCTGCAGTAGCGCTTAGCCTAAACACAGAAAAAGCTTTCGATCACCTAACTGGGAATACATGCAAAAGCTTTTGCTGCACATGGACTTCAGAGGGCCCTTTATGCAAGCCATACAATTACTATACTCCCGACCAAAAGCATACCTGAAACTAAATGGAGACGAAGGAGACCAAATTATGATAACTACTGGAACCCGCCAGGGTTGACCTCTGTCCCCATTGATTTATGCATTGAGCATAGAGCCACTACAAGCCAAAATAAGCCAAAATCCAGATATTGTAGGCATAGAGATTGACAACACCCCATATAAGGTGTCACTATTCGCAGATGATGTCTTTCTCACTTTAGGTGACCCGACAGTTTCATTACCTAATCTACACTCAACCCTACAACAATATAGCATGATCTCAGTGTATAAAATTATATATATATAAAGAACCTAAGAGTTGATATAACACCTAAACACAGAAACCTATATAAAGCTAACTGCACCCCCTTATTCAGGCAATTAACCCAAGAGCTGAAAGACTGGCATAAAAATAAGGACTATCCTGGTTTGGTAGAATTGCCGCAGTTAAAATGAACTCACTGCCTAAAATGCTATACTTGTTTGAGACTCTGCCCATACACATTTCTACGAATACCTTGAAAGACATTCAAAAAGAAATTCACAAGTTCATATGGACCTAAGGGTAGGATACCACGGTCAGTACTACTACCAAGGAGGGCTGTCAGTCCCATATATCAAAGTACTATGATGCAACCCACTTGCGACAGACTGGGTACAAATATCACCGCCTACGAGGTGGGCCAAAATAGAGGCCAGTTATACTTACCCTTACCACATCAGTAACCTACTATTTGGGCGAGACAAGATACCTTTGCACTTTGCCACCCTCAATACAGTAAGGTTCACAATGAACATTTGGAATAAATGTAAAAAGAAATACAACATATGCGGGAATGCTTCACCATTAGCTCAGATATTAGCCCACCCTAAATTCACCCCAGGGCTAACCCAAAGACACAAAGAAATATGGACACCAATGAAAATGGGCAGACTTATCGATTTTATAGACCCCCTGACCAAAAACCTATACTCCTACACCAAACTACAAGGCAAAGCTCAATGGCAAGGGGACAGAACTATGGAATACCTCCAGGTTAAACATTTTATGAAGTCTATATTTTAGATCCCGCTGAAGAATCCATGACAGCCTACATTACTAATCACACTCAACTCGAAGAACAAACCTGATCCCCAAGGGTAGCATATTTTGCTGCAAAAACATAAAACAATCTCACCCAGAAGAAAGATCCTTTGATAAAGGAAACGACGGATGTGGAAAAATACAGTATAGGACAAGAGACAAGGGGTTAATATAGGACCCAAGCAAGGTTCAATCAAGATAGGGCAAAAGACTCTCCAGGTTTTCTTAATTAATATTCCATATGACTGGTTTATCAAAGTTATGAATGTTAGCTCACATAAGGTGCAATAATTGTATAACAAAAAAAATTGTCAAATCAAACAGGCTTGAATGAGAGCCAAAATGTGAAATGTTTCTTTGTCAAATAAAAATTTTGAGTGACAAAAAAAATATGAAAGTCTGTTAAATGCTATGAATATACTAAGGGGCAGATTTACTATTTAAAAGAACTTGAAATTCAACCATAAAAATTTTTTTTAGGGGGGGGCTGTTTTCAATTGAATTAAAATCATTTGAATTGAACGATCGCATCGTTCGAATCAAACTATTTAAAAAACAAAATTGATTTTCTAGGAGTTAGAAAATTTTTCAGGGAAGGTTCCAGGAGGTCCCCCATAGGCTACAATGGCAATTAGGCAGCTTTACGGTGGCGAATAGACAAATTAAATTTTTTTTAAAGGGCCAGTACTTCAAAATGCAAATTTTCTAATTTTTTCAATTTGAATCGAACTTATAGTCGAAGTAGCCCAAAATTACTTCGAAATTCGAATTTTAAAAATTCTACTTTTATTCAAAAATACACTTTGACCCTTAGTAAATGTTCCCCTAACTGTTATCACATCCAGTACAGGGTATACGTTTTTACTATAAAACTGTATATCTGTGTGTTGTAATACAAGATACAGTAAATACAAAGGCATTATATTCATAAAGCTAGGGAAAGTGGAGTGTTAAACTCCATTCACGTAAATTACTGAACCAACTACCTTGCTGTGTTGCATTGTAATACACATTTTTGTGGAGCAGTCTTATAGGATACGCAAAATGCTTTTTGGGCACTTAGGCTAATGGCACATGTAGTGATCTTTGACATTTTTCTTGACCTGTATTTGCCATTAAAAATTCCCCAAAGACAACTCTAAAGATAATGCCCTAATTAGGTGATTTGACTTTTAAATACAATTAAGGATGCTCTGAATTCAGTTCTAGCATTTTTGCAGGATTCGTATTCGGTCATATCTTTGGGATTGGATTTAGTTCTGGACATCTAAGTATAATTATTATTTTTTCACAGAAGATTAAATTCTTTATTTATCTAAAATGTAAATTTATGTAGGGCTGAGATTCTGTTCGGTATTTGGCCAGATCTGTGATCATGTATTCAGTATTCAGCTAAATCCAAAAATTATGGATTCAGTGTATACAATTAAAATAATGAATACATTCACTAAATTTGTTATTATATATGTTGTAAAAGTAGATTTTTTTCAAATATATGATCTTCTTGAATCTGTTCTATTGCCATAAAAGATTTAGATTTACCAGCATGGTCGTGCGGAAGTCAAACTTTTCTGCCAGTTGTGTTATGTATATGTGGACAGAGAGGAGGTCTTGTTTGTCATTGTTTTCCACTTCCCTGATGATATCTGTTAACCACTCAAATTGATGCTGAGTGCGTGTAACCCATATGAAATAAACCTAAATTGGGAAAAAATATCAAGAATATCTCTTTATTGTCTTTTTAATACAGAAAAACTTGTATCAGTTATATAATTTCCAGCTACATAGAATATCCATTATTGGCCAAAAAAGTGCCGGCATTGTAGATTCTGTTTCTGAATGTCATTCAAGGACTTGATTTCAAGATTAGATTATTTGTTTTCTAATGGCAGACCACTAAATGCTGCATGCTAATTGGTTGCCATGGATTACAATAACTGGAGAAATTATATTAATTATTATTACATTAACCCATAAGATTATTATAAAAGTGCATACTCTGGAAAAGCTGCTTGTTAAACTAAAGTAAGCCTACCTTTTTGCAATGAATCCTTGAATTGACAGATGATTTAAAGACCAGATCTTTTAAAATTGAAGCAAAAGGAGTAACACCAATGCCTCCTCCTACTAACACAGATACTTCAAATTTGTTCCACTCTTGATGTCCCTCTCCAAATGGTCCATCAAGGTAAAGCTGGAAACCAAGATTGTTTGTAACATCAGTATTAGCATAGAAGAAATAGTTAGTTTCAAAACTAATAACTGAGGAGACACCATACTGGAACTGGTTACATATATTAAATTATGTTATTATGTTGCAAACATATTTTAGAGAACTACAGCTCTGAATAAAGAGCGTAAGCTAAAAAAAATCAAAACTACATCTGTTAAATATAGCAAGAATGGTGTATATGTCTATATCATGTTGAACCAAATGTACACCTAAAGCAAAATAAAGGGAGACTGGCAAAAATGTCGGCCAGATTGAACCCCTTAGAAACATAAGATCTATAAAGAGAGCTAAGGGAAAGGAATGTTGAAGCTGCCTCTCTAGGTGAAAAGAGACACCTCACCACACCTAGAAGTACCATGATATCTCATTGTCCCTCAAATAATTTGTAGCAACTAACCCCCATTTAAACTTGTTCTCTTGCCTCCAAAAGTAAAACATAATGTGCCACCATAAAATAGATATTAAAATAGATTTATTAACTTTAATTAATTTTACAACATAATGCCTTGTAAGTTTCCACTCCCTGCCATTTATATATTTAAATCATTTATCATTACCTTTGGGTATGGAATCTTTTCCACTTTGTTAGATGAGTAAAGCTCCCTCAGTTTAGTTGTCCATGGACCAACTGCTCTAATATGTAAACTTAATTTATCTTCATGAGGGGCAGAGGTCAATGTGAAAGGGTGGTACTCATCTGTGCCAAGATCCAAGCAGGCAATTCTTACCCACTGGCCAGACTTGTAATCAAAATCATTTGGCCGTTGAAACTCGAGATGAATAACATCTGGGGAAAAAACAAACAAAAAAAATATATATAGACAAGTATAAATTGAACTGTATATACAATATATAATTTCATGATGTCCAATTTTGGCAAAATTGGATAACTAATACTATATTTATCTATGGAAACCCTCACATGTTAACACACAATTATAAAAAATAACATATTTAAGACATACCTGAAGGAAGTCGTTGTATGTCCAAAACATCAATCTGAATCTTTTTCCTGCTCAGACTTATCAGTTTGTCTGCTGAATAGATGAGTGCAGGGATGATAAAGAATATGTGAAAGCGTGGTTGTTGTATCAGAGCAAAACTGCCATGGATTATTGTCTGTAAAATTAAATAATAAACAACTAGTAGCACATTTATGTGAGGTTATTATACTTTATACAACACTGTAAGGCAGTAGGACAATTTTGTTACATTTACACTTAATGAGTTCCTAGGGCCAGGGCTAACCAAAGACTACTCTACATGATGACCAGACATTTCATGATCCTTATACAAGCTAAACTATTCCCATCAATAACCAAAACATAAATATGATTGTTTATTATTTCCTTGCAGTTTTAAAGGAAATCTTACAATTGTCACAGATAAATACAGTATATAGTCCAAATAATGTTAGATAGTAATGTTTACACACAAATGGTGCTGGAAACATCAAACTGAAAAGGACCTGTTGACCATAATGTGCCATATTTGCTGCTATACAAATCACCAGAGGACATTTTGACATTTTATTCCCAGTATTAATTACAAATAGCAATATGAATTACACATGCCACCTAATTCTTTTTGGTATTTTATGCAAACTATAGTAAATAGTGTAATAATGATATGTCTCATTTATAAATATTATTGCAACAGGTTTATTGCAAACTTTCCCAGTTGAAAAAATTTATCCTAAGTCAGTGTTATGTATGAAGAGGGTCTAAAACTATAAATCTGCCATTTATTTTGATAAGGCTATCCTAAGGTGAGGATAAATTGAAATAAGTTTTAAAACAACATGTCAAATGACATATCAACATAGCTTGCTTACCAAAATGTAGAAGACAACATAAAGGTGATGTGTTATCCAAAAGAAACGGAAACTGACACGTCGAAAATGGCAACAGGAAAACACATACATGAGAGCCATGACTGCCAACAGCAGAACTCCAGTCATACCTGAAAATACCAACAGATGTTGTCTACTTTTGTTGTAGTGGCAATTTATGTCACTAAAAAAACTGTTCCTTGTAAAATGTAGTTTACACTTTCTTTGTAACATTTTGATATTTATCTCAAAGCATGTTACTGTACCTTAACTGTCTTTCCCTATGCATGGCTTCTGTAATATCATGTGGTATGTTAGTGGTAATAGTCCTCCCTCAGTTCTATCGGTACTACATGGTACTACCCGTGTCATATGGGTCTTTCTTCAGTGATGCTTTGTTAACTTTTCCTATAACTTTTCCTGGTGTCCAGTGATTAAGGGAATTATATCATAAGAAAACAGATCTTTAGTTAAGACTTTAAATGCAAGTCAAGCTTTTGGCCCATTCTCCTTGGAAGTGAAAGGGTTATATAAAGATATACAATAAAATATTTCTGAATGCAATGTTTATTTTTCATCTTAATTTTATAAGGTTTTCATCTAATAATGTTTTTAATCATACAGTATGCCTCCAATAATGTTTTAGTTCAACTTTGTAATTTATAAATGTAGCTGCATATCCTGTTCATGTTTTGACTTTTCACCACAGGTTTTGTTTCTCCTTCAATACTGTAATAATATATTTCCTGAATGTGCACTATACATTTCTATTATGATTTTATTTTGTTAATTTCCTTTTTCCTAATTGTATCTAAATTAGTCATCAATAAAATATACAATTCAAATATTTAGGACGCATGGAGGTTTATGTCATACCATCCTAAAATAAATAATAATTTGTTTATATGGCACCTTGTACATGAATGCTGATATGCTGTTACAAATATCATATTAAAAAAGGAAGTAGAGATAAGTTAGTGGAATGTACAGCAAGTCCACAGGCTTATTATAGTATTGCAATTTTTATATTCATAAAATATATTGGTAAATGATATCTTATTAGCAAAGGTTATCTTTATCATATAGTCATTAGGACTTATCCAAATATGATTCATACTTACCCGGTACAGTCTCAAAAAACCACCAGTAGTATTTCTGTGGATGGTCAGAGCTAATGAAAAAGAAAACAAAATATTTTATATCTTGTTTTTGTAGGTATTAATATATTGCTTATCAGCAATTTTTGTCATAGCATGCAATAAAAATGAAATGAATGTCACCAGCATATTCTAGCCAGTAGAAAAAGAGCCTATGACCACTTCAATTAACTCCCACTAAATTGAATGGTACATGCATGCATATGCACGTGTATTTCCGATTCAATTAGGGATGCACGAATCCACTATTTTGGATTTGGCCGAACCCCCGAATCCTTTTCAAAAGATTCGGCCAAATACAGAACCGCATCCTAACCCTAATTTGCATATACAAATTAGGTGTGGGGAAGGGGAACATTTTTTACATCCTTGTTTTGTAACAAAATGTAATGCGATTTCCCTCCCCACCCCTACCCCTAACATTTTCTTCCGCATTTTTTATGTCTACAGATCCTTTAACCTTGTTTATGTTTTTATTTCATTGCTGCTATTTGCCAATTACATTGAAGTCTTTCTGGCACTACATACATAAATATTCATACATACCCATCATCAACAAATACAGTAGGAAATAAGCAGCTGAGGACACTAAGTGGGATAATGGTGAAGATGTAGACATTTACTAAATGCCCAAGTGAATGGAGAACTAAAAAGAAAACAGATGACAAAATGATTACTTTAAACTGTCAATGTAAAAAGTAAATGTACTGCATTTCATTCCTAGAACTTTTTAGATAACATAGAGGTTTGTTTTTTGTAACTGTACTTTTTTATTTTTGTAATTAATTTGTAAAAATCTATGAAAAGTAATCATAATTTGTTTGCTGTGTCTTGAAGTTTTTTTTATGCTTAATACATGTATTGTAGTGTCAATTTATAAGGGGAATAAAATCATTTATGCAGTATGGTTTATCATGAGCATAGAAACAACCATCATGAATCTTATATTTTACTATATGGTCCTGTTTACAGACCTAAATGTACTATCATAGGTACTGTGCATAGTTAATAAAGCTATCCTGCACCTTTGCAGTTTATATAACTATATAACATTTGTTGATGTTCACTTTGCTCTTTATGTTAGAGATAACAAGACAGAAAAAGACACACAAAGGCATAGAGGCAAACAATTGTAGAGAAGAACATATATGCACACATGAAGACACATAATTCGCAAATTCAAGAAATGCACACAGAAAGGGCTTTTTTTGTTTTCATGAACAGATATACAGGAGCACTAATGGGGGAATGTAATAAAATTTGCAAAGAGCAAAATAATTAGTACAAATAAGAATAAAAAGTCTCAATTCAACATGTAATAATCTTCCTTAAACTGTTATTACATTGTGAATTTTAATTGCGGATTGCAAATTGCCTTCTTTTAAGAAGTGCTGGAAGGTGGCTTAATCTTTTGGAACAAACATAACTGTTTCAGTAAGAAGTTTTATTACCTTCACTGCACACTGGCACTAGCTATAATATTGGCAAAAACTATATTAAATTTGTGCAAAGGAAAATTTGTTCACACAAAGGCATAACTTTTCACATTGTGAATATTTTTATTGTTGCCATGTATTAATTACATTCTCCTATAAGACACAAAAATGTATTCCCTTTAGTGCCTACAAAGTAACTGTGTCCACGGCAATGACTGCATCTTGCATTGGATTAAAATTCCAGTACAAGGTACAGAGTAAATCAATCCTGGGTGCAAAGATGCACTTTATAGGCAAGTGGTAACTACAGGTGTTTGTGCACCTTGTGACCTCTAGCCTGAGTATCTGAATATCAGGCAAGCAAGGGGCATTTAAGAAGACAGTCACTTACTGTCCAATACTCATAGTTATAGTGCATAGTTAGCACTGAGGCTGTATTATACAGCCTAATCAAAATGTACATAGAAACAGAAAAGAAAAATAATGGTTTATGGAACCTACTCGACAGAAAAAGAGCAGTTACTGCTATCAAACGGTGAAAGTCCACTGCAGCATCAAATGGTATGTATCCATTTAAGAAGGTCTCCCGGAGAAAGGTTATAAGGTTTCGACACATAGTCAGAAGCATGTAAGAAAACATGAATGAGATGCTAGCAGCTGAACCTCTTGAAATTATAAGTCCAATATATGTGGAATCAGCAATACCAGATTCTGGAGAAGCAAAGCAATAATCTGCAAATAGAATTAAAAAGTTATGTTCATATAGGGTCCATATAGACAATGATATGAAAAAGTTATCCAAACTGCAGATAACAAACTTTCATCACCCTCAACCAACTGTTATGCTGGCCATAAAGCTGCCGATATCCGTCGTTTAGACCGATTTGACAGCTTATCTGCCCATGTATGGGGGCTTCCGACAGGTTTTCCTGACCTATTTCTGGACACGATATCGATCGGGAAGGTCGTATTTTCTTCCGACCGACCAGTCGGAAGTCCACTGCGCTTCTTGTAATCCAGTCATTTGGCCATAGGGCCAAACATTCGGATTACCCCGATATAGCCCTGCCAGTTAGTGGCATATTGGAGAAAGATCCGCTCATTTGGTGATGTCGCCAGACGAGCGGATCTTTGCATCTCTGGCCAGCTTTACGGTAGGACAACAGAGATTATCTGCATATTATTTTTATTTGAGGAAGGTTTTTGAGATATATACCAGTTAGTGAATTTCCTCAACTTAACAAGACAGATCTTTGCATTTCTTTTAGCCATGCTATTTGTCAATAGTGAATTGAAATTCCTGAGTCATGCTGGAATAACTAGTTGGAACAGGTTAAATCTGTCAGGGCCAGATCAGGAATTAACAAGTAAATAAGATTATTTGTGAAAAAGTCACTATAGTATAATGATTTTTTAATAATAGAAAAGCTTTCCTTTAAATAACACAAAAGGCAATCAAGTTACTTGAATTTAGTGTGACATCCTCTTTACATGGTTAGGTCTAACAACGGACATTATTGCACAGAATCACAAATTGCATATTAAACTGAAAAAAAAAATGTAAATTGCACATAGTTTAAATAGAGTAATACATTTATTTATACTTACAATAAGCTCTTTCAACAAAAAGACCAGCAGATATACCATAGAATATAACTAAACACACAATATGACGTCTGTAATTTTCAACTAAGCGCTTGAACTGTTGAATTTTTTGGCGGATCTTGCTTGTTTCATATTTTTCTCTTCTTGCTACAGTATATATATTTGGCTGTTGTGTCTGAGAGTTATTCCTAATTGGATGACAAATGCATTTGTAACGTGTAACATTCTTAAATAAAAAATTTAAAAAACAAACAAAATTCAGCATTAGATTGATCGAATAATGCGTTGTATATATATTTTAATGTACTGTACAAAAGATGCATAGAACATAAGTTGGGTCTAGAATATAGATTCCCATTTGTCAAGCACAATTACATTACAATTACATGCCTTTAACAACAAGCTGTTTTGATGAAAATGTGAATGTGATAAATATTAATGAATAAATAAAATCAGGTTTAGCAATGCTTACATTTTTCCAGACCTCTTTCGAAGAGTTTCTTCTACTGCGTCCATGGCAAAAATATTATTTCCATAATTGCTTTGTGGTGTATTTCTAAATAGGAACAAAACATAAAATTAATGAAGTATTTGACAACTTGAGACATTGTATCTGTTGTTTGGTGCCCTACACGCTAATATTCTTCCTTTTATTATGTGATAAATTAAAGCACACTCCTATTTTGTCACTGCCCATGTTACAATCTATAGAGCTGATGTTTTAACTTTCACATGTTAGCCCAGCTCATTGAAAACCTGCATAATTGGGATTCTGTCTTCTGAATCAGTAATTCCAGTAATTTTTAGGAACAGAGCAGAGAGGAATTTCATCAAACAACAGGTTTTTAGTTGTGGGAATTATTATTTGGGAATGTTGTTAGCTGTTCTAAAGTCTCTTCTTTTTTATTTCTACTTTCACGATTATGTAATCGGTACAGTGTGTGTTGGTGTTTTTCTGCAAAAACAGGAGACAAAATGTAAATGCATAAGTTAGTATTCCAGGTAATAGTAATAATCAGGAATCACTTTTTATTGCCACCTTCAACAAACAAGCTGATTACATTTTCAGAATTTCAGCCCAGAATTCAATTTAATCAAGAATCGTTATCACCTTCTTTGACAAATAAGCTGATAAAATTAAAAGAATCGTGAATAACCATTAGGACATCATATTTCAATGATAATCTTTATTTGAACATGCAGTTTACTGGAAAGTAGATTCATAGCTCTTAATACAATTCTGTCTACTTCATGAAAATGGTAACTGTAACCCTAAGCATATTTCAAAAGTGTCTTAATGTCTGTTAGTGAAAAGGAAATTGAAATACATGTATTATAAAACAAAAAGAGTGGGTGGATCCATAAATTAATACATTCTTCTTATTCATACAAGTAATAAGTATTAATTTCTTGATTGTTTGTTTTAGTGCGGCAAAATATGGAGTAAACTATTGAAAAACACAGCAGTGATATTTACATTTCCCTAATAAAAACAAATTAAGGAATGATGTAGTACCTGCTAATAGAGACTGTATTCTCAATAGGTTTCTTGTTGATTCCTGTGAATGAAATAAAAAATCAATGATATTATTGATATTGTATGGTAACAGAAGAGTATGTTTTCTGACATTACAAGTCACTATAAAAGCTATATGTAGAAGTGTGTAGAACCCATTCTTTTAGAGCTTCTGATTTCACAACATGTTTTGTTCATATAAATCCATTAAGGGGCAGATTTACTAAATTCACCCAAAAATTATTAGTTTTTCCTCGATATTGGATTAGCATTTGATTTTCAAATGCTAATGGAATAGTTTTAGGCTACCCTTTTCTTCGATACTCGATCATTCGATGATCGAATAACGATCGTTCGATCATTCGAATGAATTATTCGATCATTCGAATAATTCGTACGATTCGAACGATCGAAGACTTCGATCGTACGAATCCTATTCGATCAGGACTTAGCCTCAGAAGTCTATGGGAGGGTTCCCATAGGCTTATATTACAATTCGGTAGGTTCAATCTGGCATAGTAGGCAGTCAAATCATTTTAAAATCTTAAATCCTTCGATGATTGAATGATCGAACATTCGATCATTCGATTCTATTTTATCATTCGATTGTTAGCTATTCGACGATCGAATAAGCCTAATTTGCATATTCGACCAAACTAATAAATCCTACGATCGTTATTCGATCGAATTCGATCGAACTTCGATCTATTCAGGTGAATTTAATCTTTCTACAATCTACTATATTTTACAAGTTAAACTTCAGCCACAGAGCAGAAGGGAGTATAACTGAGATAATGAATTTGAAAGCATAGGTCAGGGACAAACTGTTCAGTCCAGTGTTAAATTTGATGCATGTTGGTTTTTGTTTCATAGGAGGGGATGCTCCCTTATTACTTGATGGTGAAGAAATATTTGGGTCAGCACACACTCCTCAATGTTGTTTGGTGCAAATTCCAATAGTGGCCACAATCCACCAGATACAGAAGATTTCGACAATGGACAGCACCGTTTCCTTTCAATAAAAAGCCTTTATTGTAACATGGCTATGAACTCAGTTCGACAAAGAGCCAGGATGTGGCTTGAAACGTTACTGTATCGCTGGTCATAGCCATGTTACAATAAAGGCTTTTTATTTAAAGGAAACAGTGCTGTCCATTGTCGAAAACTTTTTTTAAGCATAAAAGCTACAGCCTCCAAAACCAAATTTAAAAAAAACAGATCCAGGAAATAGCTATAATATTGCATAAAGTACATGACTTTTAGTGAGTCAATCACTTTATTTTAAAAAATGTGAATCCATGCATCCCTGTACTGTTATTACAAAGCAAGAAAATA
The DNA here is from genome assembly GCA_024363595.1 of Xenopus borealis. Taxonomy (NCBI): domain Eukaryota; kingdom Metazoa; phylum Chordata; class Amphibia; order Anura; family Pipidae; genus Xenopus; species Xenopus borealis. The sequence goes on along the minus strand of CM044436.1, from coordinate 49,014,125 downwards.
TTTGATTCAATAAGTCATAACGAAAAAGTGAATGGATGCAAATTGCATAAAGAAAATTCAGTTGCAATTTAGCATTGCACGTTTAAAGGAATGATAAGAATTTATTTTTTGTATTTTACAATAAAAAAGGCAGAGTGACCACCAGGCTGAAAGCTGTTACATGCATGTCCTTTTGTTGTGCCTTCTTTCTCAATTTATTCTTATGCTATAATTTGTAATTGTTCTCATTCTCTCTGTAATTCCGATTGTATCCCACCCTTACTTTATTGTATACTGCTGTGAAATATGTTGGAGCTTTAAATTTTAATATTAAAGAAAAACAATGATTTCAAGCTTAAGATCCTTACCATCAAAATATAATTTTGTTTGGTTCAGAATATTCTTGTGATCCTTGAATAAACCATAGAAATCTTCCCAGGCAAGTTCTTGTTTATTTGGAATGCCAGCCTCATTAAACATGCTCTGAATTACATTTTCCATTTTTTCATTTGAAAGGAAGTTGGATACATTGCTGAAAGACCTGAAATTCCACATTGATATATTGGTAATAAAATCACCATGTTATGTAATTTCTTTTGAGTCTTGCAATCAAATTATTTCCAGCATATGAGGCAATTAGACTACTTAGCCTGTACTGACAAAGTACTGGACATTTGATAGTTTGATACTCTATACAAGAAAATAGCTCCAAAAATATCATATAAGGAAAAGCCACATAAATGGTGAAAAATGTTCACTTATAACTTATCATTTTTTATCACACGATATGCAAAGTATACTGAGTACTTATTAAGATGGCACAATATAAAAGAACATTCGGGTTTGTTTGGAGCTTGTTCTCAGATTTTAAGTTTTGCAGTATGGACATACCTAAGCATTCTGGAGAACTCTTCCTTTAGCAGTATTCCATTTCCATTTACATCATGCATTGAAAATATGAATTTAAGCTTGTCTTCTGCGCTACCTAATAATTATAACAGAATCATTTTGTGAAAAACAAGATGTTAGCACAAGTTATTTTTGGAAATTAGATACCAATAAAGACATTTGGATTTAAAGGAAAGCACATTTAAAAAAAAAAAACATATAGCCCAAATGTGTATGTGCAAATATGGTTTTTGCTGTTGGCAAATTCAGGAATTCCCTGTGTATACCCACCCATGCTATTTTATTTAAACAGAACTAATCTTACTGTTAAAGGTAACTATTTGGTATTCAGTAGTACCCAATAATACCCTTACCTTTTATCAATGAACATAGTATGAAACAGAACTCCTCAAAAGACAAGTATCCATTTTGATCTTTGTCAGCCATGGAAAACATTGATTCAACAAACTGGGCGTTGGGATTTAGGCCTAAAGAATCAGCAAATTCCTCTCTTGAAAGCTCACACTGGAGTACATCTCTGAAGTTTTGACTTTGCATGACTCCTGCATGTTCCTTATTGATGTCAATTACCTAAATAATTATTGCAGATCAATAAGAACTGTGGAATCTGACAATTCATTATATCTTATAAATCTAAGCTTTCATTGTTTCCAGACGTAAGGATAGCAGAAAATTAGAACTAGGTTCAGTGCTTCTGAAAACCCAACCAGGAAAATGGCTTGATTTAATCTGGCAAAACATTTTAATATTCTAGTCTGTATTAAATAAATCTCTGTACTATATAGAATAATCATTGCAATATATGGCAATGATATTTGCAGTAGTTCATCATAGTGAATCTATCTTCTTAATCATTATTTATAAATATAGAAATATTGAAGCTGGTGTAAACAGTCCATTCACCAAGCATTTTTGGAATTCTGGTTTGATAATGACCAGGGCACTAGCTGGGCTAAGTATGTTCTACCCTTGTCTGTGTGGGTTCTGCAAGGGTCTGAGGGTCACATGTAACAAATATACAGAGCAGTTCAAGGACTAATAAACAACCTTTGCAACAATAAACAAATAATAATAACATCAACAGGTCAGTTAGTTTTTCTGCAATATACATAAAATGTGACCATTATATCAATATAATATTTCTTACATGGGAAAGAGAATGTCGAATAAAGGTCTCCAGTATCTGTTGCCTCTGCTTTTTAGTAAAAGATTCTTTAAGCAAGGCTGTTTCTGTCAAATAGGAGAAAGTGGGGGAAATTATGCTGCCTGTCACAGAGTCTTTCACTTGTTCAATAAAGACATCTCTCTCTCTTTGGTTATAAAACTGAAGTACCTAGAAAATAACAAGAATATATTAATAATATTTTTTAAAATGTAAATGCCCTAATTCATAAAGGACTAAAACACATTACCTATACCATCTAAAGCATGCAGTTAAACATGCTTCAAAATGCAAAATGTAGGTGCAAACCCTTTTGCTCTGTTTTCCAGCAATAGTCCACCAACTCTGAGGGGCTTATTTATTAAAGTTCAAATGTTAAAAACTTGAAAAATTTGAGATTGTTTTACTATAAAATCTGAATTTTTTGTGGAAATAAAAACTCAGATTTTTCGAGATTTTTATACTTCGAGGATGGAAAAAATCCGAATAGAAAAATCCGGTATCTCAGACCTGCTGAGGTTGTATATAAGTCAATGGGAGAGGTCCCTATTCTATTTGAAAGTTTCTATGGTCTGCTCTGGAATTAGCCCAAAAATCAGGCTATTTTGGACAAAACAAAAATTCTGGCTATTTGAGTGAGAAATTGAGTTTGAGAAAAAAACAAACAATTTGGATCTTCGCTCGGTTTTATAAAGTTTGTCTCCAATCCTATTAAATTGTGCTTTTTAAATACTAAAATAAGGCTGAATTGTGGATTCTAGCTTGGTCAGACTTTTTTAATTTTAATACTCAAAACTAATCAATGTTGTTTACATATACATATGTTTTATTTCACTAGTTTTTTTGGATAGCAAAAATGTACTATCCAGTGCTGTCTGTCTGTAATTATTTGGCAATTTTCTAGATAAAGCAAGCTGCATAGCTAATTCTTGGACTGTGAAGCTGATTTTATCTGAGCTAAAACTGTTTGATAAAAATATATATGTATATTCAAATTAAATCTGAAACAGACTGTTAGTAAAGGGAAATTAGCTTGACTAGTCCCCAAAGTAATAACGAGTGGTGCTTATAGTTTTAAAGTTGATTTTTATTCTTCTTTTCATGTACAATAAAAAGTGTAGTCCTTTGCTAGGATAGAGTTTATAATATTTTTTTAAATATAATAATGGGAGAGTTTGGTGACATAAGTGAGATAGGATGCAAGCAAACAAACAATTTTATGATTTCTTCATCATTCTTGTGAAGCCAAGAACAAAAATATGGCAATCTCAAATCAAATATCCCAATGGATAAAAATAAAATCTGATGGCAAACAATGTGGTTTTCCCCTTGATAACTGTATTGCAGGAATTATGTAACTACTACAGAAACAAAGCCCAAGTCAACCATTTTCAAATAAGTTATCTTAGAAATGCTTTCACACCCAACTGGTCTGTCCCTTGTTTACAGGTGTAAATAATATTCAAAAGGAGCATGTCTATTGATAAGCCAAATATTGCAGCAATATTGGATATGCTAGTCTCACTTAAACATCTCCCACCTAGCCACAGACATTTACCCAGTGATTACTAATATAATATTTGATTAAACAGCAGTTTAATGTTCTTTTACTGTGCAAATGAGAATTAAGCAAGTGTACTCTTTGTACTGTTATCTCAATACAATCTTGTACAGATATAGTGGGTCCAATGCAATTCAATGAGAAAAACGAATCACCATCACCTATCACCAAATCTAGTTCCAGATTGTCTAATAAATTGTGTTTTACAGAAATGAAACTAGCTGTTGTATTCTAAAGGTTACACAGTGTAGGGGACACAGCTAAGAAATACTAACCTTGACTAATGTGCTTTTTTGATTCCACAAAATATATCCTCAAAAACGATGCACGACTCGCTTTTTCGGCGAATTTTCACCAGGCGAAATTTTGCTGGCGTTTCGGCAATTTATTCGCCAGCGGCGAATCGCGCAAATTCGCCTCTGGAGAATAAATTCGCCCATCACTATTGGGGAATGAAAATCTTTTGAATTCAAAGGATTTTACCGATATTCGATTGGTCGAATGATCGAATAGCGAAAATTCGATTGAACTTTAAAATCGTTCGAATCGAACTATTCGAACGATTTTATCCATTCGAATTTTTTTATTCGATCAAAATGAATGAAACCCAATTTGGTAGCTTTAATCTGGCGAACTAGGCACTCGAATAAAAATTTCAAGGGGAAGTTATTCTACTGTCGAATAGTCGAATATTCAAATAGATTTTTATTCTCACTATTCGAATCATTCAATTCAATTGAATTTTCAAAATTCACTGGTCGAAGTGAAACATTGGAATTCGAATCTTTTTGAAAATTTGATCTAACTTCGAATCCTTCATGTGAATTTGATAAATCTGCCCCTAACTGTAGAGTTTAGTATCACAGTATCCTTTGATATTATGTCTGTCCAAAAAATCATCCAAGCCCCTCTTAAAAGCATCAACAGAATGAGCCATCACAACATCACCCTGCAGTGCATTCTACAACCTCACTGTCCTCACTGTGACGAACCACCTACTCTGCTTCAAATGAAAGTCCTTTTCTTCTAGTCTGAAGGGGTGGCCTCTGGTGGTGGGATCCTCTTTATGGGTAAAAAGTTCCCCTGGTATTTGTCTATAATGTCCTCTAATGTACTTGTACAGTGTAATCATGCCCCCTCGCAAGCGCCTTTTTTCCCAAGAGAAAACAACGCCAACCTGGACAATCTACCCTCATAATTTAAGTCTTCCACCCTCTAACCAGTTTAGTTGCACGTCTCTGCACTCTCTCCTGGTCATTTATATCCCTCTTAAGGACTGGAGTACAAAACTGCACAGCATAAGCCAGATGAGACCTTACTAGGTATCTATAAAGAGGTATAATTATGTTTTCATCCCTTGAGTTTATGGCCTTTTTTTATGCAAGACAAAACTTTATTTGCTTTAGTAGCTACAGAATGACCCTGCCCAGAATTAGACAACTTGTTAGCTATAAACACCAAGATCCTTCTCATTTAAGGAAACTCCTAACACACTTTTTAACTGTGTATAAGTGTTTAACTTGCATTTACATTATTTTTGCAAAAGTGTATAACCTTGCATTTATCAACATTAAACCACATTTTCCAGTTTGCTGGCCAGTTTCCCAACTTATACAAATCACTCTGCAGAGTGGCAGCATCCTGCATAGAACCTATAGTTCTGCACAATTTAGTATCATCTGCAAAAATAGAAACAGTACTTTCAATGCCACCTCCATGTCCCAGTCAAAATCTCTACCCAGAGGGATTCCACACCCTCACAGTGCCAGCAATGGTTATTTCTTTAGTGCAGGGATCCCCAACCTTTTGAACCGGGAAGCAACACTCAGAAGTAAAAATAGTTGGGGAGCAACACTAGCATAAAATATGTTCTTGGGGTGCCAAATAAGTGCTGTGATTGTCTATTTGGTAGTCCCTTTGTGGATTGCCAACCTACATTGAGGCTTTGTTTGGCAGTACACCTGGTTTTTATGCAACCAAAACTTGCCACCAAGCCAGGAATTAAAAAATAAGCCCCTGCTCTGAGACCACTGGGAGCAATATCCAGGTGGTTGGAGAGCAACATGTGGCTCACGAGCTACTGGTTGGGGATCACTGCTTTAGTGCATGGCTTTAATTCAGACTTTACATAGAAGCACACTCCTCCCCCCTTTTTAATCCCTCTGTCCCTCGTAAAAAGGGTGTATCCATTTAAGTTCACATTCCAGTTACATGTTTCATCCTACCACATCTCAGTGATACCAATTATATTATCATTTTTAGAGCATGCAATGAATTCTAGGTCTCCCATTTTACCTGACAAACTTTGTGCATTTTCCAGAATACAGAGGCTGTTACTACTTTTACTTTTTAAATGTGCATTACTTTGAGGAGAATTATACATTGTTAGTATGTTCTCACTTGTCTTGCTCCCCAACTCTTTTTGCATATTGCTCACAATCTAAAAGGACTGCCAATCTAAAAGAAACCAGTATCTAACAGGTATTATATATATACTGTAGCACCATGTTTAATCTTGCATTTCATTGTGTGAAAACTCTATTGAAATCTATTGGGGAAACCAGGAATTAAATAAAAAAAATACATATTCTTTCTAATGGAATTGTATCTGGCCTTAGTGCTTATATACTCTCCTACCATTAAATAAGTCATTAAACTTTCTATAAAAGATACTTACTAAGTCATACTCTTTAGGAATCTTGATTAATGCAGTTCTGTTGCCATCACTGTTTGACAAGACAACTTTAACATTTGGATGCTTATGCAAGTTGACAACTCTCGGCTTTTTCTTGCTGTATTCTAAAACTTTGAGTGTTTGATTTGGGTGTATCTGAACAATAACATCTTGATTCGGTTCTTTATATCCACACCATTCAGAAGCTGTAAATAAAGAATAAAATATAAAATTTTCTGGTGGACATAATGTTAAAACAGTCTACATTGTTACTGATGATACATTATACTGTACAGTGTACACCATGTTCAATTGCCTTTCACTGTGAGAAATCTGAATCTCCGTTATTGAAATAATTTTTCATTATGCATTATGACAGAACCAGGAAGGTAAGCTTTATGTTATTTCTCCTGCTTCCTTATGCAATAATTCCTATAGCCCTTTTGTACCACTCCCAAAAAGTTTACTGTATTTTGTTCTGTGAGGAAATCACATTATCAAAGCTAATTGAATAGAGACTTGCTTATCATAAATGTTGTATTTTATGAAAAAGGAAATAGCAATTTCTATGTTCAATCTATAAAACAAAAACTGTTTATTTTATTATTCTCTCTCTTGCGACTCCTTATACTTTGAATGCCATTCCTTAATCTCTCCAGAGAGAATCATTCTTCAGTGTTATTAAAACAAAACTCAAAGACTACCTGAATAACACCTGAACTGGGAACTGGCACTTATATAACCATGTTAGAAACTGGAACCTACAGCACTTTTATTCTGCTCCAAATTGTGTCTGTATGTTACCCTCCCATTTAGACTGTAAGCCCTGTGGGGCAGGGTCAGCCAGCCTTTTGTCTCCTTGACACTGAACACTAAGGGGCAAATTTACAAAATTCACGTGAAGGATTCGAAGTTCGATCGAATGAGATCGAATTCCGATCGTACGGATCATGGAATTTGGCCTCTTCCATGATCAAATTATCGGATATTCAATCATTCGATGATCGAAGGATTTAAAATTTTAAAATCCTTCGAATGCCTACTTCGGAAGATTGAACCTACCAAATACCTATAGTAGCCTATGGGAACCCCTCCATAGGCTTCTTTGGCTAAATCCTGCTAGAATACCATTCGTACAAATGAACGCCTCGATCGTTCGAATCGTATGAATTTTTTGGAGGCTCGAAGGACAAAGTACGATTTTTTCGTGAATTCATTGAGAAATCGAATATCGAGCAAAAGTATAGCCTAAAACTATTCGATAAGCATTCGATAATCAAATGCTTATCGAATATCGAGGGATTTTTGGGGAATTTTAGTAAATTTGTCCCTTAATCTGTATTGTAATATTTTTTATAGGAATCTGAATTGTATTTCTAATAATGCACTTATTGTTACTTTTTATTTCAATGACACCTTGTTTGTTACTACTACTTTATTGTTTTGCTGTACAGCGCTTTGCCCTCAAAGAGCGCTAGACAAATAAAAATATACATATATACATACAGCACCTATTACACTATTAAATTATTTTGCTATAAATAGAGACCAATGAGAGGAGCTTTTTTTAAGTATAGATCTTTTCTTCCAACCATGTTAAAATTTTGTTATCTGAGGAGAAGCTGACATGTTGATATGCTTATCATACTTCATAGATAGTAGTATTAAACTATATCTAGTGGGCAACAGTGTATTTCTTTATTATATCAATTTAAAGGAGATTACCTCTGTCCAGGCATACAATTCTGTGGCAGTTCTAATTCATGCATACATATGTGAAGCAGTATTATTCAGTAGAACAAGCTATATACAATTAGAAACAATTCAGTTAACGTAAAATTAAATACAGGTTAATCCTAAATAATAAATATCATATATTTTCACATTATTTTGACATAAAATATATGAGATAAATATGAGTTTGCAGAGCTACTCTACTTTACTGTACAAGCCATACATTATTCATACACAAGTGAAACATTTTACTTTAAAAACATTACCTGGAAAACCTTCAGATGCATACATTGTTTTTTTATTAGCATTAGTAATTTTTTTTTGGAATGCTCTGAATGTTCTTTTCTGTGACTTTGCAACCAGCCAAGCAATTAGGAAACTCACTAGAGAAACGGGGGAAATAAAAATATTGCAGAATAGATGTTAACATAATTACCTTGTCAAGTACAAGTTTTGCTAGGGGGACTTCTAAGATGCAAAAATAGAACTTTTAACTGATGTTTGCAAAGCCTGCAATTTCTTGTTCTGCATAACTATGGTTTAATTAATTACATATATTAGCATAACAATTAATAATTTGAAAAATGCAAGGATATTGTGTTTTTTTCCCCAAATGACTTTAAGCAAAGAATGTGGAGTATTATTCTTTTTATTCTCAAAAAGTTTAATCATAAATAGAAACACCAATACTAATGCTAATCTCACAAAGAAATTTTAGAATGACAATGAACAAATGGACAAAGGTGCAAAATATATATGTGTATTTGAAATGTGTATGTGAAATTGAAAGTAAAACTGATAAAATAAAGGCAAAGATATAGAAGATAAAAGCAGCTGATTCTCTTTGGGTAGTATTCTAATATTGTTTATGATGGAACAATGGATCCAAAAAACGTAATGGAACATTTCCATACCTAGCGGCAAACAGCACAAAGCCACAATGCTAATTCCAAACCCAGCAGCACAGCCCTCAAAGTAGTCTGTAACAGTAAGAGGCACACATGGCTCTAAAACCGAGGAATTTAATTGTTTGGGTTGGCGACATGGATCACCTGGCAAGAAAAAAATAAATTTTACTTGCATAAAACCAACAGAAGTAGCATACGCTTGCCAAAAACCTATCCTTTTTTTCTGGCACTTACCTATGAAGATGATATCATATTAATTGCATAACAGATACACTTACAATGCCATGCTGTGTATAAAACTGTGATAAAACTACAACCAACCCTATGAATAAATGATATTACAGAAGTGTTGTAAGAACTGTGTGCATACAGGGTTTAATAAAGAAAGGATAATTAAACATTGTTATCATGAAAGTACAGGTGTATTAATTAAATATAATTTGAAGCCAACAATTTTTATTGAGAATTAAGAAAATTTACTGTATAAATCATTTAGGTACATATGAATTTCACTTCCACATTCACCCACTGTACTTGTGAGATTCTGCCTGTTTTTTTCTCTTCTCTCTTTCCTTGAATTTTTCTCTACATTCTACAACCCTTATGGTTGCTTTTGCCAGAATATACCACTGGTCTCTTAAGCATTTTAGTCTGATCTTACAATTCCATGGTAGTGAGTAAATCAGAAAAAAGATATAAAGATATTAGAAGTCTTTTAGGAGTTCTATGAGGAGTTCTATAAAAGTGTTATACAGGTAATGAAACTCTGAGGTACCTTTTAAAAATCCTTATCTTTTTCAACAAGGAGTACATTAGTTTTTATAATGCAGAAATGTTAATGGGTTATGCCACACACATTACATCACTAAGCAGTGCTATAACTAGTGTCATAACCAAGCACTATATTTCTATCTCTTGTGCATTATATTACAGTATATCAATAATATGCTATATCATTTCAAACAACAATATAAATAAAATAGTCCTCTTTGCATGATTGTTTTTTTGTCTCACTGGCTAACATGAGAAGTGGCAGTGGGGAAATATATGTGTAGCTAGTTTCAAAATAGCAAATTGGTGCTGTGTGTGTTTCACCTCCTTTGATTTACATTTTAGCTGGTGGGAAAGAAGCAAGGGACATTTTGTCATTTCCACTAGCCAAGGTTAAGGGGCTGATTTACAAAATTCACGTGAAATGATCGAAATTCGATCGAACACCGATCGTACGATTTTTTTGTGAAATCGGATATGCAAATTTGGCCTCTTCGATCATCGAATATTGAATATTGAATAGATCGAATGATCGGATATTCGATAATTCGATCATTCGATGATCGAAGGAATCAACATTTTAAAGTTATTTGACTGCCTGCTTTGCCAGATTGAACCTACCGAATTGCAATAGAAGCCTATGGGAACCCCCCCATAGGCTTCTGAGGCTAAGTCTTGCTCAAATACCATTCGTACGATCGTAGCGTTCAATCGTTCGAATCGTATGAATTTTTCGGGCACTCGAAGGAAATTTCGTTATCCGATCGTACGAAATCATCGAGAAAACGTATTGCGAGCAAAATAAATGCTTAAAACAATTCGATAAGCATTCGATGGTCCAATGCTTATCGAATTGCGAATTTGGTCTAGCTAATTATGGGGAATAATAGTAAATTTACCCCTAAGTGTGATTGACAAATTGTTCTGTGTGTAGTTGCCCTTAAGGTACATACTTGTCATACAGACAAAATCCTAACCTTCTTTCCACATAAAGACATTATGTTGAACAGAATCACCAGCATTTGTGACAGCAAGGAGCACATCCTGAAGCTTTATTCTTCTAATGTTGTTTATGTCTTCCTCTGTAAATAAACTGCATAAAACTCAATATGAATACAATTGTCATATTTATGGGTAGTTATGTACTTATTTTTAACATATACATGTAAGTTCTTTTGTAAAAATCATGGGAAATTAAATGTTCCCCTGAATTCCATAAAACCTTTCATCTTGTTTTACTGATTGATAAGCTGAATAACTTAACTTCATTTTTAAATGATCTCTCTTTCCAGCATGCTGGTTGATTTTTGGGGCTGAACAAAGACCTACCCATTTTTAACATTCTCAAACCAAAATCGGTCGCCGTCCCTTAAACGATAAAATTGTTCCAGAATGATGTTGGATGAAAAGTTGCTTAGATTCTCATCCATCTCTGACAAGAGTCCTGGAATAAACTCCAGCTTTCCAGGGTCATTTCCATACAGTGATGAAAGCTATATAAAACAATTGGACATGAGAAGAGACAATTTTATTGAAGTAAACACTGAGAGGCACATTTATTAAAAGTTGAATTTCAAAATCATTTTAATTCATATTTATTTCAGTTATTTAAACTTTATTAAATTTGAATATATAAAAAATTTGACTGGGGTTATTTATTGAAAAAATTTAAATATCTAAAACTTGGGTGAATTACACTGACTCAAAAACCTCAAATCAAATTCAAATCTAATTCAATTAAACTTTATTCAAGATTTTTTTCGGACAAAAAAAAATGGAATGTCCAAATTGGGCCCTGCATCTCTCCCATTGACTTATATATGACCTCAGCGGGTTTTAGGTGGCGAATAGTCGATTTTTAGATCTTAAAGGGCCAGAGTATGATAAATCTCAAATTTTAATTCAAATTAAGACTCGAATCAGGTTTGGATATTTAATAATTTGAATTTGAGAGTTTTGACCATAATAATTTAAAAATTCAAATTCAAATTTTCAATTCAACCCTCAATAAATCGGCCCCTTAAATTCACCATATAGTATTACCGTTTGCTTCATTACAGTTTCAATACATAAATGCAATGAATAATTCAACAAACAAGTAATCACTGATGGGTCATAGGCTATAACAAAGCAGTATCCATCATTGCTCATATGTCTATTTATTCCAAGTTTGCTCGGAAGACTTTGTTGTACTTCTCTGCTCCCTGGAGTAACAGGAGGTGGGCACTAGCCCTACCTAGATAGTTTATGATGCTGTTTGGGGGACTCTATACAAAGTTGCATATGGCTTCTGAGACCATTATATAGGAGTAATGCATTTAATAATCATTCTTTTGGAATTTTATTTCTATTAAATATTGTCTCATCTGATGCATTGCAAATTTAGTTTGCTCACCTTATTTTGCTCACCTTGTTTTCATAGTTGAAGTTTAATAGTACTAACCTTTCTCTCAAGGTCTTTATCTTTTATATCCTTCCAGTCATGCAAAAGAGGACATTGGTAGTATTCACAAACTTTATTATAACTAGGCAAGCCTAAGTCTCTTCCTCGCTGGATACTAGCAGCAAATAAATCTGTCCGGGAGTATTTTATTTGCCCATAATAGAAATCTGTAATCATAAAAAAGTTCTTGTAATACCAGTTTTTTTCAGCATGCTATTTTAGAAGTTTTAGTTTCAAAGATGATGACCAGTGCTAGTATCAGTGTGTGATCAATTTATGAATAATTAGACCACTAATTTGTTAATAATAGTAAGTGGTTAACAGAGCACAGTGTACAATTATAATACAACTGCACTCTAAAGTTAGATCATTCATAAATGGTACACTATTAGCAGTTCATTATCAGGGTTCGTAAGTATTACATTATAATTTCCTCTAGTATTATTGTTGAACCGAACGATTCCCCCACAACCCATTTATATGCACAAGAATGAAATGCCACACTGGCGAGCTTGCTGTCTTGGCATGACAGACAAGCCTGCTTTTCAAGCAATGGAGAATTTCAATGACCTACCTTACCTGTTAAATCATTTACTAAGACATTGTCTTCTTTTTCAGATATCTGAGAAGTCATACCCATCAAGAGCTCATCTATACTGGATGAATTCTTCAAGATAGGGTTCTAAAACAATAGAAAATGCATTTAAATTTAATATATACTGTATATATATATCAAGTTTATTTGAAAACTAAAAATCTTGCCCTCAAACAGGCTTTGCATATGCCCTGCATGTGGTACAAATTATTTTTGCAAAGGGAAGGTACAGAAAAACTGGAGCTGCACTTTACATTTTGGGTGAGCACATTATGCTCCCAGATTATGTGTATGTATTACTTTTTACACTACCCATATTGTTATTTTTAAAGTTTAATCAAAAAGAATGTTATAAGAGACATTATATGGCAGGCTAATATAAGCCAAGTAATCTTCCAGAAAGGACAATCATACAGAATGACAAATCCAGAAATACTAATAAGATACTGTATCGCCATAAACTGGGGTTAATTATAATCTCAACTGCAATCATACATTTCTTCAACTTTCTTGTAAAGTAAAGTTGAATGCTTTTATTGTTTCCAGACACTGGACTTCCTAAGTTAACAAGGTCATTTTTATTATTGCCAGATAGTGTACCTCATAATAAATCACTGATGGAATCACTGTCTAAATTTTAAATGATGTCTCTCTTTATTATATCAAATACCAACCTCTCTGTTCCAGTAGTTATTGCACAGTCGCAAAGCTGGCCACACACTTCCATCAGAGCCAGACATATTTTTAAAACCACAACCTTTATTTCTGCATATAAAAAAAGTTGAATTCATTGAACAAAGTAAAATTACATTTTAAGAGGTACTCAAATTTATAATGCTGGTCTCAAATGGGTAATTCCTCCGAATTATTTGACAATAGAATTTATCAAAGCAAGAACCATGCTAGTTTAAAGTTTGGCTATGGATAATGTACTTTTGATTTAGAAACATGATTTATATTGTTTAAATATACTAAATATTGTTAGCATATCCTAAATAATTGCAATTAATCATGACTGATGTCTTTTTGATAAGCTACAATGTTCAAATAAAGTGATAAAATATTCCTCTTTTTTTATTTACAATGATATGCCTGACTCCACGGATTTACATAAAACCATCATAGTCTGACTTTGATTGTGGGGACCACCCACCCCTGGCTCACATTTCCCTCTGCTTCCCATAGTGGGAGGTGTATATTTTCTGAAAAGCAGAAGGACTTTAAGTCACAAATCTATCACTTTATAAAGGAACATGTTTAGGGAGGGGATGCATGAAACTGCAACCTAAGGGTGAATGTTTTCTGTGGAATCATATTTGTCTGTGTATAAAAAAAGATTTTACATAACCCCATCTGAATAAAAATCTAAAAAAGGGGGTTCATTTTCCCTTTAATGTAGAATATTTTGAAAATAATTCATACAATTACCTCATGTAGACACCTGAAGGCATCATGGTATATATAATTTGTGATAATAAAACCATAAATACTGGGGAGATACTTGGATCCACATGTTGCTGGTAACCTGAATGAAATTTAAAAAAATATTTTTAATACCACAATATAAACTTTTTTTTAATACAACACACATATATATATATATGTATATATATTATATATATATATTACTTTGCAGTGTCACAGTTTTTTGTTAACTTCAAGGGTACTATTGAGCTCCAATGACGGTCAATTCAGTCTGTAGCCGAAATCAAATTGGCACCTACCCTAGATGCGATTTAATCATAGTGGGTAAACTTATACTGTGAAGTATTTTTTAATCAAGAGAACATACTTCTGTACCTAACTGAACTGTGCTTTATGAAAAAATGGAAATTTGGAGTTTTGTAAACTAAATTATTCCCAGGATACATACTCTACTATCTTCATTGCATATATGTGCTGCCACTGACACCACAGAATGGTGTCTGAATGTTAATGTGTATTAAATATAGGGGTATGCATTTAAAGATATACATTAGATTTATAGATTTATTGTATTTCTCTTTATAGAAGGGGTTATGCAGTCAAATTTGCTATAGTTCTAGTTATCATATCAACCAATCAGCAGGTAGCATTTACTGGTCATATGTTTAAAACAAACATGTTTTGATTGAGTGACTGCACCTGGGAAAGCTCTTTGCCTTTTATTACATATGAAGCAACAGCTCAAAAGGAATACAAATAATTACATGATATACTATAAATATGTAAATATGTTTAAGCATAAAAGCTTTATTTTAATATAAATTACCTTTATATGTGGTCACATTCTTTGACAGAAATACAGGCAGCCATTCATAAAAAACAATATTCTAGAACGGTAAAAAACACTGTCATTAGAAAGGAGATTGTTTTACAGTGTCCATTGTTATAATCATAAACTCAGTACAAGCACAGCTAGTGAATTACATTCAGACTAATATTTTGGATGATGTTCATTTTCTAAAGTCTGCAGATGGTGCACATTGGTGATTGCATGTCGTGCCTTTGTTAAGATATGACTATATGGTGCACAGCAAAGTATTTGTCTGGCATTATTTCTGCTGGATTACCTTTTAGACAAAGAGGCACAGCCAAGGGCCAATCTTATACCAGGGGCCCTGAAATGGTGGGCCATGTTTTTGGATAGGGTCACAGGTAGTGGGTATATATTAAAACTCACCAAGATTTGGCTCAATTTACTAAAAAAATCTGAACGAAAATTTGTAAGCACGAGAAAAGTTGCAACAAAATCATGAAGGCAAAAAACATTTTTCCTATATACATAAAAATCCATCACCCCCCTGGGGCTTCACTCATGAATCAGTCTATCGCCTGATCCTATTGTTATACAGTCTATTGGGTTCAATATACGATCACCGTTCACAATGAGTGGTTTGGGTGCATCCCCGAACCCTTAGTGTGGTTTTCGGTAAATACACCCCTGGCCAATTTAATGAAAAGCTTATTTACACATATACAATTTAGGAACAATCGTCTAACACTCTCCGTGCTGCTGCACCGAGTCTGTCGCTGGGGTAACAATTTCACAATGTTGAACTGAATGTTGCAGCGCACTCCTGGAGGAAGTACATGAGTTACATAACGCGTCAGACCTGGGGCTGTTGATTCCTTTTAAACAAATGTAACCAATAAATGTTTTGATCTTCAACTGATTAGAGCGATCTTTGACTCCAGGAGTGCGCTGCAATGTTTGGTTCAACATTAAAAAACATTTTTCAAGTGTAAAAGGGACATCTGCCATTTATGTTTACATGATTTCAACAGGTTTTAGCTGAGGGGTTTTTCCTCTAAAAATTCAGATTTTTCACCTAAAAACTCGACCATAAAAATTTGAGGTTTAATAAATAAGCACCTAAGTGACTACAAATTGATGCACTGACATGACTGATCTGGTTCCACTCACAATGAGCTCAACAAAAAAACTTCTTTGGAGGACATTCAACTTAGAGCATTTGTATCCAATAAACGTTTTCTTAAAATAAGTATAACGCTTATGGCAAAAGTTTGTTCCCTGTCTTATGTCTCCTAATGGGAAACTGTGCTATCTGAATCTGGATATAAGGCACCTTTATGTATCTTAACACACAGTACTCAATTTCCTTTGATAAATGGTATTATAAAGAGGAACTTAGTGATGGGCGAATTTATTTGCCAGGCGCAAATTCTCCGCAAATTCCCGCGATTAACCGCCGGCTAATAAATACGCAAAATGCCAGCAAAAATTCGCTGGTGTCAAAAACAAAACGTGAAAATGATTTGCCAATTCGCAAATTTCACTGGAAATTCGGAAATACTGACGCTTCTCTGGATAACATTCTGAATACTGATTTACATCAAGCAAATGTTAAATGTTAGGCAATATCCTTCCACCCAGCATGATCTCTTCTGAAAAAAGGCCTGTCTTACATATAATGGCATGTGAATGTGTTGGTAGAAAAATGTTTTTTTACTAACAGTGTCAAAAAAGAGTTATTTCATCATACAATACATAATCTGTAATACAAGGAATATGTTTTATTTACTAACTTGTACCAAGTGTGGTAGACAATATGTACACCGGACATAGCAGGTAATAGTTTGGGCAATTTACTTGCTATAATTAATTCCTGCATTCTAGCACTGTTTTTTTCAATTGATTAGTCTGTTACCTGGTAAACTGCAATCACCCATTTCCTGGCATGTTGAAACAGTACTTCATCTGACCACCCTGGATTTTTTTGAGCAAACTCTTGTGCCTTGTAATTGTGGTATCTGAACCAAAGTATACCAAGAGCTTGAAGAAATGGACTTTCGTTAGCCATGTCATTGCCAAAGGCTTAAAAAAAAGAAAGCTAATTTTACCGATGGCAATAAAAGGATTCTGAAAATTTGTATGGATTGCATAAACATGTACAACAAATATTTGTAAGTGACTGAAAAAGCAAGAAAAAACTGATGTAGTATCAGGTATAAGGTGTATTTCCATTGCCCACAAATGTTTTTTTTTCACTAAGAATGTTTTGACTCTTGAAGACATAGATTATATTTGCACCTAAAGGCACAATGAAGCATTGAGTTGTCATACATCTGAGAAATCTTATGCATTTTTACGTTATTTTTTATTGCTAAAGTAGGGGGGTAAATGTTTTGCTAACCTTTAGGTAATTTGTTCCCCTGGGCATAATTTAGACACCTAGATTGGGTCCTAATACAGTTAGGAATGGGACCCAATTACTCATCCCCTTTAAAGCTATGCCCCTTGGTGTGAAACAGTGACCAGTAGATGGCACTGTGCTCAAGTATAAATGCAGAAGCAGCCATGTGCTTAGGGTTTATTTTGCTTTAGCCCTTGCCAGAGCAGGCAGGAAGGTAATGGGTATTGGAACCAGGTTCATTAGACCTAGTAAATGATAAGCATATACTGTAAAAGATCACTCTAGTCAGTTTATTTATTCGAGCAGCCTGAGGCTCCGACCTCCGAGCGGGATTAAGATCTCATGTACTAATTGCACAGAAGTAGGGACTAAGTGTACAGACTTAGGGATGCAGAGATCCCCCTTGGATCCACTTAAGGAAAGGCTGAAAGCTGGGTGTATATTCCTTTGCTGCTCCACTGTGTGTTCCCTTGCCTGCAGGGAGCTGTTCTTTGGTGCTGTGAGTATATGCTATCTTATGTTGCACTATGTTCCTGTAATTGCTATATACAACCTGTGTGGATAAAGTTGTGAATAAACTAATTTCTCTGGTTAAGCATAAAGAACCATTGGTGCCCAATTATTGTACATAGCAAAATGCGAGGGTTTACGCCCTGAGTAAAAAGTCTCATCCAGAGCACAAATATATATCAAAGTGAGCTTATAGTAGAGTCAGTGCCACTGGCCATGGTATTATAGTGCTACACTTATAAGAAGCAGGGTGCTGATAGTATGTACAAGAACTTGAACATTATCACAGCTTATTTTACACACATCAGTGTGCTATTGTTCTTCTTATAATGAGTAACAAATAATGTTTAAATATTCATCAGACATGCAACAAATACATGTATGTATTTAAATGGAAAAATGTAACTGTGTTGCCAAGAGTCAAAAAATCATAGTAAATAACAAAAAAAACTGGATAGATTGCTCTTCTTAGAGATTAATATGATACATTCTTCTTAATACTTTCACCTTCACTCAAAAAGTGTTATGGTATATTGTATGAAATAATACTATCCACCAATCACTCATAAAGCTAAATATTTTGTTTGAATATTTTACCCTTTGTATATTAATCAAGGAATGTACATTAAAAAGTATGGGGTTGTTAATGATTTAAGAAAATGGTATGCAGTCTAATCTATTGCATCTTTAAGATAGATACATAATCTATTAATATATTTGGAGAAAGATTAATGGATTTACATTTTAAACGTTTACTTCTGCATTTATTTGTTGCTTTTCATTCCATTATTAAAGATTTGGTAAGAGAAAGATAAGATAGCAAGATAATATTATAATTATATTTTTTTATAGATCAAAACAAATAAATGCCCATGGAAAGGATGTCTATACAATGGCACATAAACTCACCATATAGACCATTATTGCCTGTTTCACCAGTGGAAGGATTTGGCACTTTCCACATTGGTAAATCACTCTTTGCACATCTCGGAAACCTTTCATCAGGTCCAGATGACAGTTTTCCCCCAGAGAAGTCTCTTAAAGCATCACACCAAGAATGAGAAGAACCATAAATGGAACTGCCATCAATCCAGGCTGTTACAGAGTTAACCTGGAAAAAAATATAAAATGTGGGGTGTTTGCTCTAAAAAAGATAATTTGTATACAAACCCATTAGTCTATTAGCACTAGTAATTACTTTATTTTCTCTTTCACTAATAGGAAACAATATTCTATATGGAACAAAAAGAAACCAGTTTTATAGCAGTAGGCTAAATGAACGCAACCTGGTGCTTACATGTTCCCGTGGATTATTGGGGCTTCTTCCTGTGTCTGGATACCATTTAATTCTTTGGAAGGGTATCACCACTTTGTTTGTATTTGTGGCATCAAAAACTTTATCACCACCAGGAATCTGAATGTTTATAAATTCAGCTGGGCAAGCAGGCTTCCCTGTAAACACAATTTCTGAAAGAACGTGGTAGCCTGAAAACAAACAACAACATTATGCCCTTACAGGGATTCTCACATTGGAAAAATGTGTTTGCAAAAGGTATCCATTAAGTACTCCTCAGGCAGAGTCCTGCATTAAAGTAAATTTTTCAAAGGCTTCAATATGGGTTCTACAGGAACATAAAGGTAAAATTATATTTTAGAAATATGGATTATACTTTGTTATCCTTCTAAAATATAACAAGGATGGTTTAGGAAAACATAGATGTTCCTTGTCTTTAAGTGGTACCGTTTAACATCCTAAATTAAGGAAATTTAAAAAGAACACAGTCTTGTTAAGGGTTGTCTTTTAGCTCTCCTGGGGGGCAGATTCACTAAAGGGTGAAGTGACCGACGCTAGTGACAATTCGCCAGAAATCCAATCCACAGGTACATCGCTTCTTTACTAATAGGTGTAGACAGCAAAAAAGATAGTCATTGTACGTTCGCACTCTATCGGCAGGTGACTTTTCACTCTGGTTGTTACTAAAATTTGACTTTTGGGGGCGTGGCAGGATGTCTGGGTGAGTGGACGTGTGGCGAGTGAGCTCCATATCTCCAGGGCTAAATTAGCGGCTCAAACAGGTGGATTGCTGACTAGAATCTTCAAAGGACCTCAGAAACTCTGGAATTCAAAGCACAAATGGGAAAGGCAAGGAAAAAAGGCAGCCCGGCTAAACTCACTGAGTTTTTTCCAGCGGCAGAATGCAGATCGCCACACAATCAAAATGGTGGCAGAACAACAACAGTGGGAATCAACGCGGGGGAATCGCTTGGTACCGAAACTTCTGCAACAAATGTGGACTTACTCTTTCTGGATGATTCACCATCGGCAGGCTCTCCGGTAACTGAACTAGAATGAAACAGCTCTTGCAAACAATGAAGGGCGCCATGATGGGTTAGTTAAAACAACTTATGACAGACTTTAAAACAGAAATAGTGCAACTAGGAGAGAGTACTGTGCACATTGAAACAAAAATGGGAGAATTTGCCAAATCTCATAATGACTTAATTGATGTGAATGAAGCCTTAAGCTGGCCATAGACGTAAAGATTTTTGAAAGATCCAAGGGTTATCGTGAGACCACGATTGTCTCAAAACGATCGTTTAAATGCCTGATGTGTCCATCAACTAAAAAGACCATTTCAGGCGACATTGCCAGCAAAACTGAAGGATCACAGCCTGCTTGGCCCTGCAAACATAGGTAGATTGCAAGGGGACCGATAAAGATTTTCTAACCTCGCCGATCAATCATCAGACCGATGTCGGACGAAAAATCGTAAGATGAACGATCGTTGGTATCCCAATAACCGCACGATAATTTGACAGATTGGTCGGACTTCCCTAAGATCGGTCGTTCAGCAGGGAAAGATCGTTGCGTCTATGGGGAGCTTTAGAGGAGGAAGTATCAGTGCTTAAAGCTAAAGTAGCAGATCTGGAAGATAGATCTAGGCACAATAATGTGAGGTTAAGAGAGGTTTCAGAGGAGGTACCAGCAGATCAACTATGTGGATATATGCAAGATCTTATTAAAGTCTGCCTGCCTAATGTTACAGAGCATGATTTATTTGTGGACAGAATCCATAGAATACCAAGACCAAAAGGCCTGCCAGCATCATTACCCAGAGACATTATAGCAAGAATTCATTTTTTTCATGTAAAAGAAGCACTTATGTTATTCTCGAAAGCTAACAGCCAGCTTCCAGACCTATATTAAAAATATTGTGATCTTTGCAGATCTTGGAATAATTACAAAAAAAGCTGTGTAATGCAAATATCACGTATAAATGGGGATTTCCAGTCAAGCTAATTATATCATGCAATGGAGTACAACGCACAATATACAATGTGGAGGAAGCATTTAACCTTTAGCATGCGTGGAACTTAATGGATACTAATGAATCCTCATGCGCCACACCAGCAAAAAGACGCAGACCACTAGACAGTGGATGGACAGTGACCCCTCAAAGAAAGCTTGGACTAGATTCCTGAGGAAAGAAAGGTCCCTTAACATCCTGACTCATTTTTCTTTTAATCTCTCATTACATATCCTCTTACTACAAG
>CM044436.1:48963417-48981555 GCA_024363595.1 Xenopus borealis | reverse complement strand
GTTTTATAAATGTTTTTAGATAACTTAACTGTGTAAGGCCAAGGGATCTATAATAATTTACTAATACACATTTTATCCAGTCAATTCATCACAATTTTTTATGTAGATTTGTACAGAGCATTATAAATGTTCCATTTTGCTATTATTAAGTAATAATACACGTAATTGTAATACAAATGATAGAGTTCGATCTGTAACATTAAACTATCCAAACATTTTTGTCTGCCCCCAGCAGGTGATACCCCTTACAGAAATCTCTAAGGCGTACAACATTTTACAATAAGGATATCAGAAATCAAAACTATAGGAAACTTGATACTGCACTTGCAGGGCTTAGACAAACATAACATGATTTAGTAAAGCAAATAAAGGTGCTTCAACAGTTCCTAAGCACTACTTATGTATCAAAGTTCTTATGATTCCTATTGTCATATACTGCACTCAGGCATCTGTGCAGCAAGTATTAATGTGAGTGCCTGTCCAATATTTCTTAGAAATTAAAACTGAATATAGAATGTAAATAAAAAATAATACAGTTAAGCGTGCTCAGCTAAAATAAATAGTCAAAAGCCTAATACTATATGCACAATTATGATAGGATGTACTGTATTCTCATGGCTTTACTGTATTGTACTGAAGTATTTATTTCTCTCTGCTGGTGGTATTAGACTGTTTGAAGTGGAAGCAGCAGCACTGTATGGTTTTGGAGCTTTTATTTATTTTTGGCATGTGGTGTTTTCCTACTTGAATTATGATTCCACCCTATAGATTCTGGTTACATTTTAGCTGGACAGTCAAGTGAACTGCTTTTTTATGAACTCAAAAGGAAAGGATATATAATGGCAATCATATTTATTAATTAAGACAATTTTGGCATGGTTACCCACCTGGTGAACCGGTACTATGATATGCCAGATTATTGTACCATCCATCATAACGCTGTACCTCCCAAGTAATATTTGCATATGCATCTATAATGACACATATTCACATGTTAATATATAGCATAATACATTTTCAGTCTGCATCACATTAGCTCATGGCTCCTTCCCATAACCACTGTTGGCTACAACCTTCAGTTCTTATTGAGTGTCCTCTACAGGTCCAATATAGTTGTTAAAATGAAGGAAACACAACTCTTCCATATGGTTAATTTATCTATATTGTTTTTAATTTAAGGTAAGGTCTACTATTACCAATGTTACCTCTACACCATGTGCTTGTGTAAACATACTATTATTGAGATCAATCCAGGTATCACCTAGGCCACTACATGGCATCATTAAGTTTTTTACCACAAGTATAAAATAATATTGAAAGCAAATTCATATTAAAATTGTTGAATTTTCAATTACATTTCACTGGAAATAAACATAGCCATATAAACCAGCAGTACACTCTGTATTACAGTCCATTGTAAATGGCAATTTACTCAGTCATAATTATGTTTTTAAAACATACATACCTACTAAAATCCATGCCAAGGCCCATAAAATTCTTAATTTCCAGATCATATTATTGTAGCTGATGTCTAAAACAGATTACAGCAAAACATCAAAAGTGTCCAAAAAAAAATCACAATTTACAAACTACAGGTATGCATGTTACAACTTATGTACACATAAATTTGTGGTTTTATCAGAGATTAGCTGCAATAAAATTGTAATTACCTTTCATTACTATTCAGGTATCATACAAGCCTTGCCACTGGATTGATTTTAACTGCAGTTATGAAGATACAGTTGCAATTTAAAGATGTTTTACTTTAAATTTTACAAGATGTTTTTAAATGATAAACATAACCAATACACTAGTGTGTCTTTTCTTTTTAATTTAATTTTGTTTTTTCTTTATTGTTTTCTAAGTAGCCTTGATTAAGTTTCACATAAAAAACTAGTATAAATATGATCTAAAATGCCTATCAAGACTATAATGGATCATAGACACTTCCATAAAAAAAGCAAAAGAAAACACTTGAAAACATTTTTTTTTTTATTTTGTAATGGAAGTGGAATCATAGTCCTTTGTCTGTTTTGGTTAGATAGGATATGTGTATATGAACCAGAAAAATAACAAGGCAAGGGAAATTCTCATTAGCAAATAGTAATACTTTTATTACCTCTCATGCACAGACAATACTAATTAATGTAAATGTGCTCCTTTCCCCCCTCGTTTAACAAGTACTTATTGCTACAACAATTTTCTCTACATTGGCATTAATGTAATGAATGGAAATTATGAGTATCATGTAAGGCGCATCACTGATTATTTCCTTGGCCTTGGGGCACTCCCATTTTGTAATAATTTCAGTTATAGAACATTAACTCTGCAAATTCACTAAGATGCGGATTTTACTGAACGTTACCGTCAGCTCTGACCTGGCGAAGTGCATTGGAGTGCATAGAACTCTACCAATCCTGACTCTGCCTGACTATCCTGAATTCTTCTGGTATTGACCCTTGCCTGCCTGACTACCCTTTGAACACTGCCTGTACCAACCCCCAGCCTGACTGTCCTTGATTGAACTCCGCCTGAACCGACCCCTGCCTGCCTGACTATGCTTTTCGTCTATTTCCTGTTACCTTCTGTCCAAAACCTTTATAATGACCTTTGCTGGTCCAGAACTCTTGCTTGGCTCCTCTCTTACTAAGACCTGGTGGCATCTGTAGCTGAGGTCTCCTCCCAAGGCCAAAGGTGGCTGCTTCAGGAGGAAGAAGAGCCATGACCAGGGAACCTAGCACCTGTTCTGGATTTAGGGAGCCAATCGTGACAACCAACAAGCGTATTTTTTTAGTTGTAATAATGGTGTGTAGGTAATTTTGCCTGGTCATGGGCTTTCAGAAAGAGACAGCACTTCAGGATAGAACTGCTTTCAGGCAGGCTATTGTTTTTCCCACTCAATGTAACCGGAGGTGTTGCAATGGGACTTTGCAATGGGAATTTTTACTATTGAGTGCTATTCTTAGATCTAAAAAGTAGCTGTGATCTTGTGTCAGGGAGCTATCATCTGGTTGCCAAACCATTGTTCTATTGTTAGGCAGCTGGGGGAGGGAGTGGTTGGTACACTCCAAATTGCAGTAAAGACTGAAAATGATCAGAGTCACACGACTGGGGGCACCTTGAAAACTAACATTATGTCTAGCCCCATGTCAAATTTTAAATTTAAATATATAAAAAATAGTTTGCTCAGTGCAGTACTATTAACTGATGCCTTTTAAAAAAAATAAGATTTTGATCACATTCAGACTTTCAAAGACAAAATAATCATATACAAACCTGCAGTCTCTCCTTTTTAATTTCTGAAACATTAAATTGACCAAGAGCTGCTTAGGGGAGTGTGTGGTTATATAATCATACAGTACTGAAGCTTCAGCTTCTTTGTACCTCATGTGACCAATTATAGAACTCATATTCAAACAGTAACAACAATTCTGGACATTATGACTATATATATATATCTAGTAGCAGAAAAGTTGCTTGTTATGATATATATAAACTTAAAAAGAAAGAGAAAAAGAATACCCCACTTTGCCTCTCATATATTACTAGTCACTGGTTATATGCCCTTGTGAATTGCAGAATTGGCTAAAAAGGAAATTAAGCCAACTCAAATTAAATAAAGTGAAAATCCATTTACTTCAATCAATTCATTAGTGACTCATTTGGTTTAGTCAGAAATTGATTAGATATTAATAAAAATTATCTAATTAATTGTAGTCATTGGATTAATTGATATACCCTGATTATTGAAATCTTTTTTAGCACAGATAAATTATCATTTTTTACTATTTATTCACTATTTAATAACTTATTGCTAACTACAATTGATATAAATCCTTTTTAACAATTTTTTTGGGCTGAGAATTATTCTCGCATTAATGAATTGTTATTAACTTAAGTATAAGTAATTAAGCACGGCACGTTAGTAATATCTAATCAATTTCTGACTAAACCAAATGAGTCACTAATGAATTGATTGAAGTAAATGGATTTTCACTTTATTTAATTTGAGTTGGCTTAATTTCCTTTTTAGCCAATTCTGCAATTCACAAGGGCATATAACCAGTGACTAGTAATATATGAGAGGCAAAGTGGGGTATTCTTTTTCTCTTTCTTTTTAAGTAATCATTGATACTGGCCTGAGGCCAGATCTCCACATTACCCAAAGATATAAAACATAATTTTTATAACCGTTTATACAAAGGATAAATTTGTTTGTTGTAATTTTTTTGATATATATAAACTTATTGTCCTATAAGATATTAGATACATTTTTCAATTAGCTGATTAAATATTTCCCAGTGATACATTTGGTGGCCTGTATATTTTGTCACAGACATATCACAGGGTATGACCAATTAAGGCACCCTTAAAACAGAAATATTTATAAAGTAGCAGTAAAGGTAAATGTGTAAACTTCAGGGTACAGGTGTATCTTTTTCTGAAATCCTGCTAAGGTGTAACAGTGGTTTTCTAGCACGTCTGTCAATATTTAGCAATATGTATTTAGAGTGTTGACTCAAGGAAAATGTGTTAATTATTGCCATCCATGCATCTACCGCTCTGATTTGAAGAAACTAACAGTTAAATGTATTCTGTTAGATATTTCTGCTAGGTCAGACACCAGTGCACTAAGGCTATATTGAATGCACCAGGAACATGTTGTATCTCATCCAGGACAGACCAACCTCTGTGACAGATATATTTCTGTCTGTGTTCCTTTCTGTACTTGAAATTTTTTTATTGTATGTGTTAGTACAAGAAATAACTTTCTTTCCCTATGAAGAATAATGAAATATCTAATTGAGGCTTTAAGCAGTCTCTTAGTTGAAGTGTAAAGAATTTGACAATATTTAATTGCATACCAGTTGTATATAAGTTCAGAACTTTATCATTTCACTGGCATGCTGTTCTATTATTATTGTCCAATTATACATTCTGTTTGCAGACTGTTCTAGATAAGTACATAAACTGTAATTAGTTTGAGATGTTCTAGTGGTTCTTTGGGACTTTTTGGGATTTTGGGACTTTTTGTCATGTATTTCATGCCAATATCGCATGTCTTCATGTCTAGGGAAAAACTGGAGTGAGAAATAATAATGCACAAAAGTGAAAAAATGTCAAGAAATGTTTTTAAAAATGTCACAAATCTACCCTTTCATTTTATATTCTATATTTATATTCTCTGTACCAATGTCGTAATTCATCCCTGGCTGTTAATACACTTCTACCATGTATTTTTCTAAAACTTGTAAATGAAAATATTGCCACATATTTTTAATCCTTATTAGCTCAATGTATGTTTTTTCACAGTCTGCATATTGTTATTATAATTTATAAATGTTGAATGAAATAGTCTGTTATATGAATATGAAGTATGCAACCCTTCTGGATCCATGCACTTCAACGTCCCTATCTAGCTGTTTCATTACATACTGATAATAGTGAACAAATGTAATATGGGACATGTTCCAAAAGTCTAGTGAAGGATTTGTGAGTTTTAAGTTTGTAGAAGAAAACACAATATCGCTTTCCTACATTCAATGATTCATTGATTCATTCTTGAACAGCATTACAATCTCAGTAATTCTCATTTAACTTGATGCAGAATTAAGAAAACATAAATCTGGACCATTTATACACTGTACATGATTTAAAGGTTTAGTTAGCTAGAATCAAGCATTTCAACATATGTATCATCCCATATTCCAAGAATGAAATATGATTCACTACATAAAATACATTCTGATGTTAAAAAAGATTTTTTTATCAAGAGCTAGATTGAAAATTCAAATTAAAAATTTAAATTTTTGAGTTTTTTATGGTCAAAAACTGTCAGATTCGACTAGGGAGTGTGGTAGAGTGACTGGAAAAAGGTCACTCTAGCCTTTATTTTCTTCCCATGTGCCAAGATAGACTCAGGGCCGCTCCGGCCATGAGACAAGGTGAGAACCTAGCAGCCAGTTACAAGGGGAAGCAAAAAGCCGCCTCTTGTAACTTGTAATTGCGCTCAATATACTAGCAATACTGCCCCCTTTTCACCCCCTCCGACGCTGATTTTTAAGCGCGTAGCGGGAAGGGGGGGTGGCATCGGGGCTGCTGCCTCAGGCGGCGGCAGCCCCAGAATTGACGCTGGATAGACTCCAGGAAGGGTGTTGTCTTTAAACAGAGAACAGATTCTCTGTTTACGTTTAGTAGCCAGGTACTCTATTCCACAGAGAGATTGGAGTTCACCAGTCCGGAGATTGGAGTTCACCTTCCACAGGAAAGCTGTCTTATGGAAAGGCTATGTAAATTTATTTGGAATAGGAGAGTGGGTCTCTCAGCAGGGCACAGCAGGTAGGAGACCTGGCTGTGTTAGGAACTCCCAGAGGAGCTGGGGGTGCCGCCTGCTACTGAAGCAGAGGGAGCCTGTTGCTGTGAGTAAGAGCCAGATTTTGTTGTCTGTGTGGGACATTGAGGAATAGCCAGGAGGCTGAGAAATTCCTTCAAAGACTGTGAGTACAGGGGTGACCCCCAACCTATGTTTTGACTGGTAGTACACAAGGGGCACAGTATAGTGAGGGAACAATTCAAAGTGAAGGTAGTGCCCAGTGGGCAAGGATTTATTTTTATGGTTTGTTTTATAAATGCTGAAATGGTCACCTCTGTTTGAATGACTTACTGGGTAAATAAACCAATGTTTCTTTGAAGAGCCTGTGTGTCCCTGTCTTTATGCTTCTTTTCCTATGCTGCCTGTCCTACCATTTTCTAATTTCCCCCAGATTTACGTGTTCAAGCTGCCAGCTTGTCGCAAGAGTTATTCAAATTCGATTAAAGAAATTCTTTTTTGATTTTATCATACTCTGGTCCTTTAAGAACTTAAATAACTATTCGCCACCTATAAACCTGCCTAATTGCTGTATAAGTCAATGGGAGACATCGAGGGATCAATTTGGAGTTGTTTGCAGCCTTCTTGACTTTCAAGTTTTTTTGGAGAATTCCATTGGAGTTTTTTTTTTTTTTAAATTCGATCTTTTAAAATACTTTGATTGGTTGAATTTTGAGTTCATGGGAGTTTTTAAAATGCACATGAATTTAAAATTCAACCTTTGATAAATGTGCCTCCCAGTGTTGATAAATAGTGAAAGGAAATATTTTAATGTAAGTATTTTAATACTGCGTCTATCGTCTAATAAGATTTTGATCACATTCAGACTTTCAAACACAAAACAATCATAAATAAAACTGCTTTTGTTTCATTCCTAAAACATAAAATTTTCCTAGAACAGTATGTGTTGTACCATAGCATTATACAGTACTGATGTTTCAGCATCCTAATGCCTCACATTACCATTTTTAGAAAACATTTACAAACAGCACTATATTTCTGTACTTTATGATTATATATCAAGTACATTCTTGTAGCAGAATTAAGGGTTGCTTGTTATGATATGCTTCTAATTACTAATACTTACTGTATATATACATGGAATTTAATTCTGTGTGAAATGTGTGTTCTATATATAACAGCCCATGCAGAAAAAGCATCCAGCAGATAAGAATTACTTAGCTTTGCTAGGTTAGTAGATGAACCTTACCTGTTAGCAGCAGGTGAATTCTTTGTTATGTGTTCTCTTCTGCACGTATGATCTGACTAGGTTATTATGTGTATGTGACTTTCTGAAGGAAGTAAATCCTTGATAACTCATTTATTGGGCTTGGCTAGCAGCCTGTACTTCCTACTGTTACAACATCATTTGACTATAACTAAACTATAAGATTAGGATGAAGTGATGTAATTCAATGGTTGGGCAGTTCAAAATTTTGCCATAAAAGGCCTGGACGGACCAGTACCCTCACTAGTGTTCAACTCAGCTCATAAGAGATTACTGGCACAAGCAGATACCTGCAAACACTGCTGCAAGTTCTGTATCATTGAGGTAGGTCTGCCTGAGTTTGTATGTCTTTTTTCACACTTATTGTGTGTGTGTCTATATATATATATATTTATGTATATAAAGTTGAGTGTATGGGGGATACAGCTATAACAGAATAGGGAAAAATGCTGTATGTACATATATGTTCCTTTTTGCATTTGTGCCTTATTTTGTTAACAAGGGTGCATTATTTGAATATTAATTAAATGTATTTATGTCATTTTTCATTCATTACAAATGTTGCGATTTACTGTAAATCTTAATTGTCCTACCTCTAAATTTTAATGCTGATGAATTTCACAACTTTTGACAGCTTTAAATAATGCGTGGGATGGAAAATTACTGCATTTATAGAAGGTTAAAGCTGGGAGACTGTAGTAGCATTAATTAGAATACAAAGAAGATTCCAGTTTTCCTTGTCCTGTAGCTGGGTGTGTTAGCTTCATCTACAACTAAGAACATGTAGCATTTAAGTGGCAGCTTTTCTTATAGAGCTTTCTGCTGACAGAAAGAGTGAAACTTTGCCTAGTTTTTTAATTAGACCAAGTATGTTCTGCACACAGTAACACCTGGTTTATCATTCCCCAGGTAACAGGTACATTTTAAATATTTGCTATCACACAGATTATTAATAGTGGCAAATTTAGTCCAACATAAAAAATACAATATCAGAAAAACTCCACTTTGGTTTATGGGCATATCATCAAATTTGGGGGGGAAGGGGCCACAAGTTTTCTATGATGGGCTTGTACACTAAATATATAAACCAACAAAACAAGGTGGTATTACAAAAATAATCCAGATGTTTTGGCATAATAGCCTTTATTAAGGAGAACGACAATTTGACTGATATAAAATAATTTTTAGCACATTATTTTAAGTAAAAAGGACAGAAAATGTATTCTCTACCATATAGAATAGTGTTTGCTAAAGTACACCTAAAGGCCTAGCTCAACAGGGTCAGATTTGATGGTGAACACTTATTTGGTATCTAAGATATTCTTGGAGCTATGCCTGATACACCAAACATTTTCTGTAAGCTTTTCTGAATTAAGGGGGCCTGAAGAAATGCTGGTCCCCCAAGGCATACATAAACCATATATAGTACATAATATATGTACTATATATAATATAGTACATAATATATGTGTATTTTAATTATACCAATAATACTGCTTCGGTATAATATTTTATTCTGTTAGATGCCCAATACTGCAGAAAATGCTAATGATAGTTGATCTCTTGTATTTAGTGACATTCCCTAATATCTCCTTCTTGAGAAGAAAGGCTTATTTAAATAATGTGGACATATAATTAATCCTTAGCAACAAAAGGCATTGTAACTCTGACCAAGTTGACTCTGAATCAAGTAAAAATGTCAGAAGTATTTCCTTATTCTCACAGTGGAAGCAGGAATAATATACAGAACCAATATGAAACACCAGTGCACACTGATAATGCAGCAATACACAGAAAGAAGTGAACAAGCTTCTGCATGTAATTGAATTACATCATATTCTAAAATAAGATACTGAAAAAGGGAATATCCTTTTGGTAGTTTAATGGTCTATATTTGTATATCAAGTATGTATAATTGCATCATCAGGAAGTGTCAGAATGGTGTGGGCTTCAATCATTGTAATTATGCTAATAGTGCATCACTATGTTGTGAATTCATTATAGTAATGTCTGTTTGTGTTATTAAGTGAAACCGAAATCAATTTGATTCATTGCAACTCCTAGAGATGGCAACTTAAATGTGAAACTAATCCAGGAGAAATGAAACAAAGATATTTAGTCATGGTGAAAAAAACAGACAGGCAGTCATGTATTTTTAATTTAATTTATAATTTTAGAGGGTGTAGTATGTTGCCGGCCTGAGTTAGCATTTGTAATATAAATCAGAACTTTATTTACTGAGGTGTTGCTTCCCTACAGATGTTATGAAATATTCTTGTGACAAGAAAGATTAAAGCTAGGACTGTATTTGTTCAGTAGTGTGCCCGTATCTTCTTATTTCATGTTTGCCTCTAACCACCTCATTTGGGAAGTGACCATGCTAATTTTGCAGTATAAATATTAAGTGGACATTATAGCGATCATAGTAATATCACTAGACGTTACAGAGACTACAATAAAATTGTTTTAGATCCAGCCAAGCATGTAGAGGTATCCAGAAAGCTACCAATTATGGGAAGGCTATCTCCAATAGAAATTAAATTAATCTGTTATAACAAAACAGCAATTTGAACTTGATCCCAACTAAGAAAGTATTCATTCTTATTACAGTCAAACCAATCCTATTGGGTTTATTTAATTTTAAAATCTTTTCTTAGTAGACTTAAAGTATGGAGACCCAAATTAAATAAAGACCACTTATACAGAAAACCCCAAGTTCCAAGAATTCTGGATACCAGATCCCATACCTGTAATAAGATGACATTTTTCCCATATACTGATATCAGTTAGTAAACCATTAGACCCTTTATATAATCATTAAGACTGCTACCCTAATCGCTAGCTCAACATGGCTATGTAATAAAAACAATAACAATTTTATAAAGCTTTGTTTGTTGGAAAGGCACTCACGTCTGAGCAATGGTGCATTCAAAAATTATAGCTTGATAAACTTAAGCAAGCATTGTAGGCTAAAGTAACACTTGATTGTTCTTACCAGAAACAGTTTGAAAGCTCTGACTTATTTGACTAACCAGAAGTTTTGTGTTAAATAAGGCTTTCTGGGCACAATTAACTTGGTCAATACGTTTTCCTAATTATTATTTTAAGGGAATTTAACTTTACTATGCAATCAACAAAATATAGAAATTATTACCCTTCCCTTTTATCTGCCTCATATCCCATTTAAGAGACTATAATGATAGAGATTTCATATTGCTCTTAAGATTTGTTACACTTCAGGAAAATGTAAAGTTAATTTTATAAATTAACACATAGGGGTTATTTATCAAGGTCTGAATTTATCTCAGTATTTCTAAAGGTTGCCATAGACACAGAGATCTGCTCATCTTATAACTTCAGAGCTTTGTTCGAAAAGTATGTAATTTTCAGACTTTTCTGCAAATACTACGACTTTTTGGTCCAAAATCCCTGAATTCATCTGATATTGGTACGGACAGCAACACAGACACTAGGGGGGAGATTCATCAAAGAGTGAAGTTCCGCCACTAGAGGGAAATTACACAGCTCTCAATTCATTTCTATGGGATTTTGAAAGGCGTATTCATCAAAGGGTGAAGTGAAAGTTCACCTTTTGATGAATACACCTTTCAAAATCCCATAGAAATGAATTGAGATCTGTGTAATTTCCCTCTAGTGGTGGCACTTCACTCTTCACTTCACTCTTTGATGAAACTCCCCCTAGGACCTTCCCCTTTGACTTATACAGGACCTCAAGAGCTTTGAGATGCTGGATTTTTGGAGTCCATTGGACTAAATTCTGAATAATTTACATTTTCATTTTAGTCCCAAAACTACAAATTATTTGAATTTCGGATATTTGGTGCTTGATAAATAACCCCCTAAATATACTGTTAGATTTAATCACTTTATTCACCATTTGAATGGTCCAAACTATATAAACCTGAAATTAGGAGAATGGCCCCCTAAATCTGCTGTTTCATTTTGAGAGTTTATTCAACAAACCCACCCTTTTATTATAATATTATTATACTGTGCTCTGTAACTTGGCGCTACAGAAATACATGATTGACTATATGTCAGTGTATGCAAATTAAATTGTTCATATTGGGGATGCCCAGAATCCAGAATTTGGAATGGGAAACTGAAAAACCAGGTTAACCTGCTCTACATGGAAATATAAATATACATTTCTATGTGCAAAGTATAAATTAGAAACCGTGTAATAGCAATGCTAATATATTGCTTGCTGTCATTATCTTTTTTTTCAGGCTGAAAGTCTGACCTGTAAAACATGACTTTTTATGATGGCCAGTATCCATTTTATCCTCATAAAAGAAGACAATGGGACTTTAATGTCCAGTGCATCATTATCATCATTGTCTTTCTGGTTTTTGCCCTGTCCTTCATCGTCATTTTTCCTGGAATTAGAGGCAGAGGGGTAAGTAAAATATGACTATTAATTGTATAAGCTGTGTTCATATTTGTTAGTTAGAATCTGTCATTAGATACACAAACCATTTTCTGAAAACCCTTGTGATTGGAGAGAGGAACAGACATGCAAACAGCTTTAATATTAAAATGAGAAACAATTTTCTCAAAATAGAAAATTATTTGTACATTTTATAAGGCAAATTACTTAAAAAGTTGCATAAGAGAGCAGTCTGTAGTTTTTTCAACTCATCCATAGTAACTAATCTGCAGGTTGCAGTACTTCTATGGTGTATGTATTTAACTGGATTTTAGGAGCTAATACACCACAATGAAACGTTGCATCTTTTATTGCACTTTGCCACCTTAAAGCTGCTGAATTGCCATTTTAGCCTATGGGGGACCTCACAGAACCTGTCCTGAAAATTTTTGTAAGCTCTAAGAATTCAAAGGATTTTGCACAAAATCGTTAGAATCGTTCTATTAGAATAATGCAATTAAACGTTTCGAACGATTTTATTTGATCAAAAATGGAACTATTCAATCAAAATAGGTCAATTTTAGATTGAAAAAACCCTTTAAAAAATTAGAGGGTCGAAAATTCGGCCCTTAGTAAATTTGCCCCTTAGACTCACATTTATAGTAACAGTAGAGTCTGAAGTGGTGATGGTGCTCTATCCAGGTTGAGCTATTTTCTTAAAGAAGCACTAGCCCACAAACTGATTTGATTACCTAGGCTGTATTGGCAGAGATTCCTTGTGCTCATTTCACTTTATTTATTTATTTTCTGAATTGTCTGAATATTGCTAGATGTAAAACACTTGTTAGCATGCTTAGGAATTAATGATTATTTTACTTTTGCCTATAAGCCGGGATATAATAAGCACTTTATGTATGTTCTCATTCTAAAATAGGAATATTATTGTTAGGTGTAAGAAGTATATGCACAAGGAACAAATAAATATAGCCTATGCTTTATGAAAATGTTGTTTTGCTTTATTATATAATTTATTAAAACCAGAACGCTACACTTTAATTACATTAAGAGACACAGCTAATTAAGATCATTAGATAGATGTAGTCTAAATATATTGTCTTTTATTCTTGTCACTTAGGGGCAGATTTACTAAATTCACATGTATTCACATGAAGGATTCAAATATTCAATAAAATTTTCAAAAAAATTCGAATTAGAATTTTGAATATGCAAATTAGGCAAATTCGACCAAAGTCGACCATCGAATATTCGAATTCGAATGATTCGAATATTCGAATGTAATTTTATTCGAATATTCGAACGAAATTTTATTCGAAAATTCGATGGTCAAATACTTCCCCTTTAAACTTAAATTCGATCACTTACTTCGCAAGATTAAACTTACTGAAATGGGGATCATTCCCTAAGATCGAATAGGAAAAATTTGATTGATTGTTTAAAAATCGTTCGAAAATTCGTTTCTAATTCGATCGAATTTCCCTATTCGATCGATCCAATTGCGCTAAAAAAATTCGAATTTGAAATTCAAATTAGAATTTTTTTAATTCCCCACTATCCCCCCACTAATTTCGAATGGCAAAAAAATTCGAAATACGACCCTTAGTAAATCTGCCCCTTAAGTTTGGTTAAAAGTGAGCTACTAGTCACCAACATATTCAGCTATCACTTTATTTTATAAGGAGGCACAATTATCAAAGTTTGAATTTCAAATTCATGTGCATTTTTTAGAACTCCCCTAAACCCCCATAAATTAGCAATTCACCTAAACAAAATGTGTTAATAAAATTAAACCTGAAAATTCGAATCCAATTTTATCAACTTCAATTCAGAAAGTCTGCAAACATATCGTTAGGTGATTTTAACTCTCATTTTTTATGGAAAAGGAAATAAGCAAACAGATTCACACATGATACATCACATGATATATTCTTATTAAATGGGACCTTTCACCGTTAGAAATAATTCAAAATTTTAACATGTTAGCAAAATATACTTTGCTTACAATACTTTTAAAAGTGGAAAAAATTTGACCCTGAAAGTTTTTTTAAAGGGGTTTTTCGATTGAAAATTGACCTCTTTAGATAGAATAGGTTCATTATTGATCAAATAAAAATCGTTTGAATTGTTCAATTGCATTGTTCAAATTCTTGGAACTTAGAAATATTTTCAGAACAGGTTCTATGAGGTCCCCCATAGGCTAAAATGACAATTCGGCAGCTTTAAGGCGGTGAAGTGTTGAAGTCAAAGGATTTTAAAGGGTCAGTACTTCCGACCTGTTGTATATTCACATTTTTTCAATTCAAATCAAGTTTTGGGCTATTTCGATAGTCGAAGTAGCCCAAAATTACTTCAAAATTTAAATCTTTTTAATTCAAATATTCACTTCGACCCTTAGTAAATGTGCCCCTATATTTATTGTTTATGTTATGAATTACACAATCACAGCAAGCAGGCAGGAGCCATTTTGTGGCAATTTGTTATTAAGACAAATTGTGTATCACCCCAGCATCTTGTGTATGCACCAGAATGGGGGACATGATGCCCATGCCTAGTGGCCTACACAATTATAGAGCCTGAGGAGGTAAGGGTACATTTGAGGAGTGCAGTAATATCTAGGAATTGCTGAATGGAAAGTGAAAGTAATTGACTGCCCCACCTCTGTGCCTCAGGCATTGAGGCTGGGCAGATAATAACTGATTGACAGCTCAGATATTTCAAAACATTTACAGGTGTGGATGGGATAATGAAAAAAATATTGTGTTCCATGTTTCGTGTGCAGAGGACTTTCATTATTCAGCTTTTTATGTGTAGGTGACAGGTCAGCTTTAACTTTAACTTACAAGTACTAGACAATCCCAGACAGGGCCACCATCAGAAATCACGGGGCCCTGCACAACAACATTTTTGGGGCCCCCTGGGCCTCGCCCACCTAGATGCCCAAGCCCCACCCCTGATCCCACCACTCCACATCAAAGTTAACAGACCACACAGACATCAGTGCTAAAAAAAGTAACCCCCCCAACACACATTGATGGTCAGGGCTCCCTTAGAAAAAAAACATTGGCACCAGGGCCCCTCTTACAAGTTAAAAAAAATTGAGGCCCCAAAAAATATTAGAAAAAAAAAAACATTGGTGCCAGGGCCCCCTTACAAGTTAAAAAAAAAACTATGGCACCAAAAAATATTTTTTTAAAAAAACCTTGGCGCCAGGGCCCACTTACAAGTTAAAAAAATTGCCCCAAAAACAATTTTTTTTTAAAAATTGGTGGCAGGGGCCTATAGAGTACTAAAGTAAAACATAGTTGGCCAGGGGATTAAAAAAACCCACAGTGGTGTCAGTAGAATTGAACTCTTGGCTTCAGGAGTGTCGGCTCCTTTCGTGACATCGGGTATTTTCACCGCTTCAGGACTTCATTGTTAGCTACTTCGTGACTTTGGGTCTTTCCGCTGCTCCAGGACTTCAGTTGTTTGGCACTTCCGCATTCTGCTGGAACATCGGAAGACGCTCGTAAGAGGGGGCCCATCTCTTAAAAAAGTGCAGCACTGCCGTGCCCCCCTTCAGGCCTGGGCCCGGGACACTTGTCCCCCCTGTCCCCCCCTGGTGGCAGCCCTGATCCCAGACAAGTTTATCTTTTTTTTCCTGTAAAGCATAACAATTAAAAATATGTGACAATTATTATATCCTAATGGCAACATTACAGCTCTAATTTTATTAAAAATTATTTAATTTAAAATACCACTGAATTGTTTCAAATTAAATATTTAATTCTTAGTAATTTTATATTTCAAATTAAGATGGTACTTTTACCTTCACAGAGAATATCGTGGGCATGCCGAATCATAACAAGTCTATTTATTGGAGCTGTAATTGTTGGTAAGTATATATTTGCATATTTTTATTGTGTGATATCTGTGTCACAGAACAGTATAGATTTACTTTGTATTCCAAAAAGAATAATAAAATTTTTTGGATGTGGGTTTATCTTAAATATTAAATATTCTATAGTTTAAAAAAGACTACAGTTGTAGTTACAGTCAAGTGGTAAAAATTTCACTGAAAGGACTTGTATAATGTATAAGTAACATCACTTGATTAATATCATTTGCTATCTACAGCTGTTAACTTTACCTCAGATTGGGAAGTCGGATCAGTGAGTGCAACAACTACATATAAATCCTTCAGTAATTCTGTTGTAAATGCTGATGTTGGACTACACATCGGGCTTAATGGTATTAACGTTACTTTGAAAGGTAAGGCAAGTTATATTTCTAATAATAAATACCTGAAAATTTTCTAACTCTGGAGATGCAATATTATGAAAATATAGGGGTCTATTTATTAAACCTAGAATTATTCTGGTCAAGTTTTTAAGGGGAATTTTTTTATTTTTGATAGGGAAAAAAAGACTTTTTGATACTTATGTTCCAAAGCTGCTAAAATTCAAATCTCAAAATACTCCAAATAAAACGTGTTGAAGTTATGTAAAAGTCAGTGACAGTTGGAACATGTTTTTTGCCTTCATGTTTGTCAAGAGTCTTGGGCTGTTTGATGCTGGTATTCATTCAGTAATCCTGAATCCTGTGGTCTTGTTTGTTAATATGATAAATTCTAAAAGTCTAATGATTTGAATTGTCTAACAATTATGTTGAGACTTCTTCCGCATTTACGATTTTTGATCAGAATTTTTAGTAAAGTAAACCAGATTGTGGTTGGGAGTTAGGTCAAATTTTAATTTAGAGGGGGTTATTTACTAATGTCCAATTTTTTATGGTTGGAGTTTTATAGGGGAAAACACAATTTTTTATAGAAAAAAAACACAAATATTTCAAGATTTACTAAACCCAGAGGTTGCTAAAAATCTGGATAAAAAGTACTTCATCTTAAACCTGTCGAGGTCATGTAGAAGTCAATGGCAGATTTCCCTTTTACAATTGGAAGATAACTTGATCTGCGCTGGGGTTTTGTACAGTAAAATTTGTGGTTTTTATAAGCTGAAACCTGCTCAGAAGGTACATATGTGGAAGGGGGTTAGGTCGAAGTGGTTTTACTAAAATAATGAGAAATTTTCTGATGGTAGTAAATAACCCCTTAATATAATGGGAAAAATTGAGTTTTGATAAATAGCCCTCATAATGTTTGTAAATGGATCTGGAGAAACATTTTTATGTATTTTATATATCATACCGAGCTAGAAGATTACATGGATTTGATATAGTTCCTGAACTTCAGTTTCCATCAGCTATCAGCTAGGATTTGTCATTTATTTGAAAGGACTCTAACATATTATAATCAAAATTAAATGCAAACTTTGTGTATAAATAAAGATTTTATTTACCACCAAAAATCTTATCTGTACAAAATGTTTTACTGGCATAAATTCAGCAAAACAGCTATTC
This sequence comes from Xenopus borealis, assembly GCA_024363595.1. NCBI lineage: Eukaryota > Metazoa > Chordata > Amphibia > Anura > Pipidae > Xenopus > Xenopus borealis. The sequence continues at coordinate 48,964,152 of CM044436.1, read as the reverse complement.
AGTATGACACAAAGTATTTTTCATCAATGCCTTCTTTTAATACATGGATCTCTTTATTTGCACCTTTATTTATTGGCAATAAATCCAATTCATTTATTTGTTTCATCCATTTATATTTCTTTAAATGCATACTAAGCTGCCTTAGCAGGCCATAATCCCTTATCAATGGAGCTTACTAATGCCATCAGTTATATAATCCATGCTTAGAGATGCAATTTATGTTACATGGCTCACTGATATTTGTGTATTTTAATGGATAATGTACCCTCAGTTGTAAAATATGAGGATATTATTGGAGTTCCATGTCCATATCCTGTTTTATACTAAAGGGTACATTATTCACCATATTATGCACCAACTCACTGGTATTTGTGTTTTATAATAGATAATGTACCCCCTGTTGGAAATATGAGGATATTAGATGTCACCTTGGAGTTCCATGACCTGCATGAAAGCAATTAGCCTTAAACCTATAGCATGCACATGACTATGGAACTCTTTGGTGACATAAATTATGCTTATATTTTATAATATACTAGACATTAAGCCCGTTAAATTAACGGGCTCTAGAACATATGTAGTCAAACATTTATAAAAAACAGAATTGTTCTAGGCGAATTTTCGCCTGCGCTGCGCAAACGTGCGAAATTACGCTCTGGTCAGCGAACGGGAACATATTTACGTTTTTCAGACTGTCACCCACAATGGTAAAACATGCCACAGCGTAAGGGTGCG
>CM044436.1:48931784-48957460 GCA_024363595.1 Xenopus borealis | reverse complement strand
GGTGGCCTGAGTTTTAATTCTGAAGTAAGTACTACAGCAAGGAATGTGTCTGCACTTTTTATGTATCTTTCGGATTTCACGTATTCAAGTTTACTCCAACATTCCAAAAACATACAGACATGTTAACTGGCTGCTGATACAGTTGACTCTAGATTCAATTGCCATATAATAACTAATGTAATAATAATAAAGCTACTTTATTTCCAGTCCAGTGTCATTTTAGAAATGTAACTGTTCCTGCATTATAGATCCTGAGCAAGTGGCGAGAAGCCATGAAACGCGTTGAGTAGCCGCTATTTTTTTGTCCTTGCACACTCCTAAATATGGATGTTTTTTAAATGGATCCAATAAAGGCTTGATTTTTAACTATTTTCTCCAGTGGTGCTCCGTGTTATATTGTTCCCTGCATTATAGATACCTAGTGCAATTAAAATGAAATTATAATAAATATTGTCTCCAAAAACAAATATTATGCCAAATGTAAAGTGTCTGTATGTTAAATAATGGTTTCAAACTGTGAAATATGTCCTTTAAAAAATTATACAATGGCCCTCTCTGTATGTCAGTTGATGTTTACATACCAGCTGGAATACTCTGCAGTGTCAGTTTAGAAGCTAAGAATTACAGCAGGCTTGAGCTGAATCAAATAAACTGTGATCATGGCAGTGGCTCAGAGTAATCTGGACATTCACATTTAATTTATAAATTCAACCTTTAAAGAATAAGGGTATTTCTTTTTTAGCTTTGTTAGTTCAAAAAGGCAATATCTATGAGTGGTACAGTATATTTTATTTTTTTATTTTAGTGGATCTTATACAATACACAAGAGTTTACATAAGTCTTTTGACCAGCTAAATGTACACATAAAGCCTATTGACTTTACAGTGTTAGCCATGCAGTAGAACCCATTAACTCTTGTAGTCGTGTAGGCGACCATTGTAACAACACATATGCAAAATCTTGACTTAATTGTCTGAGATTTTCAAACCAATACTAAGCTATGGACAATGTTTTTATTTTTTGGTGATTCAATCAGTATTGATTGATGTTTCTGGAGTCCTCGCCATGATGTCTATGATAACTGGTAAAAATTAGAACCATAACAAATACATCTGATCGTTATTATCCAGTATTTGTGGTTATAATTATTAACAATATTTATGGATCAACTGGAATTGATCATGCCACAATCATTTATTGATCAGTCCTAAAATACTGCAGTTGAGCAAAATTTGTGCTGAGCAGCTAGTTTGCAAGCTACCAAGTTGTGGTGCTATATGTAATAAAAAAAAAAAACATGGCATTAGTAATGAATTGTGCTGGGTAGACTGTGAATGACACAACCAGCAAGCATGTATGTATAAGTTTACACATGCAATGCAAATGCCTTATGTATAGAAGTGTTCATGTTTTAAAGTTCTTTATGTAGTTTTTATAGCCACAACGATTCTAGAATAAAACTAACCTATACATTTTATGTCCCTGTACCCTGGTGCTATATTGAACAAGGAGGCAGAAATTTCAGGAACATGTGATGTACAGTGGAAAAAAAAAGATTTGTTATGTAGCCTTTTACTTTTGACTTAAAAAAAACTCCTATCCAGTATATTCATATACCAGAGTGTAGTTTATTTACTATAAGGCAATTTGGCTTTAAATATTATAATGCTTTATTATTAAGCATGCTATTATGCTTTGCCTTTCCCCTGACTCTCAATCAGTTAGTTGGTTAGTTATTTGGAATTATGTTGTTTATACATTTGGCCAGAGTTTTCATCCTCAGGCAAAAATCTTGTTTGCATGGATATGAAGTGTGCTTGTAATAATGATACATGAGAGTTAACAAAAAATTAATTATTATATACATTCTTTGGCATGGATTTTCAGGATTTTTATAGAGCCAAACAGGAAAGAAAAAGTCCTAACAGTCTTGCATCAGACTATTGACATTATGTTTCCTTCAGTAAATTTGCTTTCAAAAATGTGAAGAATTCTATATTATTTTTCCAGATCAGATTCTATGGTGCTTGTGACAAATTAAACTGCAGATGTACCCGACATTAATGGTGCATCTAGTCTATATACTATACTGTACCTTAACTTACATTTTAATGGGAAAATGGGTGCGGCTGCCAATAAAAAATGCTTGTAACACTGGGTGTAAAGGGGCTGTTTATATAGGAATTTGGTCTTGATAGGACCGCCTACTAACAATGCATTATCATATTCATGCCCCCAAGACTATGTGTGTGTGAAAAAACCTGCTTATTAAGCCTCGGTAGAGACTTGAGTTATATTTAAGTATATACATTTATGTTTAAGAATGCTATATTGTAATTGTATCTAATGGGATGACCGAGTGGTAAAGGCTTTGGACTTAAGATCTAAAGGGTCCTGGTTCGATTCCCACTCCTAGTTACAAAAATCTTTTGACATATTCTTAGGGACATGAAATGCTTTGATGCCTGTGGACATGATGTATCATGCCCTAAATATTGTCATTAGTGGATAAAATTCTACATTTCCTGTACATGCCCAGACTTGTTTTACTGAAACAATATGGTTGCAGTTTTTCACTATAAGGATGTATCTCGGCTTCACAAAGGCATATGCTAGAAATTGAGGCTGTTTGATATTAGAAAGGGGCGTTCTTTAGGTGTGGTTTGGGACGGTCGAATGGGCGTGGTTGTGGGTGGAGTGGGTGGGGTTATGGGCGGGGAAAAGGGCGTGTCGACCTGTCAAATTAAGTTTGACGAAAGGTATATACGTTATACTACTGCCAGATAAACTGTATATTGTGGACTAGCTGAGAAAAAATAATTAATCTATACACCCAAACTGAATACTTAAGCAACAGTTAGTTTATATCATATTAAGTGGCATATTAAAGAATCAAAACCCATTTATTTATGGGGAGGGGTCAAACACTAAGCTACAAAAAAATAATAAAAAAACATAATCTCTGTTTTTGACTGCACAACAATTAATGAATTAATCTCTTCTTTTTTATATTTCAGGGTGGCATTTTGCTCTTGGATAATCAGCAATATCCTCTTTTCCATGCCGTCTTTCATTTATGGTGCTTATATGACTTTGGTGACAGCAGCTTTCATTATCTTCTCACTAATTTCCTTCTCCACTGTTAAAAATGTCTCATTTTGTAATATTCAATTTGGAACTGATGTTCTGAAAACAGAGTTTGGAGCTTCTTTTTGGCTGACTCTTGCAACAGGTGAGATTGGGACTTTAGAACAAAAGCACACTAAGTAAACAATACATGCAGCTGATTTATCTTTGGTATGCATTACTTCCTCTTAGTAGTCCTATATGAAGGCAAAGGCTTCCATTTTCAAAATATAAGCCTTGTTACTGAGGTGTGCAGAATATCATACTGCTTACCTCCATAGCGAGTCAGTTTCAACAGTAGAACCATTTTCTAGAGTAGTAAATGTACCCCTGTTATTTGCATGCATGTTTATACTGTATACTGTGCACTCAAGAATTACATTAAAGAAATAAGGAAAGTGTATTTGCACTTTTAAATATTATGTGACATGTATGTTTGATGTACAAATACAGAATAATGTATATGAACTTTATATCACACATACAGATGCAGTCACTTGGATTTTTAAGTTTAATGCATCGTGACTCAGGGCTAATTGAAGAAACTGTGTTATCTAAAGTTATCTTAACTCATTTAATGCATTTAACCTTTTCATTGGCATACCAAAGCCCCATTGTTTTCAATGGTGAACTCTTTAATTGGATGGGATGCTGTGACACAATATTCTGTGCTAAGTGGGATAAATGAGATAGATGAGTTAAGTCACGACGCATTTAACTTACAAATCCAAGTGACTGCATCTGTAGAGGCACATTTACTAAAGGTCGAAGTGAATTTTCAAATAAAATTCGAATTTTTTTTTAATTTTGGGCTACTTTGACTATTGAATAGCCCAAAATTGATTTTGAATTGAAAAAAATTTGAAAATACTTTCTTGAAGTACTGTCCCTTTAAAAAACTTAGAATTGACCATTTGCCGAATTGCTATGTTAGCCTATGGGGACCTCCTAGAACCTATAGCCAAAATTTGGCTTAGTTTTAAGAATTTGAAGTTTTTTATTTAAAAATCGTTCGATCAATTGATTTGAACGATTTCTATGATTGATCAAACGATTTTACTTCAATTGTAAATGGGAAATTTAAAACAAACATACCTTCAATAGTCGAAGTTTTTGAATTTGATGGTCGAATTTCAAAGATTTAGCACTTTGATATTTGCCCCTTAGTAGATCTGCCCCATAGTGCCTGCCACTTTTAAAGAATAATCCAAAAGAATAATGAAGATATTTAGATTGTACATATTCAGAGGAGCTGAGCAAAGACAATGAATACAGTCACATGCTACTGAATTAAACTGAACTCTCGGTAGACGCTGTGGACCAGTAATAATAAATGACCAGTCCAGCTTAAGTCTTTCTATATTTTCCGTTTTATATAACATAATTCCATACATAAAAGCACCCTGTTGTGCATGATTATGTGTACCTTTCAGTTCTTTGCTAGATAGCATTAATAGATTTAAATTAAGAATATTTTTTAACTATTTTAGGAAACTAGACCATAAAAAAATTTAAGATTTACAATTGTGTTGTATTTTTTTTTAGGTCTTCTATGCTTTTTCATTGGGATAACATTTATTGTGCTGGATCGTTGTGTCCCTGAAAAACTGAAAGTTTTTTTTAACACTATTGAGGAAGATGAAGAAGAAAACTACCAAGAATTTTTTGTTAATGAATATTGCCGTCACCCAGATGTATGAGTTCCTGAATGAACTGTGAACTTTATGTCAGCTTTTTAACTGATTGATCGGACAAAATGATCTTGACATAAGCCAATAGCATTTCTAAACACAAAATTGACAGTACTAAATATTGCATTTTACTTGACTGAAGAGGAGGATGATGAGGAATATTTCACACAAATAATTTGCACAGCATAAGAAAGCTTCAATAAGAAAGCTTCAATAGATGTTTTCCCAGATATGGGAGATCACATAGGAACTCATGTGAGCATCTGATATATATTTTTGGTTGAACTGCTATGACCTACTGAATGGACAGCAATATTATTCCTAATCTCTTCATTGCCAACATCATTGCCAACATTTCAAATCTGCAGTTAGTATTGCATTAGTTGCATATTCTCAACTTACATACAACTCAAACTTACAAACGGGAGCCTCACAGGTTGGACTACTGAAAATGACTAGTGATGGGCGAATTTATTCACAATTTTTTTTGCCAATTCGAGAATTTCGCTGGAAATTCGCAAATTTTTCGGCGAAACGGGGTAGATTCACCCATCACTAAAAATGACTGTTGGGTCAACAACTGCAGGAGAGTTGCAGATGTGACACCCCTGCATTAAAATAAGTTAAGAACCACGTTACATTAATGTAAATGTTTTTTTATAGGAATTGATGGATATTGTTTACATGTGACTTAATGTTAACTTAAAATAAAATAAAATAAACTAATATGTTTAGACATTCATATTCATATTCTTGTATATACAGATTTGACCAAGGTGATCCTTTACATTGGCCAACCACACACCCTGTTTTTTATTTAATAAGATAATAATACTTCAGGCATAAGGGACATTTCAGTTAGTTGATATAATTACAAATATATTACTGCTAGATACCCTAAAATGCTTCCATGCAATAAAAGCTTGAAGAAGGCTTCTAGTGTCATGACATCATATCCCTTTGTGGGAAAAATATATAGTATATAAGGTTTACTTCTACACATAGAATCAAGAAATATTAAATAAAGAAATCATGAATTATCCAAGGTCCTCGCTGATAGGCTTTGTTTAATTCTTCCTTCTATAATCTACGAGACCCAAAATGGCTTTATTAAGAATAGATCAGGATTAAAGAATATTAGGGCTTTGATTCATATTTTATATTTTGCCAAAAAATACAAAATTCCTAGTTTGGAGGGGAGCTAGGTTTCCACCTTTTGAGATATTGAAATGGATGAGACAGGGCTGTCCTTTGTCGCTCCTTTTATTTAATATTGCATTAGAACCGACTAATCCGTTTCCTTGATCAATCTAAATTAATCAAGGGAATTACTATTAACAGTAGGCGTCTTAAGGTATTAGCCTTTGCAGATGATTTATTATTCACTTAAGGTTGTTTTTGTGTAGTGATGGTCAAATATACCCTGTTTCGCTTTGCCGAAAAATTAGCGAATTTCCAGCAAAATTCGCGGCACATTTTTGACGCGTCGCGTCAACTTTGACGCATCGCGTAGTTTTCATTGCGTTGTGTCGTTTTCATCGCATCAAAAATGACACACAACTCGTTTTTTTTCAGAGAACTTTCATTGGCGTTTTGCAAATTTATTCGCCAGCGGCGAATCGTGGGAATTCGCCACGAATTAGCCCCTGGCGAATAAATTCGCCCATCACTATTTTTGATTTATTCCAAGACTTTCTGTCTTTTTCTGGCTACAAGTCAATGTTGAGAAATCGGAAGTAAATTAAAATATATGGTTCTTTTTCTAATTCTCTACTTAGGAAATTTCAACAAAAAAACCAATCAGACCAAATATTTAGGATTAATAATTCCTTGAGAAGTTAGTAATTTATATTTTTTGAATATTTCTCCAGCCTGTCAAAAGGTTTTTTCCATGTGTAAAAAATGGGCCAATTCTCCCCTTAATATTAAGGGACGAGCACTCTTTTTCAAATCTTTGACATTTCCCAAGCTAATATATCCTTTAATTAATGTCCCTTTGCTTATAAAACATTATGATATTAAGAAACTCAACTCTGCTTTAAAATATTTATTTGGAATGGTGAAAAAGCAAAAACTGAAGTTAAGCTCCTTATTTTAGAGCTTTTAATTGATCAGCCCTCACCAGATATCTTATTGAGTGGATCTCTCAAGGCAATAAAGTTACAAACCCTGACATTGAGATCTTTCAAGAACCCTTCTTTGATATATTATTTGTTTTGCATAGCAAATGGGGAAAAGTTCCTTGTGATTTTAAGAGGAATCCTATTTATCATGATTGTATTTATGTGTGGAAATATTTATTTTCTAGACACAGATATAGTTATACAGAAACCCATTTCATGCCAGCTAAACTTTTACTCAAACCATCAGATTATCAAAAGTCTGATACTTTTGTATTTTCTATAAAGAGAAATTTACAGGTCTTAGTAAAAGACATATTTGATCCACTTCAGAAATCCTTAAAATCTTATATCCTTAATATAAACTTCATGATTTTGATAGATATTATTTTGCTTGTCAATATGGTCTTTCTCTATTATATAATAACAAAAACCTGGTTTTAGCTTACCACAAGCTAGCAGAATTTTTGGAACTCCCTTGCTTGATCTCTAATTGCTCTCTGTCTAAAAATTTTTGGAATGGTTATGGTTTAGACTCCACTATCAAAATCTTCTATCAAATGGACTGAATTTTTACATTGTCAAGTGTCTTCCTCAGATCTAGTGAAATCTATTAATGATTACAATAAATTAATTTTAGCAGAGAGTTGGAGGATACAACATTTTAAGATTATCCACCTAGGCTATGGGAAAATCTTCTCGAAAAATGTAAGGTCCTGTCCAAAGATTGATCTATTATATATTATATTATAATTATAAACTGAAGGCAAAAAATTAATTGTCTCTGTGCTTTGCTTTATTACATTTAGATAATGTAATGATTTCTTCAGTTCCTAAAACATGAGAATAAATTATTGGCTGTTTTTTTTTCTAGCTGCTTCTAAGAAAGTTTTATTTAATTCCTGGTGACAAAAATAACCCCCCTCATTATATATAGACACCATTCTTATACAAACCAGCTTAGCTGGCAAGAATCCTTATTATCTAAAACCAAAGGGAATAAGTCCAAAGATTCTTTTAGGCTGATTTTGTCTCCTTATTTTGAAGTTGCTAGTTCTAATACTGGTGATCAAATAATGCGGTTTCTTCAATTGTAAAATGTTCTTTCCAGCATTCCACTCGATGAATGGGCGTTTTTCTTTCTTTTATTATTTGTACATCCATTGGCTTAGTTAATTTTAGTTAGTTCTTGCTAGTTTTCTTGAATGGTATACATTTTTGATAATTCCATGTGATCGTATCGTATATAACATTCTTTTTATCTGCATATCTTTTGTTTTAATATTGAATTAATTTGTTTAATAGGAAAATCAAATAAAATGTTTTCAAAATAAAAATAGAATTAAGAAATAAAAGTCCTCATTTACTGCTGAGTACAGGCAGGGCTGTATAACCCTGGGACAATTGATAGAAAGTGAGTGAATTTTTCCTGTAGTGAGCTCTAATCTCACATTTTTATAAATCTGCCCCTTGCTAGTGATGGGTGAATCGGCGGCATTTCCCTGAATTTTTTGCAAATTTCTAGAGAAAGTTGAGAAAGGCAAAAAATTTGCGAAGCGCCGCATTCCGTTTTGGACGCACACGTACGTTTTTGGACATCAGCGCCCATTGCCAGCATCGAAAACATGGAAAATTCACCAGCGTCTCATTTTGAATGCGCACGACAGGCAAAATTTCACTTGCGTTTCGCAAATTAATTCATCTGCGGTGAATCGTGGGAATTCAGAATCAACCCATGATGTAGCCTACAACAACTCATGACTGCACTTACAGAACCACAAGTTGCATGAACTTCTGTAAATAATGGAGATTACTGATGGGCGTTTCGCTTTGCTGAATTTCTAGAAAAATTCTGCGTTTCGCGAATTGTGGGAATTCGCCCATCACTAGTAGATATTGCCTAAATTAAATTATACCATAGTTTAAAATTTACTAAAAAAATACATGAAGCTAAGTCATGGTAGCACTCACATATGTACAGTGCAGTTTACTAGTAATGTACAACAACCACTGTCTTTAATAAGACCTCATTTCAGATCTTGAAGTTATTATTATATTAAATTATTTAGAACAAAGGCTATGTAATAGCATACATTATTTCTAATGCAAGTGTATGTGCGATCATCGAACGAACGATCGAATAGTAAAAATTCGATCGCTCAATTAATTGTTCGAATCAATTGATTAGAATATTTTTATCGATCGATCAAATTTTTTTTATTCAATCAAAAATTCTAGCGAACTAGGTGGTCGAATAGGGGAAGTTCTTCGACCATCGAATAGTCGAATATTCGATTGAAATTTTATTTGAATATTCAAATTATTCGAATTTTACGCAAATTCGATCGAACTTCAAATTCTTCACGAAAATTTTGTAAATCTGCCCCTTAGTGAGGAATGGTTAATTGTAATTTACAAATCCAGCATAAGGTAAAATTGCTTTAAAAAGCTACTTTAAAAATATCACATATCTCAAAAACTATGGTAAAACTAAAAAAATATGCTTGGCTGAGCTGACACATAACTGTATTATTTAGAATATAGTTGCTACACATCCTCAGGAGTAGTATCTGCTCCTGATGGATTTTCCCTTTGATGGAGCATCAAGATACTACAGGAAATGCATAAATATTCTTATACTACAAGTATGGGATCTGGAATATTTGGGAGCTGGGGTTTTCTAGTCAAATTGTTTTGCCACCAATATAGATGTATGTAGCTTAGTTGCCATCAGGTACAAGGCACTGTTTTTACTACAGGAAAAAGGAGGAAAATAATCTGAAATATTTGCTTATAATGGACTCTAGAGAGATGGGCTTCCTGTAATTTCCCATACTTGCATGCTAATATGGCAGCTTGTGTTTTATGTATGTATTTTAAAAGGAAGGCAACTTTAATAAAGATGTTTGTAGTATATGCGTTTTTTTTTGTTCTGTGTAAGTAGTCTGTATTGTATTGCACTGAAACCCCGGGCGGTGCACCTATCAGCGGAAAACTGCACCGGCCCAGGGTTAGTCCAGTGAGTACCACAGAATGATTCTCTTCCAGCTTCTTCTTTCTTCATATTTCCAGATATATGCGAAGTAGTAGAATGAAATAGCCACTTTTTGGGCTTTTTTGCTCAAATGCTCATGTGAAGCAGTAAGAAGAGGATTGTTCCTTGGTATTTTCTGGAATAACCCCGGGCCGGTGCAGTTTTCTGCTAATAGGAGCACTGGCCCAGGTTTCAGGTAAGCATATATATTCACTTAGGGGTGCCTTACATTTGGCACTCCCAAGTGGGATATTACTTTCCTTCTTGTTAAACAAGTAAATACATTTATTTATATGTACATGATGTGCGAGGCCCCTGTTATATGTAACGTAGGCACACAAATTATTTTGCCAAATAAATCAAATTTAGTGTAAGCGACAAATGCGTAATTGTTATTTTGTTAGCAAAGTGAAGGGGTGGTTCACCTTCAAGTAAATTTTTAGTATATTGTAGAAGGGCCAATTCTAAGAAACGTTTCAATTGGTCTTCATTAGTTATTTTTCATAGTTTTTTAATGATTTGCAATTTTCTTCTGTTTTTTTGCAGCTTTCAAATGGGGGTCGCTGACACCATCTAAAAACAAATGCTCTGTAAGGCTACAAATGTATTGTTACTGCCACTTTTTATTACTTATCATTCTATTCAGTCTCTCTCCTATTCATATTCCAGTCTTTTATTCAAATCAATGCAGTGTTCCTAGGGTAATTTGGACCCTAGAAACCAAATTGCTGACACTGCAAACTAGAGAGCTGCTGAATAAAAAGCTAAATAACTATAAAACCACTAAAAATAAAAAATGAAAACCAATTGCAAATTGTCTCAGAATATCACTCTCTACATTATACTAAAAGTTAACTCATAGGTGAACAACCCCTTAAGGCATAAGTATATGCTGTTGCAACAGCAGGCCTGTTACTTAATAGGTGCGGTTTAACAAAGATATCCATGTATTCGATGAAAGATTTGTAACTGAAACTTGTCTCTGTAATAAAAATATATTTCTAAGTTAGACTTACGTAATTGCAAATTAATTTATATTATATTAGCTCAACAATGTCTAACAGTGCATATACTGTACAGACAGGTATGCTGATACAGTGATGAGCTAAATTAACATTCTGATAATTATTTCAATGCAATCATTAGATTTAGACTTGATTTAAAAAAAGGTTCTCAGAGGTTCCCAACAACTCTGCACTCAGTAGCAATATCATAATAGGACTCGCTATGCAGAATCTAATCTTCTAAAGTGTCTCTATGAGGCAACTGTAACATGTGTGCTATCACTCCTGCTGGGTGAATTCTACCATTTAAGGCTACCGATCACCCTGATTTATTTTACCCCAGCAGAAGTGCAGGGTGATAGTATATGTGTGTGTGCCTCATGAGACTGCCTGGAATTAGACAACTAGTTATCTACAAAAGCCCTAGATCCTTCTAAGTTAAGGAAATAACCAACACACTGACATTTAGGGGCAGATTTATCAAGGCTCGAATTTCCAAGTGCAAAAACTTGAACCTGAACCTGAAAGTAATTTGGATTTTTTTTTTCGATTGAATAGGTCCATTTTCGATTGAATAGGTGCGTATTTGACCGAATTCGAATTGATCGATTCAAATTTTTAACGCATTTGATTTTACGTTTTTCCCCCCAAAAAAACTTCAAAGTCCACCGATTGACTCCATGTTGGTTCTAGGAGGTCCCCCATGGGCTAAAACAGCAATTCAGTAACTTTTAGATGGTGAATGGTCAAATTAGAATTTTTGAAAATACAGTACATGATAAATTCAATGAGTTTTGGGGGCAAAGATTCACCCATCACTATTGTTGACCAGTTGTTTGTATAAGTCTTTATTGACAGATGTGACACAATCTATTTTGGTTCTGATTCAGATGTTACAGATCATACAGTAAATCAAACAGTAAATGCTCAAACTCTCATATACTAGATGGTATTCACACAAATACAAGCAGGGTCAGACTGGGAGGCCTGGGGTCCACTGGCGTTACTGCCCTAGGGCCCCCTCCAGCCCCCCCTTGCTGTGCTGGAGTGTGCGCAAGTGTGCGGAGCCACTCCTGCGCACAAGTGCACAGCACCACATCTGTGCGCTTGAGTGTGGTACTGCATCTATGAGCATAGTTCTGCGCATGTGCACAAAAATTTTTTTGTCACATCCGAAAAAGGGGGTTGCAGCATTAAGGAGAAGATGGGGTGTGAACCACTGGGTTTTTTCCCGGTGCCCCACCAGCCCAGTGTGACCCTGAATACAAGAATACAAGCATAAGTTTTGTAATACCCTAGAGGTAGTACTCATTACCTTGGTAAAACCATCCATAGGGTGAGGTGACGATCACAGTGGTGTATTACTCCAGAAATCAAACAACGGCTACATATTGAACCATTTTAATAATATAGAATATAAATATATACTCTATAAGGCTGTCTGGATATTTTTGACAAAAATGTAAGGAACTAGGCAAAGGCAGAGCAGCAGCAGAAATACTTCTGGCCATAACAGTGTTCATGCAACATGATTTCTAGCCACTCTAGTGACTGTGATACACCTTAACTTGTATTTCTATGACTGTCCGTAGAACAGACCGTGATCATAGAAACATTAAAAAATGAAACTACATAATAGGTCCCTGTTGTATTATGCTATAAATTCGACTGCATCAGTTCAGGTATATCATAAATTCATCACCAGATGACTAGTGACTAGTACATATTTTATTGCCTTGTAATGTATTTCCCCTATCGTGAAACACTATGTTCACTAAGCTGTAAAAAAGTTCTAAAAACCAATATGTTCACACTAAGGGGGGGTACTTATTAAAAATTAGAAACATTTTTCTCATTATATTTAAAATAAAAATTGGACCTAACGCCCAGCCACAATTTAGCTTAATTTAATAAGAATTCATAGCGAAAATTGAAAACATCTTCCAATTGTAAAAGGGACATCTGGCATTGACTTTTACATAATTTAGACAGGTTTTAACTGGAGAATATAACAAACAAGTGGAATAGGTGAGAGGGTGGCTTAAAAGCCTTGAGAGGGTTACCATTGGTGGGCTGGTTGGGCTGATGGGATGTAATATATGAACATTATTAATCCTTACTGATTCCCTTACACTTCTGTAGCCATAGTATGGAGGTCAAATAAAATCAAATGATTGAAATTTACCTAAGGTCAGCAACCATTTTACTTTGTTTTTTACTGGATATCATAAAATTAGTAAATTATTTAATTATGGTCTTTTATCCCTTATGCCATAATTGTCAGTAGGATTAGGTAAAACTGTGTTTCTTTGTGCTCTTAATGGGGATCCCAAAAAAATTAATTGATGTAAACTTAATTGGGGCACATCTCAGCACATACGTTGTGCATTTGTAACAGTCTGATGATCCATTTAGTTATGAGTTGCAGTGATGTCTGGACCCAATGTTCTTGCCTGAACAAAGGTAATTACTTTCTTTCTTGATGAAAGGACATTTTGTGAGGAGGTAGATGTGCAGCTTTCCTAGAATTCCAAATTTCTGTTGTACTAATTAAGTCTGACTTCTTGCTGTGACGTATTTGCTGGGCAAGAGAGAATGCGAATATGTAAATAGCAGATATTTATTTATAGTCTTTTGTGTGCAAATGTGTGTATAAGTGTAAAAAATGCTACTTACCATTCTAAAGTGCAAGAGGGTCCTCCTTGGCAGCAATGGAGGGTCCATGATCACAGAGTCCATGCAGCAGGTACTGAATGGGTGGGTGCACTGGGCTGGAAGGGGCAGAGGAAGAGCAGACACGTCTGTGTATTTAGAAGTCAGGTCCTGCAACAATCGCATTGCATGTGGCATCCCTCTCGGCATGTTCCTAGGGGGTTTGGTGCACATTTGACCCCATGCACCGGGGGCAAATGCCACTAGTCCAGAGAGGAGCCCTTTCCTGAGGTTCACGTAGTTACTTCGTGCTTGGTAGTTGGAGCATTTTCCTGCAAGCACATAGTACCTACATGCTTGGTAGGTAAAGGGTTAAAGTAGAAGGAAAAGTTCAATTGATGGGCCAAATGTTTATCACTTACCTGATACCCTGGGCCAGTGTTCCTTTTAGAAGTCTGGTCCAGGGTACTTGCAAGGAAGCGATTCCCTTCCTCCTTCTCCTTTCTTCATAATCCTGCAGCTGATGCATCCAAACTAAAGTGAAAAGATGACTTTTCATTAAATTCCAGCCTTTAAAGGACAAGTAACATCAAAAAATAAAGTTGTTTTAAAGTAATAAAAATATAATGCAATGTTGCCCTGCACCGGTAAAACTGCAGTGTTTGCTTCAGAAGCACTACTATTGTTTATATAAATAAGCTGTTGTGTAGCCATGGGGGCAGCCATTCAAAGGAGAAAAGGCTCAAGTTACACAGCAGATAGCAGATAAGCTCTGTAGAACATAATGCTATCTGTTATCCATTGCTAATCCAGTGCCACATAGCCATTTTTCAATTTGCTTCTCAGCAGCTTGTTTATATGAAATATAGTAGTGTTTCTGAAGCAAACAGATCCGTTTTAACAGGACAGGGCAACACTACATGATATTTTCTTTACTTTAAAACACTTTCATTTTGTGGTGTTACTGTTCCTTTAACTCTACTGCACATGCATAGCCAAGCAAAAACAGAATGATGGAAGAGGATTGCTTACTCACATATTTGGGACCAATGCAGTTTTATGCTAACAGGCGCACCAACCCCGGGTATTAGGTAAGTTATTACAGTCCTGTTTACAGTTGGAAGATATCAATATGGGTTCATACAATAATCATACAAATAATCCGATTCATTTGGTCGAAAATCCGCCACAACAGAAAATTGTCCCACATCAGAAAAGTTGCACGCATAAATTTGTTGCGCATCAAAATTATTCAAACTCCCAGTTACTTTAATGCATTTGGACAAAATAGTCAAACGCATAAAAATTGTTGCTTGCATCAAAATTATTTTGACGCCCATTTAATTCAATGAGTTTTGGGGGCAAAGATTCACCCATCACTATTGTTAACCAGTTGTTTGTAGAAGTCTTTACTGATAGATGTGACACAATCTATTGTGGTTCTGATTCAGATGTTATTGATCATACAGTGAATTAAACAGTAAATGCTCAAACTCTCATCTACTAGACGGTATTCACACAAATACAAGCAGGGTCAGACTGGAGTGTGCGCAAGTGCGCAGAGCCATGCCTGGCAACAAGCACGCAGCACCTCATGCGTGCTTTTCAGCGTGGTACTGTGTCTGTGTGCCTGAGAGCAGTCGCTGCCTCCGACAATGGAAGTTGTGACATTAAGGAGAAGATGGGGTGCGGACCTGGGCCAGTGGAGCCCACAAGAGGACCCACCGGCCCAGTCCGACTCTGAATGCAAGCATACGTTTTGTAATACCCTAGAGGTAGTACTCATTAGCTTGGTAAAACCATCCATAGGGTTAGGTGACGATCACAGTGGTGTATTACTCCAGAAATTAAGCAATGGCTAAAAACAACATACTAAACCATTTTAATAATATAGAGTATACATATATACTTTATAAGGCTGTCTGGATATTTTTGACAAAAATGTAGGGAACTAGGCAAAGGCAGAGCAGCAGCAGAAATGGGAATGAAATTAATACTTCTGGCCATAACAGTGTATAAAAATTGCTGTTCATGCAAAATTCTTTCTAGCCACTCTAGTCACTGTGATACACCTTAACTTGTATTTCTAGAACAGACCGTGATCATAGAAACATTAAAAAAATTAAACTACATAATAGGTTCCTGATGTATTATGCTATGAATTCGACTGCATCAGTTCAGGTATATCCCAAATTCATCACCAGATGACTAGTGACTAGTACATATTTTATTGCCTTGTAATGTATTTCCCCTATCGTGAAACACTATGTTCACTAAGCTGTACAAAAAAACTAAGTTCTAAAAACCAAAAAGTTCACACTAAAAGGGGGGGGGAACTTATTAAAACTCAAATTTTTCTCATTATATTAAAAAAAAAAAATTCGACCCAACGCCCAACCACAATTTAGCTTAATTTAATAAAAATTCATAACGAAAATTGAAAACATCTTCCAATTGTAAAAGGGACATCTGACATAATTTACATAATTTAGACAGGTTTTAACTGGAGAATATAACAAACAAGTGGAATAGGTGAAAGGGTGGCTTAAAAGCCTTGAGAGGGTTACCATTGGTGGGCTGGTTGGGCTGATGGGATGTAATATATGAACATTATTAATCCTTACTGATTCCCTTACACTTCTGTAGCCATAGTATGGAGGTCAAATAAAATCAAATGATTGAAATTTACCTAAGGTCAGCAACCATTTTACTTTGTTTTTTACTGGATATCATAAAATTAGTAAATTATTTAATTATGGTCTTTTATCCCTTATGCCATAATTGTCAGTAGGATTAGGTAAAACTGTGTTTCTTTGTGCTCTTAATGGGGATCCCAAAAAAATTAATTGATGTAAACTTAATTGGGGCACATCTCAGCGCATACATTGTGCATTTGTAACAGTCTGATGATCTATTTAGTTATGAGTTGCAGTGATGTCAGGACCCAATGTTCTTGCCTGAACAAAGCTAATTACTTCCTTTCTTGATGAAAGGAAATTTTGGGAGGAGGTAGATGTGCAGCTTTCCTAGAATTCCAAATTTCTGTTGTACTAATTAAGTCTGACTTCTTGCTGTGACTTATTTGCTGGGCAAGAGAGAATGGGAATGTGTAAATAGCAGAAATTTATTTAGGTGCATGTTCAAACATACACCCAGTGCTTACACATCACAACTAGAGCAAATTGTGACCTATACTGGAGCACTAAGCACATACTTTTAGCATAGATATTGGCTCACAAACATTGGTGTGCTTTTAGGCAACAGTCGCAGATTGCCAACACCAGGCAGTTCTTGCCTTTGCTGTAGTAAGCAACACATATATAACCCCAGTGTTTTCAATGACTCACATAGTAGCAGTGACCAAAGCTAAATTACATAGATACACTACTATACTGCAATTCCCCATCTATAATACTGACCTACTGTACTGTATATTAAAATGTTCTCAGATTAGCTGATGGGATAAAAGAGCAAGGTAATGAGGAGACTACAAATCAAACTGTGAAAATTTGTGCATTGTATCTCAATTTTTAATCAATCTATGTTTCATATCAATCATACTAATATCATGTGTTTTGCAGGAAGGGTTAAAGCAATTGCTTAAAAGTGTAATAGAAGCATCTGAACAAATAGTTTATTCATGTTGTTTTGTAATGTTTTTATATATGTAATACAATTCATTTTTGTTGACAGTAATTTAGTGCCCTCTCCTGGTATATATATGTTGTAACATTTTATTGTTGATACATTTAGGGGAGTTATTTATTAAAGTCCATTTTTTTCTGGTCAGTGTTTTAAAGGGGAAACACTATATTTTCTGAAAAATAAAAACCTCTAATTTTTTGTTTTATTAAGCCCCCATGCTGTAAAGAGTCCGAATAAAAAACTACTCCATTTCAAACTTTCTAAGATCATGTAGAAGTCAATCGCAGGTGTCCTGTTTACAATTGGAAAATATCATGATGGGTTTTATACAATAATCTGATTCATTTGTGGGCGATAATCCGAAAAAAAGTTTTTCATGCGTCAGATTTGAAAAAAAGTACAGTTCGGATTTTTTCACTGTTTTATTGAGTATTTTGTTTGCATGTAAATGTTTGTATAAATGTATAAAGATGCTGCTCACTATTTTAAAGTGCAAGAGGGTCATTGGCAACCATGGATGGTCTAAGATCACAGAGTCCATGCAGCAGATACTGAGTGGGTGGGTGCACTGGGCTGGAGGGGGCAGAGGAAGAGCAGACACGTCTGTGTATTTAGAAGTCAGGTCTTGCAACAATCGCATTGCAGGACCCACGTGGCATCCCTCTCGGCAGGTGCCTAGGGGGTTTGGTGCACATTTGGTGCAAATGCCACTAGTGCAGAGAGGAGCCCTTTCCTGTGGTGCATGTAGTTACTACGTGCTTAGCAGTTGGAGCATTTTCCTTCAAGCACATAGTACCTACATGCTTGGCAGGTAAAGGGTTAAAGTAGAAGGAAAAGTTCAATTGATGGGCCAAATGTTAATCACTTACCTGATACCCTGGGTCCAGGGTACTTGCAAGGAAGCGATTCCCTTCCTCCTTCTCCTTTCTTCATAATCCTGCAGCTGATGCATCCAAAATAAAGTGAAAAGATTACTTTTCATTAAAGTCCAGCCTTTAACTCTACTGCACATGAATACTCAAGCAAAAAAAGAATGATGGAAGAGGATTGCTTACTCACATATTAGGGACCAATGCAGTTTTATGCTAACAGGTGCACCGACCCTGGGTATTAGGTAAGTGATTACAGTCCTTGGGGGGTGCCCTAACATTTGGCACCCCCTATTCATTGAACTTCTTCTTTAAATACTTTTACTTTTAGCTGGCTTAACCTCAAACCTTGAACACAACAAAATGCAAGTTTTAGTAGTAAAAATTTAAATTTAGTGGTGGGCACAACTTTTCCTTTTTTTCTTTAACTTACATTGTCTCACACAAAGTGCAAAGAACAAGAAAAGGCTTCAGTCTGCCATTGACTTTGCACATGCATGATGAATCAGAAGAATGGCTGTCAAATCACACAGACCTGTGACCTGTGCAATGGGAGACCAACTTTTCACTCCTGTGCCACCACTCATGTATACAATACTGCATACACAGGTGCAACTGTTTGGATTTAGGAAGTACAAAGAGTCCTTCCTAAGAGTGGCAGATACCTTGCCAGGTTGATAAAGTGTATTGTGGGTAAAAAAACATGGCCAGCTCTTGCAAATGAGCCCTCTTGTTTTACTTCAGGTGTAATAACCTATGTTACTAACAAGAAATGCTTGTTGGAATACAAGTTGGAATACCACTTGTTGATTGGTTGTTCTGGATAAATTACATACAAGTTATGTGAATTTTTATAGCCTAAATTAATATATTTTGAGGTTACGGAAGGGTGTGGGGAGGCTTAAGTCAGACTAGGAAGTATCTGGGTTAAATAAAATTGAGCCATGCAAATATAGCCCTATTTTCACACCAAAATAATATCTTACTATGCAAAGGTCCCCTTTGCTAAATGAAAGGGTACTAGGAATTTCTCTCAATGGCAGTGCCTCCACCTAGTAGGATCCGGGGATACACCTGAGGGTGGTCCCACTAGGAACAAAGAACACACACACAGTTGCAGTAAAGCAGATAAAACTTCATATGACCGGCAAAGTGCAGAATAAAATACAATTACACACCAATACCACCCCTGCCCTGGGGAACCCGTGTGGTGTTCCTGGCACAGTCTCTACCCAAGACACAGTTCCACACTCCACTCCTGGTGGACACACAGTTACAGTCCCACGAGCTCTGTACTTTCCCCAGGTAGTGCTACGTGCCCCCTATATCTCTCCTTTGGATACAGGCAGTAGCTCCCACATAGCAGGCACATGATCAACACCTGTCCTCTCTAAGGGGAATTGCTTAGTAAAGCCACTGAGAGAGCCACAATGCAGTATTTGCTGCTTAAAGTGCTTTATTACAAGACATGCAATAACTTCCTTTTCACATTATTGTCCGTTAAAAAAAGATAACTAGATAATGGCTGTTTTTATACTGTATTTCATTTAAATATAGTTATTACATCTTGTAAATCACTTAACAATCATCTTGTTCAAGAAGTTGTAAGCTTTTCGGGTTCTTCTGTACACAAAAATATATTTTCCAAAGCAAAATAAAAATTGTGCTTTATAACTCTGAGTGCAGTTTATTTATCTTGAGGAACTGTCTGATGGATGTTTTAACTAGAAAATAGTGGGTGAAAGAAACAAAGTACAATAAAGATCATCTTCTAAAGAAAATCAATCTGCCATGTGTCTGCCCTTCATAAAATAATGTGCAATTTAGTCTCAAACGTGGCAGCACAATTCATAGCATCACATTTAAGCTTAAGGCTGAACTGTGCTGTTCTTCATTTTCTGATTTATTTGAGAGGTGCTCTTCTTCCCTATAGCCAAAGATAAGCCGGAGAACCTTTGGCTGTGTTTTATATAAAAATAGAAGTACCAAGCTAATGATGAGGCAAAGAAGTCCTGAAACAAAAACAGAAACATTGCTTTGTTATTGCCATTTTCAAATCTTGCAGAATTAGAAGCAAGGATAACATCATAATGAATTACAATGTAGCAGTGTATCACTGCCAAAACGATTCATGTTTCATGCTTACTTATAGGCACCAGATGGCAGTAGCTGATACCTTGTGAATAGTCAGAATGCAATGTACGGATTTATAGTTGTTTAACTAAAAACTACCAGGAAGATGTATTGCAATGCTGTGGGTAGAATAGAAGACTTAAAGGTTGGACATTTCTACATACTGTACCTATGTTCTAGTACATTGTAAATACATTAAGTATTTAAATTGCAAAGATAATCTACCTGACAGGAATAATAAAAGTGATACTAACTAAAAAGGCCAGAGCTATATATTGTAAATGCAGGTATGGCATATTTTATTCAGAAACCTGTTATTCAGAAAGTTCGGAATTATGGAAAGACCGTTTCCCATAGACTCCATTATAATCGAAAAATCCAGATTTGTACAAATGATTTCCTTTTTCTCTATACATATTTTTTTTTATATATATATTTTTCTCAAAACAGTAACTTGTACTTGATCCAAACTAAGACATAATTAATCCTTATTGGAAGCAAAACCAGGCTATTGGGTTTATTTAATGTTTACATGATTTTTTTAGTAGTCTTAAGGTGTGAAGATCCAAATTATGGAAAGCCCCAGGTCCAGAACATTCTGGATAATAGTTCCCATACCTGTATAATAAAATATATTTTGAGATACAAATGAGATGAGTGTTTGCGTGAGTGTGGCCACTGTGTGAGGCTGATATGGCATTGACAACAATTCGTAATTTGTGAAACTGCTTTGCAAATAGTTTCTCCACCACTGTGGCATAAATGTATGCATAAATATTCAAATTTGTGATGTTTGACATATTTAAAAAGCACTTATGGACATTTGCAGTGTGAAAAAATGTGCAATTTTAGGTGTAAGCCTGACTGGTACTGATCCGGCATGGTAATACTGATTATGCTCCTGGTTCCGAATTCTGTACTGCACTAATCAGTACTGTTTCTGCCTGTTCCACATCTGCACTCTTTGTTCCCCATCCTTCCTGTATATACTTTGGTTCCCTTGCCTGCCCAGAACCCCTGGTCCTCTCAATTTAAGACTTGGCAGCATCTGAGTAGCAGAGGGTGAGTAGCAAAGGGTTCCTAGTGAAGTCAAAGGTGGCAACTATAGGCACAAGCATGAACTGAGGCCAGGAACTTGGGTCTTGTTCTGGGTTGGGAAACCATACATGACAACACCTACAGTATACATGCACATATTGTTTTTGAATGTCCTGTACATGAGTTATGATATGCATCCATTCTTACATTTTAATTCAAACACCTAAGAATCATATAGTTACATTTTTAAAGAAAGTTTAGTGTATTTAAATATGCACATTCCTAGTACACGTTTTGTTACTTAAATCAACACTTGTATTATATCCCCTATAGTTATAAGTGTCACAGGAGAGGTTGTGTTGTCGTGTAAGAATTTGAGATATTAGTGGGCAGTGAATGAGTGAATGAGTAACTTAAAGGAGAACTAACTCCCCACTAAGAAAAGCCCCATCTACTACCCTAAATAGTCCCCCCTCCCTACTTCCTACCCTTTAAGTGCATTATTCCAGAAAGGGTCCCTAGACAGCATGCTCACTTTCAGAGTAATGGAGCACCATCTTCTGGGTCTTTGGTCTCCCTTTGTAGGGGGACGCCATATTTGGCTCTTGTGCAGGTGGAGCAGTCCAGCACTCATACCAACTGCACATGTTCAGCGAATTGCCGAAGGGAAGGAAGAGGATCCAAAGATCCAAAGCTTTTCTTATTGGAGGAGGTTAGTTCTTCTTTAATGAGTGGAATTGAGTGAAATGTTTTATTCTATCAATTTTGCTTATGAACATTGTTTCTGTATGCATTTAAAACTTACCTGTTACTAAACTCAGCCAATAGGAAACGCCAAAGTGAGTTTTCAGAATAGAATTTCCAAACTGAATGTCACACACCGGTGCCTGTCTCACACTGGTAAATGATATCAAGGAAACTAACATGCAGATGGCGGTTACAATCATCATGCAGATACCATACAGTATTACTGGCATAGAGAAGAGCACATTGTACAGAATCCATGAGCAGAATGCCACCCTATCATAGAAAACAAGAATTAAATATTAATCAAGAAATGTATTCTTATATTAGCTATAAAATTATTACAGTGAACCCTCAATTTTACATCCCCTGATTTTAAGTTTTCTGTAATTTTACATTGTGGCCCACCTATATATTATGTAGGGATGCACCGAAGGATTTGGCCTTTTTCAGCAGGATTCAGATTCGGCCGAATCCTTCTGCCTGGCCGAACCGATTCTGAATCCTAATTTGCATATGCAAATTAGGGCCAGGGAGGGAAATCACGTGACTTTTTGGCACAAAACAAGGAAGTAAAAAATGTTTCCCTTCCCATATACAAATTAGGGGTTGGATTCGATTCGGTATTCGGCCAAATCTTTCGGGAAGGATTCGGGGGGGTTGGCCGAATCCAAAATAGTGGATTCGGTGCATCCCTATTATTATGCATAATAATACATTTCCCTGATTTTACATTTTCATGGATTTTAAACCATTTTTTTCTGATCTACTGAAAAATTGAAAATGGGGTTCTACTGTATATTATTTTCTGTTACATGGTAATTTGACTTTCTATATTGACTAGTATTAAAGATTCGAAGAATATGTAATATAGGTATGGCACGGGTTTCTGGATAACAGATCTACTCGTAAGAAACATATATTATGATAACAAAAAGATCATATACTTGTACTAAACATATATAATGATCAAAAAACACTTTACAATTAAATGTGACTATTACTAGGGTTATATATATATAGAGTGAAAGAGTAAATACTGGTAACTATGGAAGCACTGAACCTACTATTTTGGGATTCAGCCGAATCCAAAATCAAATACTAATTTGCATTTGCAAATTAGACTAGGAAGTGTTAGTTGGAACCACACACAAAATTCTTTACTTGTTTGCGTGGCAAAAAGATGGAGGATTTAAGGATTTGGTTTAGCCAAGCAATTGGATTTGTCCAAACCATGCTGAAAACTGCAGAAACCTGAACCGGATCCTGGAGTCTGTGCATCCTTAATGGTAACCGACACAGATACTATATAGTAAGAAACACATTAATTTCATTTGTATTCTTATTTCACTAAAATTCTGGGCAGTCTGCACTTCTTCTTTGGCTAAACGTACCACATTAGTCCTGATGAATAGTATGTTGAAATGCAGTACTGCTGAAAAAGTCCACAATGGCTGTTAATGGTGAATTTTTCAGCAACATATAAAATTGGGTATGGTAGCCCTCTTTCTAAGCCATGTTTATAATTATTGTCAAAATCATTTGCAGAATCCCAGGAAAAATCCTCATTGTAGTTTATGGTCTCGTTAAGTTGGTACTCAGGGTTTCCTGTAAAGAAAGGGATTTTGTTTTAATTGTATGGCAAACAGTATGTTTTTCATGACTCGTGGCAAATATGTGAACCTATGTTGAGTCATTTAAAGTGGTCTTTACTGCATTTATAAAACAGGTTGCTATGGTGATCGAAAAGCAATGTCATTCCTTGAGTACTTTTGTATTTCTGTTTTCAACACATGGCAGAGCATCCTAGAAACAAGGTTAACCAGGCTTAGGAATGCTAAAGCAAAAGTAGTAAAACTTTGTAGCTAGTAAAATACAGCATAAATGTTGCTTTCATTCTAATGCACTATAATATTATACAATTTTGAATTTACTAGGGGAACATTTCTTTGCTAGATTAGTAAATTATCAAGAAACATATTTATAGACTTGTCATGTGTATTACACCAAAACCAGTGTTAAAATGCAATGGTATTTTGTGTCCCTTTGTTTGCTCTGTCTGCTATACAATTGATCTCTAAAAGTCTAACTTAGAGATACTTAGAGGGGTTATTTAGGGTTTTTTTTATGTGAAAAACATTTTTTAGAGGAAAAAACTTGAACTTTTCAAGATTTATTATGCGCCGAAGCTGCTAAAAGTCTAAAACCTCTTTGACCATCTAAAGATATTTTTAACCTTCATGCTTACTTAGAAATTCTAATTTTAAAAATTTAAATTTTATTCAAAAATTTACTTCGACCCTTAGTAAATGTGCCCCTTGGTGTTTGATGCTGGTTTTCACTCAAAAACTGCCTATAGTCAAATTGAAAATCCCATTTTTTGTTTTTTTTTACTGTAAACTCTAAAAGTAGTGTAAATATTTAAAAATGCATTTAACTGCTCTTAAATATATCTATACTTTAGTAAATTAAGCTTACTGAAATCATTATACTAAAATCTTACCTATGAGAGTGATGTTTACCCCTTTTAGGCCAATCCAGAGTCCAATGCTGGCATTCAACAAGGAATGGCTGAAAGACTTGTATACAGTTGTAGCAGTGACGGTTCCCATCTCCCAGTCACTAGTGAAATTAACAGCTAACATAAAGCAGGAATAAAGATTTATGAAATCATAGATAGCAGATAGCATATCTGTCACATGTTAACAATACAGTATAAGTGAATAGAAACAAATAAATGGCAAAGAAACATTTTCATTTGAAGAACTAAACATTAACAAGGTGCTAAGGTGCTGGATTAAGGCTTTAGTCTCTTTGGGGGTGTGGATGGATTGTAGAACTTGTTCAAAACTCAGAGGTGCAGTGGCAAATTCATCACAGTGTTAGAAAAATAACCTGTGGATTATGGGACACTGGGGTGACTCGAGCAGCAATAAAGGGGCACATTTAATAAGGGTTGAAGTGAATTTTCGACTATCAAATAGCCCAAAATTCAATTCAAATTGAAAAAATTCTAATTTAGAAGTACTGTCTCTTTAAAAAACTTCGACTTTAACACTTCCCCACCTTAAAGATTTGCCGAATTGTCATTGAAGCTATCCTGAAAATGTTTCTAAGTCCTGGAAAATCAAATAAAAAAAAAACTTTAGAATCGAACAATGCATTTGAACGATTCAAGCAATTTTATCGAGAACCAACCTATAAGATCGAAATAGGTCCATTTTAGATGGTTGTATTTCAAATTTCTTTTCTATTCAAAATCCGACCATTAGTAAATCTGCCCCTAAATGCTGAGGAAACTCTCCTCAAATGATAAATTGCACTCTGTGAAGAATAGAACACAGACATATAGATTGTGATATGGAAACAAAATATGAAGAACAATATACACGATGTACAGTACACTAATGAAACTTACACAGACTGAAGAAACAATCTAGATTTGAACTCAGAAAGGACGCAGGACCATTTCATTAGCATTTTCACTTTAAAAATTTAATAGTGAGCTCATATAATAACCCCACGGGTTAGGTCACCCTAGTTAGCTCTGATGCACGTTGTAGACTACATTACTTTTAAGCTGGCCAAAGACGCAAAGATCCGATCGTTCGAATCATCAA
>CM044436.1:48889277-48910372 GCA_024363595.1 Xenopus borealis | reverse complement strand
CTCTGATGCGCTGGGTAATTGGCTTAGGTCCTCCAAATACACAACAACCACAGCAGCTCTTTCCAGCATAGATTTGGCTTTGGCCTGCCTCCAGGCACTACAGAAAATAGATTCAATTTTCTTTACCCCAAGAGTGTGCTCTGATCATGCTCCACTCCAGTTGGAAATTACCCCCAAGGACAAATTTGTTAGCTTCCCTTTAACGAACAATACCGAGAATTCTGGGGATTCAATCAGGGGATGGCACAGGAACAAACAGTTTGGGATGCTAATACGGCCTTTACCAGGGGAACTTATATCTCCTTACTTAAAGAGGCCAGATGTAGACATGATGCAGCCCTACAAGCGTTGAGTTTAAAACTGGCAGAGACAGAGCAGGAGTATGCCAAAAGGCCCACTGAACCCCAGGGGGCAGCCCTTGGTCTTGCTCAAAGAGATATTCATTTAGGCTACGTAAGCAAATACTCCCAACAAGAACTCCGGAGGGCAGCCTCCTGGTATGATAAAGGAGATAAATGTGGTAAACTCTTGGCCATATTCTCTAGAGAACCGCAACAATTAACATGCATCCCAAGGCTGTCTACAGCCGAGGGTCCGTAAACTCGGGAACAGGAACAAATACTCTCCCAATTTGTTACCTTTTATTTTAACTTGTACAGCCCTAAAATGCAAGACTCTCTTGCATCACTTAGTCAATATTTAGATGGAATACCAATCCCTAGGCTTACTCCAGAGGAGTCCACTCTCCTCAATCAGCCAATCACCCTGGAAGAAGTCACAGAGGCTATAGAGACATCTCCCAATGGAAAATCCCCTGGCCCAGACGGGTTACCTATTGAATGGTACAAGGCACAAAAAGAACTGGTTACACCTAAACTCTGCTCTCTATTTAATTCCATACTTCAATGGGCCTCCCTACCAGACAGCTCCAAACTGGCAACAATGACTCTGAAGGCAGGGAAGCCAGCAGACAAGAATTAATCGTATAGGCCCATTTACCTCTTGAATACAGACATTAAGATACTGGCAAAGACATTGGCCAACAGGTTAAGGCAGGTAATTGATCAACTAATACATCCAGACCAAACAGGCTTTATGCCTAACAGGGCCACAGACGTCAATATTAGACGTCTCTTCACTAACATTTGGGCCACCATGAGGTCACAGGGCAAAGAGTGGTAGTGTCTCTCGACACTGAAAAGGCATTTGAAAAGGTAGAGTGGCCTTATCTCTGGCGCCTCCTAACTCGCTATGGGCTGGGGGATCACTTTGTAAAGTGGGTAAGGGCACTACACGACACTCCGAGGGCCAGAATATTGGCTGATGGAAAATTGTGCCAGGAATTTAGACTAGCCAGGGGAACCAGACAAGGCTGCCCTATATCGCCCCTACTGTTTGCCCTGGCCATAGAACCTCTGGTCATATTAATTTGCAACAATTCAGATATTGAAGGGCTTAAACTGCGGAGGCTGGAAGAGAAAATCTCGCTCTATGCTGATGATATGCTAGTATATTTGGCTAATCCCAGGGAATCTCTTGTAGAGCTCTTGAGAGTGGTTACCAGGTTTGGGAACTACTCTGGCCTTCAGGTTAACTAGGAAAAGTCGCTGCTGTTTCCAATTGATAATGAATGTGACAGGGACCTACCCCAGGGTGTACAACTACAATGGGTATCCTCTTTTACGTATTTGGGCATAGTGATTCACAAGGAACCACAGATGTACATGGAATTAAACTATCCCCTATAGTTAGAGTTTTTACGTTAAATGCGCAACACTGGCGGACCCTTCCGCTGTCTCTGCCAGGTCGTATAAATCTGATAAATTTCTACCTAAATTTCTTTACGTATTCCATAATGCGCCAATAGCACCAAACAAGCAGTGGTTTAAAGAGTTGGATACATGCATCAGAGATGCTGTCTGGGCAGGGGACAGACCGTGCATCTCTTTAGAAATGTTGCAAGCCCCAGTAAACAGGGGAGGATTTGCTCTCCCTAATCTTCAGATATACTATGGTTTATGCCTGGTGGTGGCTCAATCCAGATCCCAATAACCAAGCCACTGTATTGGAGGCAGCAGTGATCTCCTCTTTTGAAGGCCTCGCTAACCAGCTCCATAGGGGTCTCCCCTCAGTATACCCTTTAACTCCCACAATGAAAACTGTAATTCAAAAGTTCTACAGAACAGTGTCTGCAGAATATAAGAAAGGGGACAAGTGGTCAAAATGGACCCCACTCTGGGGCAACAATAATCTAGAGCTATACCCAATGTTAGTATATGGGCTAATGCAGGAGTGAAATACCTGAATGATTTAGTCTCGGTGGGGGACCTTAAGCAGTTTCCCCAACTGAGATAGGAGCTTGGGTTACAGAACAATATGCTGTTTAGATACCTACAGATCAGGCATGCCTTTATAGCCCAGTTTCCAAAGAGACCCTTGAGTCTGACAGAAAACACCCTTGAACGCTATCTGCGTAGGACAGAACTCTCCACACCTGTAAGCTGGCTCTACGCTGTCCTTCTATAAGGAGCCTTTGATCCAATAAAGCACATTAGTAGTAGATGGGCCCAAGACCTGCCCGCATTGGATGAAGGCTCCTGGAAGGACATACTTGATCAAATTCCTGAAATAAATATTTCAATAAAAGACAGATACGTTCACACAAAGTTTTTAAATAGGGTTTATTTAACTCCAGTCATCTTAACTCATTTAACGCATTTAACCTTTTCATACGCATACCAAAGCACCATTGTTTGCAATGGTGAACTCTTTAATTGGATGGGATGCTGTGACACAATATTCTGTGTTAAGTGGGAAAAATGGGATATATGAGTTACGTTATTCTGTGTCAAACACACAATCCAAAGTGGCTTCATCTGTATGTGTAAAGTTTAATGTAGAGCAAGGAAATTATCTGCATGTGTTTTGGGAATGCCCCAAAATACAACGCTTCTGGACTGCAATTCTTTAATTTCCTTGGGTCTACCTAATATCCAGACTCTGGAATTTTGCCTATTGGGCTATGTTGCTGAATTAAACCTCCCCTCCTGTGACAGATTATGTCTTCATCAACTTCTCCATTTTGCCAAAAAAGCAATACTTCTGACATGGAAAGCTATGGAATCGCCCACTTTAGACTTCTGGAAGAAACTAAAAGATGATATTCTTCCACGACAGAAGCTAGTATACTCAGCTCAGGGGTGTCCAGAAAAGTTTGGAAAAGTATGGAATCGGTGGTTGGACAATTCATAAACTGGTTTGGTAAAACAAGGCTAGAGCTAATCGTCTACTACGAATGATGTTTAGCGTATATGTAAATGCATTGGGAATACCCATCTTCTTTTTTCTTTTCTTCCTCTTCTCTTTACTTCTTTTTTACTCACATTAATGGAAAATATCAATAAAGAAAATCTTACAAAAAAAAGATGCCGGGGGCATTAGCCACAGTGATAGTATATATTGTAGACTTTTTTTAAGTTTTGCGCTTGTCCTAGGCATTAAGGGGAAGATCTTGTGAATGGTAGAAGCGACCTGCTGTGGAGCAACTCTGCTGGTTAAGGTTATGATCTTGGAATTACATGTAAGGAGCACTCCTGGTAGTTCACAAATGGTTGGTTATGGTAGTGCTGAATAAAGTCACTGCAGCCTGTTTTCTTGCAGCAAGGTGACTGTATTCTTTAAGTTATTAGTAAGCACAATTACTGGATGCCCATGTAAATAGAGGAATTTCAGACAAAAGTCCAAAAAGTTTTGTGCAGTTTGGTTGTACAAATTAATTATTTTCTGTTCTGTTTGGCACAATTTGTAGTTATTGCCCATCATTCTAGAAACCAATCAAAAGCCTCAGAAGGTTGAGACAATATTCATCTGAAGGAGACTATTGTCTGAGGCTTTTGTAAATGCCTTCTGAAAGATCTCCTGTAATGTGCATCTGGAATGCTTGGGACCAGGGTTCTCTGGTTAAAATTAATTTGAGTTACCATACTTTTGAGGGCATATTTATTATGCTTACCTTTCAAGTTTTGGATGCAGAAAAACATGGATGGGTAAGTGTAACAATTGTAACCCCTAATTTGCTAAACGTTTTTTAAATATTAAATAAACCCATTAGAATTGTCTTGCAACCAATATAGATTCATGCAGCTTAGTTGGTACAAGGTGCTGTTTAATTATTACAGATAAAGATGAAAAATATTTTATAAAAATTTTAATTATTTGCTTAAAATGAACTTTATGGGAAATGGCCTTCCCATTATTTGGAGCTTTGTGAATAACAGGTCTCCAAATGCGGGATCAGGTTTCCAGAAGGGGGATCTTTTACCTGTAATGCATTGACAACTACTTTGTCAATTCTGAAAAGAAAATATTTTATACTTCAATTTAATTATGTAGGAAGATGTAGTTGCCATATTTTTTCCTCACTATGGGGATGTTATCATGATTAGTGATGGGCGAAACGGCCGCGTTTCGCTTCGCCGAAAAATTTGCGAATTTCCAGAGAAATTCGCGAATTTTTTGCCATTTGGCGAAACGAGTCGCGCGTCGTTTTTGACGCGCGTCACGTCGTTTTTGACGCGCGTCGCGTCATTTTCGACGCACGTTGCGTCGATACCGACGCGTCGCGTCGTTTTTGGCGCGTCGCGTCAAAAACGACGCACGACTCGTTTTTGCGCGGCGAATTTTTGGCGGCGAATTTTTCTGGTCGTTTCGCAAATTTATTCGCCAGCGGCGAATCGCGGGAATTCGCCGTGAATTCGCCCCTGGCGAATAAATTCGCCCATCACTAATCATGATGTTTCAGGGTAGTGCGACATAATTTTCTTAACTGAGAACTAGATTTCCAAGGAAATGCACAACTTTAGCTATGACCTACTGTACAACATTTTAATATAAAGGCCATTTTATCTCCTCCACCCATGCTTCACATTTTTGCTCTAAAATATATTGCTTGTAAAATATTTATTCATTAATGTCTAACTGTAGTAAAATATTGTTTTCACTATAACAACTAATTTCAAGGCTAAGCCCATTGAATCAGCATGGTTTATAAGGCACACAGAATAAAAATTGTCATTAAAATTCAAATCTGTATTCATAAAGGGAAAATCATAAATTGCCTTCTAAGAGGAATACCATGCTGTAGTTACTTAGAATCTAAAATAGATAGATGTCTCATCTTCTGCTCTGACCTAAACGTGCACTCACCATTAATTCTGAAATAGAAGCAATCAATCAAGAATTTTCAAATTGTCCTCACCTTGAAAGTGAGTTCTGTATATTTTATACCCTGCAGAAAATAATTTGCTACTAACACAGGCAGTGTTTAATTATGTCTAAACAACTTTTGCTCATCTATGAAACTATATATTATCAGCACTTGCTGGATTCATGTATTTCATGTTGGGAAAAAACAAATGCAAACTTTCAAGGACAGTAAGTACACAAAATAATACAATTATTATATTAATTAAAAAATCAAAACACTTATAGTGTGACCAGCTTGTGACCAGAAGTGGCCAAACTACTATTAAGAAAGGATTGAATGGCTGTTCATGTGTGAACAAATAAAACAGTACTAGTAGGGCCCTCTTAGGGCCTTTTTGAAGAAAAGTCTTTTTTTCTTATCACTCTTTTCCAACTTTCAAAAGACGAAAGCCCATCAAGTTTAACCCATTCAAATGAAACCCAGCATCCATATATGCACACCCTCACACTGACCCCTCCATACACTCACATAAACTGCACATAATAATATCTATACTAATTGTAAATTTTAGTATCACAATAGCCTGTGATATAATGCTTGTCCAATAAATTATCCAAGCCATCACAGCATCATCCAGCAGTGCATTTCACAACCCCACTGTCCTCAGCGTGAAGAACCAGCTACACTGCTTCAAATGAAAGCTCTTTTTATCTTAAGGGGTTCCTCTAAGGGGGTGACCTCTGGTGTGGTGATTCTCTTTATGGGTAAGAAGGTTCCTGCTATTTGTCTATATTGTCCTCTTATGTAATGTGTAATCTTGTCTGCTCGCAAGCATCTTTTCCCCAGAGAAAACAACCTAAATATTGTCTACCCTTTTAACCAGTTTGGTTGAGCTTCTCTGCATTCTCTCCATCTCATTTATATTCCTCTTAAGGACTGGAACCCAAAACTGCACTGCATACTCCAGGTGAGTAAGGTGACATTGCCAGTGACCTATGAAGACGCAAAATAATTTTTCATCCCTTGAGTTAATGCCCTTTATATGCTAGGCAGTACTTTATTAGCGTTAGTAGACACAGAATGATGACAATGTATTATCTACAAAAACACCTAGATCCTTCTCAATTACGAAAACCACTAAAACAATGCCATTTAGTGTAAAGCTTGCATTTATATGTATAACTTTGCATGTATCAACCCAGAGCCTCAATTTACATTTGCTGCCCAGTTTTCCAATTTAGTCAAAACACTCTGCAAAGTGGTAGCATCCTGCAATGAACTTATAGTTCTGCACAATTTAGTATTGTCAGAAAAAAATTGTACTCTCAATGCCCACTACCAGGCCATTAATGAACAAGTTGAAAAACAAAGGACCAATAACAGACCCAGGAGGTACTCCACTTTTTTTACTCCACTTTTTTTTTTACTCAACATTAGTCCAATTAGAAAATGTTCCATTTACGACCACTTTTTGTACTCTTTGAGCCAGTTCTCTATCCAAGTACAAATACTATGTTAAAGGTCGACATTCCTTAATTTAACAAGTAACTTTCTGTGTGGTACTGTATCAAATGCTTTAGCAAAGTCTAAGTAGATTACATCCAATGCCATCCCAGAGTCAAGGTCCCTACTCACCTTCTCATAAAAAGAAATAAAATTAGTCTGGCAAGATCGATTATGCATAAAAGCATGCTAGCACAAACTCACAGTATTATTATTTGCAATTAAGTCCAGTATCTTATCCCTTAATACCCTTTTGAAAAGCTTTCCTACCACTGACGTCAGACTAACAGGCCTATAGTTCTGAGGCTGAGAATAGGATCCCTTTTAGCACCACATTAGCAGTTCACCAGTCTCTTGGCAAAATGCCAGACTTCAATGAATCCTGAAAAATTAAGTAAAGAGGTTTGTCAATCACAGAGCTAAGCTTGTTAATTCCCAGGGATGAATACCATCTGGTCCTGGACCTTTGTTTATCTTCACATGTACTTGTCTCTACTGAATTTCCTCTTGTGTGAACCATGCATCAACAGTTGTATTACTCGAATTAACACTATTAGCATAAAAAACCTTAATAAGCTGCTTTCTCTTTAGTGACGGATGAAAAATAACAGTTTGGAATCTATGATTTTTCTTTGTTCTAATCAACCAGCTGATGATCTCTAATATTAAACGAGTAATACCCTTTCCTTCTTAATGTCAGTTTGTCTGATAGCATTTTTGCATGATTTATTGGCCTCCCTGTACATGACAAATGTTTTGGTTGTCCCAGCTAGCTTGAAAAAATGAGGTATTAGTACCACACTTGAAAATACCAGGCCAAATTCGATTAGAATGGAAAAAAATTCCTATCTAATTTTGAAATTGGACCATTCGAAAATTGAAGTACTGTCTTTTTAAAAAATTCAAATATGACACCTTAAAGCTGCCAAATTGCCTATGGGGGACCTCCTGGAAAGGAGTGTTTTTGAAATTTTTTGAAAATCAAAGGATTTTGGTCAAAATCGATCAAATCGAACAATGCATTTGAATGATTCTAATTACTTTTATTCAATCAAAAACTAACCTATTTGAACAAAAAAGGTTAATTTTCGATCAAACATACCCTAAAAAAATTTTGATGGTAGGATTTTGAATTTTTTTTTATTTGAAATACAACCCTTAGTAAATCTGCTCCTAAAAGTTAAAAATACTTTAGCAAGCTTAATGGCTGTAAATACATTTTGTTGCTACTTGTGAGAAATGGCTAATCAGGTACTAAATTGTATCTGTGAGTTATCCAAAAAAATAGAACTTTGCTTTCATTTTCTAATTTTTGTGGATTAAAATTAATTTCTGATTGGTCAGGTCCATGGACATCCTGTAATAGATACAGGATCAGTTTATTGTGGAGTTTTAAGAAATAAGATTGCCAATTACAGTTTAAGCAAAAGTGTGGGAATAATTTATTTTATACAAAGTGTCAGGGATTAGGTAGATGGGTAAAGCAGCCCTTGACACAGTCACTGGTCACGAGAGTGTAATCTCTTTTTGGCAGTTTATTTCACTTGCAGCAAATTAACAAAATAAACAGTTCAAAATCCTTGTCACTTAATGTTCAGTAACCAGGAGTAGGCCTACACATGTCTCCCCAAAAACAAAAAACATTCAGAAAACAAAGTCCCAAACCTTGTGGTGATTTCAAGCCTCTCGGTGAATTCACACAGCTTCCCTGTGTCTTTCCCCCAGACTGGAGCTCTCCTAACACAAAACACCTGGGCTAGCAGGTTCCTGACCAGCAGTCCTTGGACCACTCCATTAGGAACCTGGGAGATAAATAAACTCTGTCCTGGACTTTCCCAGGTACAGTGTCGGACTGGGATGCCAGGGGTCCACCAGAAAACCTCAGACCAAGGACCCACCAAAAAACCTTAGACCAGGGGCCCACCAGAAAACCTTAGACCAGGGGCCCACCAGAAAACCTCAGACCAGGGGCCCACCAGAAAACCTTAGACCAGGGGCCCAACTTTCCAAACTATTATTCCTTCTGTCCTTGCTTAGCTTCTTTATTCTCCTATTCTTTTAGATCTACTTACAATACTCTATTCTTCCATTATTAAGCCTCTTTTTCCACATAAAGAAATAGGGAATGAGCTTGAAATAGGCCAAATTGTTAGAAGCAAGAGGGCCCACTGACACCTGGGCCCACCGGGAGTTTTCCTGGTATCCCTGTGGGCCAGTCCCAACACTGCCCAGGTATCCTGATGGTGAACTTACCACAAATGATAAGACATTCATTTATATGAAACACTATTCTTCCTCTCAATTAAATATTTCTAACATGCATTTAACAATGGGAAGTATAGCATGATGTGTTACATGTGTTACATGGTTCATAAGATTTTGAGATGTAGTACCGTGTAGTACAATTTGTGTGCTCTGAAAAGCTTGCAATTGTTA
The DNA here is from genome assembly GCA_024363595.1 of Xenopus borealis. NCBI lineage: Eukaryota > Metazoa > Chordata > Amphibia > Anura > Pipidae > Xenopus > Xenopus borealis. The sequence continues at coordinate 48,901,227 of CM044436.1, read as the reverse complement.
CTTATTCAGTTAAAAGGTATCACCAAACGTTACGTGTTCTGCATGGTTCATAAAGAAATTTACGAGATTCAATTTGATTGTTTGCAAATGGGCCCCATAGAGTTTCCCTACTTGGATGTGTACATGGATCCACCATCCTTTCAAGAAGAAAATGTAGATTTCTCCAATGTAATTTGAGATGAATACACCAAAAAAGATGTTTTGTTTGAAACATTTTGTTTTTACAATGCTGGGTCTTCTTTGTCACATGGGACACAAGGGTGGTTGCACACTCTATTTTCAAGCGAAGGGAAATTTTCTATAAGGTAGGTTGATCCTACTATTATCTCTGTGGGACAGTACTTTAGGAGCACACTCTAACAGGAATTGTCAATCATACTAAATTCATACCAAATTTACAAAGTGTAAAGCCAAGAATTTACAGGGAAAGCAGAATTTATTAAATCATTAGCCCCCAACTGATTGACACTGTGTTTTTCATAGGCAGAGAGTATCCCAAACACCTGTACAACACCGCAATATTCTAAAAAGAATGTATACCATAGTTTAAAACAAAACATATTTTTTTTTGTAAATATAACAGTGGTATATTAATCTAAAATTATATTTTCAGATCTGTTTCAACATTTGAAAAGTTTGTGCATACCAGCCTAATTTGGTGCCTCCATGCTTATGAGATGTGCTTAAAATCCTATTTAACATTTATGGAAATTCCTCCACTAGTGATGGGCGAATCTCCCGAGATTCGCTTCGCCTAAAAATTCGCGAATTTCCAGAGAAATTTGGGAATTGGCAAAAAAATTTGCGAAACGAGTCGTTTCCGACGCGCGGCGTGTAATTTTCGGCGCGTGTTGTTTCGTTTTGTCGCATCGCGTCAAAAACGACGCGCAACTCGTTTTGTCGGCGAATTTTCGCCAAGCGAAATTTCGCTGGCGATTCGCGAATTTATTCGCCAGCGGCAAATCGCGGGAATTCGAATTCGCCCATCACTATCCTCCACCTCTCCTTCTGAAACAATGCTTAGCCATCAACCAGTAATAAGGATCAAAAAACACATTTGTGTCTTTTTTTTAGTAATCTTTCAGTTTATTCCTGCAAAAAGACTTGCTGTGAAAATGAGGATTACTTCTGACTATTGTAAAACAAATAGAACTGTTAAACAATTATGTCCTGTGTACAAACTGACAAACAGAGAGATTGTCCTCTGAAATTTTACAACATTTGGGCCCAGTGGATAAATAAACACCTTCTACATAATCACCTTCTTAATACAAAACAAAGCAGAAATAAAGTATCCCATTCTGTTCTATGCCCTGTTCTTCATGGCCTAATCTCCCACATCATCCCCCACTATATATTGTGTCTTGCATATAAACTCACACAAGCTTGATGTAGTATTCAGCTGATTGTTTCTCAGTTGCAATTCTGTGTTAATAAAGATGAGCATAATCTTTTTTATCTACGCAAACAAAATATCCAACCTGGAACTGTACTTGATTGTCAACAGGCTTCTAAATATCAGTTTTTGGCTGATGGCCAAATAGTCAAACCTGTAAGAATAAATAAAAACTGTTTTAAGCAAGAACAATTGCCAAAATGACTAGTGATGGGCGAATCTCCCGCGATTCGCTTCGCCGAAAAATTCGGGAATTTCGCGAAATTCGGGAAAAATTTGGGAATTTCGCGAATCGGCGAAAATTTGCGAAACGAGTCGCGGGATGCTTTTTTCGGCGCGTTGCGTAAAAAACGACGCACGACTCGTTTTTTCGTAGAAATTTCGCTCGGAGAAATTTCGCTGGTGATTCGCAAATTTATTCGACCCTGGCGAATAAATTCGAGCATCACTAAAAATGACACAATTATTGTGCTTAATGTGTGGTTAAAGCAATGCATATCTTGAATGAACATATACTAAGCTATCTTCCTCTTGATATATTGATTTTGGCTACATACCTAACTTCTTAAAATGAATAAACAGTAGTCGAGGCTAGAGTACCCTATACAGATAATAAATATTACATTCTGAAATTAATGTGGCTCTGACATGAAAATACAAAGGGTAAAATACTCCGAAACAAATGTAAATGTAACAAAGTAAGGCTATAGGGAACTATTCTTTAGTGAAGATGATTATAATAAATGAGCTTACTGAACATTAATGTTTTAATTCTATTCTGCCTCTTCTGCATTTTCCAAGGACATTTTTCAAATTGAATTAATTTTGACAGGTATTCATATTCCCTTTGCTTCAGTGATGGGAACTATAGTACAGTTTGCAAATATGTAAGAGAATATATATTTGGTTGCAACAGAAAAGGGAGACTTTCACTCACTCTTTATGAAAAGGAAATTATTTGAACTTGTAAATTCTAAACTAATTTCATCGATGTATAATCTGCATTATATTTTTAAGTCACCTAGCTGAAAGCATTCAATATTAATTATCTGCAGTTTTTTTTTACAATAGCATCAGTAGATATGACAATGAAGAACATCTTGCCCTACAGGACAGTAGGCATGAGGGATAATACTGATACCCTGGATGCAACGCAAGAGACCAAAAGGGAATAAGAATGCCTCTTAGCACTCATTTTAAAAACAGTTGCATCCAAGCTCTGGCTGTGCTCTCCACCTTACTCCAAGTAGAAAATTCACTGAGTATTGCATCCTTTAGGGGCAAATTTACAAAATTCACGTGAATCAATCGAATATGATCAGTTTATGATTGTAAGATTTTTTCGGATATTCGAATATACAAATTTGGCCTCTTCAATCATCGAATACCAAATTATCGAATAGATCGAATGATCGGATATTCGATAACTCGATCTTTCAATGAACGAAGGAATTAAAATTTTAAAATCATTCAAATGCCTACTTCGCCAGATTGAACCTGCCGAATACCAATACAAGCCTATGGGAACACCCCCCCCATAGGCTTCTTTGACTGAAGTCCTGCTCGAATACCATTCGTATGATCGAATGCTTCGATTGTTCGAATCGTACGATTTTTTCGGAGGCTCGAAGGAAAAAAGTACGATTTTCTTCATGAAATCGAACGATCGGTATTCGATCGTACGATTTAATCGAGAAATCGAATATCGAGCAAAACGATAGCCTAAAACTATTCAATAAGCATTTGATAGTCGAATTTCGAATACATTCGTAGGATTTTTGGGGAATAATAGTAAATTTGCCCCATAGAGTTCTCTAAACTGCTGTAACAAAATCTCACCCTGGTGGTCTAATGGTGGTCACACTACTGGTGAAGCACGAGGCTAGACCAGGGTGCTTGGCGCTTGTTCTGGTATTGGGTGCCGACCGTGACAGCTGCATGTCTGCAGCACATAGGTTGGGGGAGGTCTAAGTACATCCCCTTACCTGCACTTCATGGATTCATTGCTGTTGAAAGAAGGCAGCAGTGTATACACTGGGGATACACTTTTATTGTACTCCATTTTAGAAGACATGGAACAAAGCTGAAAGAACATGGTTCATCTCACATGTGCACCATGCCATTAACATGGAAAATTACTGCTATAATAACTAAAATTCAGAAAGTCACATACAGTAGTATTCAGTAGAAATAAAGAATTTTAGTTCAGTTTGAACCTTTGATTCCTTTGAATCAATATTTTACAATTACTGAAAGAGCCACTTATGGTTAGTGAAGCAGATATCCAACTTATTTCGTATGACATTCCACTTCTTCCACTTCTTATTGTACATTTGTGTGTGCTTTAGAAAAACAAAAGCCCACATGCCTCACAAATAAACATGCCAGTGTACAGCTGCAAGAGCCAACAAACTATTGTCTTGTATTAAAATGGATATAGAAACACATGAGGATTATGCATGCATTATGAATGCAGAGTTAAAAAAAATGAAGATCAAAGTTAAAAAAGGTTGTAAGAATTTGTAATTGTTTATGATGTAGTACAGACACTATAGGCAGAATACATTCTTCTGTTTTAATACACAGTATAAGAGGACAGTTCCAAGAACAAAAGGGCATTCTTTTTGATCAGAACAAATAAGGATTCATCTTAAGTTGAGAAGAAAAAAAAATAACTTTGCACTCATGTGGAAATCAAATCATGAGAGGCAGCCCTATGATAGCTGTTAACCCTTTAAGTGTCAGCATAATTTTATATTTCATTTGCACTTAGCCATGTGTCAGCTGTTTTTGGAACATTTTTTTTTGGGGGGGGGTTTAGATAACTAGGACATCTATACACTGTTATTTTCAGAAGAAGAGTTTCATAATTTTCACTTCTGGTACAAGAATCAGAGCTCTAAATGACAGAAATATACCACAATATAGGGATATACAGTATACCAGAAATACATTTTATTGTATGCACAAAAAAGCAACTGATTTGGAAAGCCTCAAGTGAGTAAAATATGTCAATACAAGAATGTATAGTTTTATGAGGATTTCTGACTTCTATAGATCAAAAACTCTCTGCATTAAATTATGGGGTTTTCAAAGCACTACCCATAAAATGGCATACTTTACACTCCACATGTAAAAAAATCATGGAACAGTAGGTTTACTCCAAGAAACCATATATTTTTAAAAAGTACACATTCAGCCTAATCTAAAATGGGCAAATCATGTCTTTCTACTCCAAAGCAGCTGTAGGGACCCATAGGTTTCTATACGGCACCTATGGAGTTAAGTCCCTGATCATCTATCACTAGGCAAAAGCTTATGTTGCATTTCTATTATCATCCAATAGCTATAGCCCAGAGAGTGATGACCACTTCCTGCCACACAGTTTTATAGTGCTGGGAAGGAGTGGCCACTTCCTCTTTGGCTGCTGGTACTGAACAGGCTGGTTGTCTCCATTGAGCCTGGGATCAACAAGGCCCCAGTAAGCCACCTGCCCTAACAGGACCTCCAACTGTTAGTGACCTGAGCCGGGGACCAGGCAACCCCGTGAATGAGGATTAGCAAGATACAGGTTATATTTTGTAATAGTCTCTCTAGAGAGAGAAAGATAGTGAGTGTTATTTAGTATGAACAGTTCTATGTTCCAACAAGGAGTGTGAGAAGGAAGAGATCTTCCTACAAGGCTTCCCCGTATGCCTTTAGCAAAGGGACCTCAGTTGGAAGGGTGTTAGGATTAGTGCTGTTTGCCTGACTATTCCACTGAAGCGGATCCTGATCATTCAAAGATACACACCGGAGGGTAAAATCCCAACCATAGTACGTGTGTGAATATTGCTTGATAAATCTGCAGCTGATAACCTGTGACTGTTCTTCAACCTGTGAAATATCTGCTAAGATCCACTCCTGCATGAGTAACCTAAACCTGGGGACATTTGCCTTGTGCATAATAAACATCAGTTAATGTTTGCATCACAAGAATTTCCTGGCGTCCATTATTCATCATTATATGTAGCACCATAGCTTGTGAGTTGTAGTTACACTACCTCATATCCACGGAATCTTCCACTTAGCGAAGGCCCTGACCCTGAAGTGTTAGTCCAATGTAACCCATGTTCTACTAATAGCTGGTCACCTTAACTATTTTGTGCTGTATAGCCCAAAAAAGCGTTACACAGCAAACATAAAAGCTTTTCTGAACTTGGAGATTTCTATATACTTTTAGAAATTCTGAAAAATCACCTCAAAATGTTGTAAGTGCATATCTCCCACATAGTATTAGGTACAGAGAAAAAAACCATCCTAAAATTGAATGCCAGGAAACACTGAACAGTTTGATGCCCATTGTGTGTAAGATTAACAAAGTATCTGGCCATTAGAGACCCCGAAATGATGTTAATGCATACAAATTGTCCTGTAAGCCACTTATGCTGCTGAATAATCAATACATTAACTGCGTCCCCTACAAATGGGTAAGGTTGAGTTGCTTTCCCAAAATTGTTGGTTTTGATGAAAATCGCTTCAAAATTTCCACTTTCTAGCATCTTTACTCCCACATAGCAAGAGAAAACATCCTTTATAGGAATTCCAGGATCCACTGAAAAGTTTGATGTCTATTGTGCACAAGGTTACCAAAATATTTGGTGTTTAGAGACCCCAAAATTATGTTAGTGAAGACAAATTGTCCTGAAGTCACTTCAGCTGCTGAATTATCAACACATTTACTGCATTTTTGTGTTTGTAAAACCACAGACATATATGTTGGACCTCCCAAAACCATATATTATTAGAAAATACACATTTCTACCCCAAATGAGTCACAATGCTTTCCCAAATTTGTCACTTTTGATAACATTCCTGAAAATGTTAAAAAGCTTCCAATTTTTAGCATCTTATCTCCCACAGTTTGATGCCCATTGTGCATAGGATTACCAAAGCATTTGGTGTTTAGTGACCCTAAAATGAAGTTACTTCAGCACTGAATAATCAATGCATCTACTGCATTTTTTCAGGGGTAAAACACAAAAGATGACCCCCAAAAACCAAATATTTTTCTACTATTTTTCTACTTTCTTCTCCTAATGAATGAGTTGCAATGCTTTCCTAAATATGTCAGTTTTGATGAAATGCCTGAAAATTGCCTAGCTTCCCAGTAGAATCTATGTTCTGTGGCACTTGGGTACTTTTATCCACAGATCATAGATTCTATGTTCTGTGGTACTTAAAAAGTTAATGGCAAGTTGTATATTGATATTACTCAGCAAGCATTCAGATTTTGTTTTTTCTTTTGAGTGCAAAACTACAAGTATTTTTTTCCTGCTTATTGTCTAACACTATAAAGTTATCTTTGATTTTTTTGGACTGAATCTTGCGACAATGCGCAGTCAATGTAATAAGACTTCTTACTGAAAAAGTCGTTATGTTTGCTCCTAAAGATTACGACACCTTCAAAGTAGAGGAAGTAAGACAAATGGAAGAAATCCCCTACCTTATTAACAAACAAAGGAAGACACATTGGAAATCTTGGCATCCATGGTTTTTCCACCTAAATAATCTAACTAGCACATAGTCAGTAGAACCCAAGTCTGGTTATAAACATTATAGAATATTTTTTTTACTTCATAACACACAACTAAGAGTGAATAAAAGTCAAGCCACAGTTTGAGGTGTATTGTATTAATATACGTATGATGTCTAAACCTTCATGTTTACAAGTAAATCTGGGGTTGGAACTTGTTTTTATGTACACTTGGTTTTTTCTCTTAGATCTGTAATGCAGTAGTTTCCCTGCAGTACTTTTTTCTTCTAAATTTCCAATTATGTAGAATGAAATTGGTTTATAAAAGTAGAACAGAAGCTGTATGTCTTGTGCATACCCCAATAGAGTTACTGATTAGAACTGTGAGGAATTGTCCATAGAAAATGCCTCTCTATAAGAAGATCTTGCTTGTTACTAGGATTGGAACTAGAATAAATAAAATTCACGCAGTCAGTTTAAGAAACTGTTTTTGCGTGTGTAACTTGGATAGTTAACTCTCTTCTATCTATCTTCTATCTTCTATCTACAAGCACTAGGCAAATACTGTAATTGATATGCATAGTCTTCACATAGAATAAAATCAGATGATGGCTCTCTTAGCCCCCTCAGTGCGTCATAACATACATTAGATATGCATTCGTTATATTTAAATGATCATTCTGAATGCTAGTTTAAAGGAGCCATATAGGATATGTGAAAACCCTCTAATATTATAGGCAATAATTAATAATATATGTTGTTGGTTTTACTTTGGGCTGAAAATTAATATTATCTTCAAAAATGTCCTCTTATTGGAACTCCCTATAGATCTGCTACAGTCCCTCTCCATCTTGCCAGTGAGGGGTAGGTGTGTCCTAACATTTCTTGTCAGAGCACAGTAGGAGAGGAGAGCCAATCACAGCCCTGCAGTCACACAGCAAAGGCAGATTTCAGTTCCCTTTCAGGTCAACCTAGCTGCTAATTGGTTCCTATTTTACAGTGAAGTGTGCTGAGTGCCATCTGCTCTCATCCACAGCCAGGAGGCAGCAGGAAGAGGAACAGCTAGTTGGGGCTAATAGAGATTAAAACAGTATAACGCACTTGCACATTCTTGGTTTTCACACAATATATCATGTTTGAAAGTGTGCTAATGTATAATTTTATTGATAAACTGAATAGTAAATTTAAGAAAAGATATAATACATCTTTTAATACCTTTCTGTTTCTTTTTAGCACAAACTCTTAAAATGTCTTTCTGTACAGATTTCAGCATTTCTGTTTAGCTCAAATATTTCTCTTGGAGGTCTGCACATTCATTTTGCATTCCCTCCCTTGGGCATCTCACCTCTTCTACTTTCAATCCATATCCAGATGGCAGACAATTTTATCTCTTTACACCAAGCCTCACACGTCCCATGCCTACTCAGTTCTCTGTCTCTCATGGCAAAATCATAATGAATGACTGAGTTCCCTTTTCTTTCACTGTTAATATCATCTTAGTTATGCCCCAAAGCTACTTGTTTAAGTGTCATACTAGATTCCTCACTTAAAAGCAGATAATTTAAGATACTGATATGGATCCCATACATGTTTTCTTGATAAGATGTTATTCCTATTCTAAGAGGCAGATTTACGAAATTCACGTGAATAGATCGAAGTTCGATCGAATTCAATAGAATTCCGATCGTACAATTTTATCGGATATTCAAATATGCAAATTTGGCCATTTCAATCATCGAATACCCAAAATCAAATAGATCGGATATTCGATAATTCGACCATTTGATGATCAAAGTACTTTAACTTTAAAATTTTATTTGACTGCCTACTTCGCCAGATTGAACCTACCGAATTGCAATAGAAGCTTATGGGAATCCCCCCATAGGCTTTTTTTTCTATCACCTGCTCGAATACCATTGTTAAATTTCCTCTGATTGCTCGAAAAATTCGTACGATTCGAACGATCGAGGCGTTCAATCGTACAAATTTTTCGAGCGATCAGAGCAAATTTCACAAATTTATCCTGAAATCGAATGATCGGTATTCCATCGTATGATTTCATCGAGAAATCGAATTTCGAGGTAAAAATAGCCTAAAACCATTTGATAAGCATTCGATAGTCGAATGCTTATTGAATTTTGCCCGAATTCGAGGGCTTTTAGCCCTTGAATTAGGGAATAATAGTAAATTTGCCCCTAAGTATAGCACTGTATGTGTGCAGGTGGATATTTGTCATCCTATTCTTCCTTAAAGGGCAAGGAAAGACTAAAATAGAATAAGGCTAGAAATGCTGTATTTTGTATACTAAACATGAACTTACTGCACCACAAGCCTAATCAAACAAATGATTTATGCTTTCAAAGTTGGCCACAGGGGGCTGTCATCTTGCAACTTTGTTAGACATCTCTGCAATATCAAGACTCGCACATGCTCAGTGTGGTCTGTGCTGCTTAGGGATCGTTATAAATGATAAAACATAATTTCTAAATATCGAGCTCTGGTCATTTTTTTATAGGCTGGCCCATATTTAGAAAAATGTTTTCTGACCTATGCATCGAAGTCAATGATCTTTATTTATTTATTTTTTTGCAAAAAGCTTTTTTCTTAAAAATGCATTGGATTCAATATTCCTTTTTTGCATTGCAAATTGTTCTGCACAATATACACTGGAGTAAATTGGTGTTTTTCCCTGTGACTTTTTCATATAAAACACACTGGGGTCAATGGGCATTTTGTGACTGTGCAAAATCTTGCTGTAGTTCTGTGAAAATATTTACCAATGGGAAACATTTCACAGAGAATGCCTGACTGGTGAAAATGTTTGCTCATTACGAGTGTCCCATAAAATTCTAAGAACTTGTGACAAAATAGAATGATGGTTAGCTATAATGAATAGAATTGTAATGGCTTATTATTGGGATGACAGCAGTGCATGGCCTTGTTATAACATATCAGAGCAATAATAAATTAAGGGAATAGTGTGGCTAATAGTTTGGTAAGAGCAGTGATAAAGGGCAGAGTGCAATGTACATCTTTTTATAATAAAGTTATCAAGCTCATTTGAAAAAAAATATAACCAGTGCTACTGATTGAATATAAATGTTTTTCATACAGCTCTACTGCAATTAAACAGTCTATAATCACATAATTATTCCCTTTTTCATAATTCCGTTTAAATTTTTACGTTTTAATAGTACAGTTATTTTCTGTCACGTTATAGATTCAAGTTTCATAAATGTTAAGTATTTTAAAAGTTAAATAATTTATTCTGCTGCCACCCTATCTTTTCCACAGTTATAGAGGGAGATCAAACTTAACTGATCCTGTTTGATATTAATTGGGCTCATTTACGTTATTGAAAGCATGGTGCAGAGTGCACAAAATTGGAGCACTTTGCACTTGGCTATATTGGAAAAAGCTGGTTTGGTAAAGGTCTATCAGTTTTTGACCTGGAGCAAGAGATAGTTTATAGACTACTGAATAGTAGTGTAACCTCACAACAGCCCTTATGGGTTTAATCAGTAAATTCAAAACATTTTACAGGATTTATTACCTGAAAACATATTGAGGATTTGAATAAAAAAAATCAGCACTTAAAATGTGGTAAGTTTCTATAGAAGTCAATGTGAATTTTAACATTCAGACTAGTTTACAATTCATTTTTTTATGTTGAAATTTTAGAAATGAGCCCATTTAACATACATGAGTGAACACCTAAAGATTTTAAAACAAAGTTTGTGCCTACAAGTTAAATGAACATGAAAGAGTACGGAAACATTTTAGAGATAAGTGGGCTGAATTACAATTCCCCACCTACGATGCTATGTGCATATAGTACAAAGCCTTTTTTATGCATTTTGCTTACTGTGTTTGGGTTTGCACAAATAGTTGTAGGCCTCTGCTCTCTGTTTCAGAGCACAGAGACCTACAGACTGTAGAGTCCTGTAGAGGGTCAAGTACCCACAGGTTACATGTAAAAGAAGCGGGGATGAGGGTAGGATTTTTGGGTGCGGGTCAGGGGTCTGTGGGTCAGGTTGGGCTCATCTGTATTTCTTATCTTCTGTTATATTATCTTTAATTTTCTCCTTTAAAACTTTTACAAAACATTTTTATGTCTCTGCCTACTTGTGATGAGGTCACTTATGGTTTGCAGCAACAGCACTTCCTGTTTAATGGTGGTCAGTTGGTTGTAGTCCTGGTCACGGACTATTTTATTGCAATTTTATGAGTGCAACTATTCTGACCCAGGACAATTTTTTTTAGTTGCAGCGGATATTTCACCGGCAAATTTTTGCTAATTTATTCACTAGTGGCAAAACGCAGAAAATTCACAATGAAGTTGTGTCTGCCAAATGTATTCACCCATCACTAGTGAAGAAATTCTGCATTTCTCCATCTGCAATTTTTTTTGGGAAACTGTGGCAAAAATCTGCCATGAAAAATTTAACTGCGACAAAAAAGTAACCAAGACGAAATTGTTGCTGATGCAAAAAAGTTGCCATAATAAAAAAAAAAAAACCATTGCCTTTAATGCATTTGGATAAAAAAGTTGCTTGGACAAAAAAGTTACTGAAGACAAAAAAGTTACTGAGACAGAAAAAGCTGTCACAAGAAAAATGCCTATTGACTTAAATTCATTTGGAGTGAATTTGGAGCAACCTATCATTTTCTACACTTCTTTATATGTTTCCTCTCTCCAATCAACTTTTTAATCAAAGTTCGCTGTTCTTCTGAACAATGTCTGGAACAACCCATATTATAATTTTTTTTTCAGTAAATATAACCAGCATGCACAACATTTGCTGCCTCCCTTCCTTAAATAAGGACTGCAATTGACACCTTTTTTCACAGAATGAATGACCTCACTAATTGTACTCCACACTTCTATTATTTGGAACAATCTATTACTATTTTCTCAATTAATGATTCAGTTACACAGAATCAGCAGCATGCATGTCATGGTCTGTTTGGTTTCTATTCCTCTACTACACCTACTAGTGAATGATTAGCCATGTAGAAATATAATTTGGACCAAAAAC
>CM044436.1:48848651-48887703 GCA_024363595.1 Xenopus borealis | reverse complement strand
TGAGCCTCATTGTATGAGGTAGTATTTGTTGCATCCAGTCCTTAACAATGCAGGATTTTCTGTTTCACTCTATTAATCCTCTCTTGGGGATACTTCATATTTATTTATTCTTTTTTCACTTAACCTCACTAATAATTGTTCCAAAACCACAGTTCAAAAACAACCCCAACCAACAGATGTGCAGCAAATGCAAAGTGATGTAACTAACCTCTGCCACATTTTTTGGCCTCACACCCACCTTCCACACTGAACATCCCAATTGGCATGTGTCTGCATGTGCTTAGGTCAGGTATGACCAAAAATGTATATAATACATACTCTCGAAAATAATTAGCAAATAGATTAATGTAGACACATTGTGCAAAAAGGTGAGAAACCCCAATGTTATGGAAAAACTCCTTTCTTAAGGGGATTTCTGTCTCCATGTTTCCTCTCCCCAGTAAAAAATCATGTCCTTGCAGATGCAGAATGGATTATAACTAAAGGCTAAAGAAATATACTTTATCTTTCAAATATAAAACATTTTCTAAATGTCTTCCCAATCAATGGAATTGACCTTGAGATGGATCTCATTTAGAGTTTGCTATAAGATGAAAATATCCTTGGAAATGTGGATGCAGAACCCTGATCTTTTCTAAACAGTGATTTCACTGACAAGATGGATTTTTGTAATCCTCACTACTACATTCATTTTCCCAGCCTGAGATTCCCCATGGGTTTAAATCAATTCCATTAAGGTAATTCAATAAGGATTGAGCACAAGCCTGGATTTGCATTTATTTCATCAACTAAGCACTAGTTTAAATAAGACATTGAAATGTTAGATATCAAAAGCAAGGTTGCAGAAAATGATCAATGCATATTTACTCTGTTTGTATCTCAGAATGCTGAATGCAATTGCTGCTTTTTAAGCTACAAATCAGATTCTTGACATAAGGCAGGCATAATAAAACATAGCGTGGGGAATTAAGAGAAATAAAAGCTTATGCTTCAGAGAAGCTGGAATTGTACTTATAGTCTCTGTAGTGCTATTGCCGTATAGATGATATAACTGAACAAATTAGACATGCAATGGTTAAAAAATCCTTCCAGAAATTACTCTGTTGCTACTGTTAATATAAAAACTGCTGACAATCACAAGAAATTATGTGGGGGGGGGAACCAGATGGACCCCAGCCCAGACCCATTCCGTACAGCTACTTGTGGTGTACAGGATCACATCTAAGGATTTGAAAACCCTAGTGGGATCTATACTTTTTATATACATAAAAAATATTATTTATACACAGATTGTACAAATTCCATTGTTCCAAAGTTCAGGGATGAATTGTACTTTAATAACTAGAGACCAAAGGTACTTATTTCTGCTGTGAGCTGCCTACAGCTTGTGAAACTGCACTCCCTTCAATTATGACTAGCAAAGCAAAGGGGAGAGCTACCTCCAGCTATCAATTCATGTTGAAGCACAGGCTGCTTTGCCTAGATATGTTCCTAGAAGGTATTAAAGCTAGTAATGTAACTGGCTCATTCATTAATGTTGTTAAAGGGGAACTATTGTAACTATAACCCAGAATGCTCTGGACCTGGGTATTTATGGATGAAAGATTTTTTCGTAATTTGGATCTTCATACCTTAAGTATACTGGAGAATCATGTAAACATTAAATAAACCCAAAAGACTGGTTCTGCTTCCAGTAAGGATGCATTATATCTTAGTTTGGATCATGTACACTATACATTTTAATTGTTAGATAGAAAAAGGAAATAATTGTTATAAATTTGGAATATTTGTATAATATGGATTCTATGGGAGATGGCCTTTCCGTTATTCAGATCTTTCTGGATAACGGGTTTCTGGATAATGGATCCCATACCTGTAAAAGCTTCAACATTCTGAAATAAGACACTTTCTTAATACTGTACAATCATTTAAATATTCGGTACCATTTTTTAAATATTCAAGTTAATAATCGACAGTTAGATCCAATATAGGCGGGCTCCTTTTGCCTAGAAAATATTAGAGCTCACTCTGTTAAAATCACCAGGTATCATCTCTCTCCACATGCAGGATGTGTGCAAAAGCAGTTATTTTGTTAGCTTTTGTTTGTACTGGAATCAGTTATTTGAGTGAGCTCTAATTCATCTGCTAGGAAAGAAAGCCCCCTATAAGATATATTGGATCTGACAACCGCTGCATGAAGAGAGAATGAAGAGAAACCAATACTGAGAGAGGGATAGTGAAGATAAACTTGATAAACATTTCAGAAACTTTACAGAATTTTTAATTTATTGTATTTAGAAAGTTTCTTATTTCAGTATACTGAAGCTTAAATTAAATTTTCATTTTTGCGATAATTCCCCTTTAATGATCTGTTAAAGAACAGAAATAATCTCAAGGAACCAGCTATATTTAAAATGGATCTTGACCCAAATGTTGTCTGTATAATACAAAACTTTAATTCTCAACAACTTTCCAATATACGTAATGCACATTTTCAATTGTTATAAAAGTTATTTTTAATTGTACCTAAATTAACTACTACTGTAGCAGAATAGTTTTCCTCTCCAGTGTGTTAATCAGCTGGCTTCTGCTACATTTCTATAGGAGTTAGAACCAGTATTTCAGGGAGTATAAAAAGCCAGATGCATACTGCTTTCTTTTATTATTACATGTGCTAATTAATTTAAAACCATTAAGAATTTTAAATTCATGTGTATTGGAAAGCTGCAAAGCATTATATTATTTCTTTTCATTATGTAAACACATTTACATAATGACTCAGCTGCTCCATTAGATATTATGCCATTGTACCCTTATACTATAATGCCATTACTGAATTTCTACATTATTTGTACCAGTTTGAGTAAAGATACACATCTTTCTCCAAGTTGGTGATCCTACTGTTGCTAGGTAGAAAAAAACAGATGGTTTTGGTAGTTTATTCCTCTGCAATGAATATGTCATAATAAAACTGGAAACATTGGGGGCTACAATAATCCTGCACCTTCAAGCAATCCTTCAAAAACTATATACATATAAAATGTCATTCCAATGAATGTCATTGCATCTCAAAATGCATTTAATTTAACCAGTACTTCGAAATTCTAATTTAGAATGTATTCAATTCTAATCGAATTTTGGGCTATTCAATAGTCAAAGTAGCCTAAAATTGCTTCAAAATTCTAATTTTAAAAATTTGAATTGTGTTTGAATTTTCACTTCGAACCTTGGTAAATCTGCCCCTAAATGTTAAGTCCTAATGTTGAGTTATATATAATACAGTATCTGCAAGCAGTAATAATGCTACACAAAGCACAGTTGCCAATAGCAACTAATCAGCAACAATCAATCTGCTACAAGTTGGAAAATGAAATCAAAGATCTGAATGCTTTTTATTGACTACTGTGTTTTGTGCAATTTAGCACCTACAGTAAGTTTGTGAATTAGCCCTAAAGGCTGTGTGCATCAAACCCACTTTTATATATTTGCCATGTCATTGCATAGCTGAGAAAGTGGTCTTGACAGCGGTTAATCATTGCTGTCTAAGGGAATACGGCTTAAAGCAACAGCTAAACCCACACAGGTTTACTGGGAAAGAAGTATTCATTTTTGAATTTGTTTATAAATTTCAGCAAAAATGTACAGAACTTCAAGGGGGCGACTCAAGCCTTTCAGCTGGAGTAGTCATTAAGTACACCCTCTAAAGCTGACTCCTGCCACTTTAAGCAAACTTGATAGAATTATTAGAGTTGTACTGCAATAAGCACAATTGCTTATCAAATGTATACATTTGAACAGGGCCGGGTTTGTGGAAAGGCCACATAGGCCCAGGCCTAGGGTGACAGGATTTTAGGGGGCGGCATGCTGCCCAGCCACACCTACATTGGTTCAGAAACACTGGGGATATGCTGGAGATATCATAGTCTTTTAAATTTACCATGCATCAATCCCCATTGCTCCGGTCCTGATAATGAAAATTTGCAAATAAAGGACAGAGTATGGGGGCGACGAATGGCAGTGGGCCTAGGGGCGACCACCGTGTAAATCCGGCCCTGCACTTGAATAATATTTATATACTCAGAAGAATAGCACAGTTACTTTTTTTTTTTTAGATATTCAGCAGGTGCATGCATATTGTGTGATCCTTGTTATTCATTGCAACCAGAATTGTTTGCTGAGCAGAAAAACTGTTTTTTATTATCTGGCTGGTGGGACATTTCATTTTCCTTTTTCATGATCCAGATGCTCATGATGTCTTTCGAAGTATTCCCATGGACATCTGCGCAACAGGCAGCTGTAATGAATTGTTTGCGTTCATACCAATATTTAGTATGTTTCAGTGGTTATTTTCTGCTTCGGCACAGAAGGCAGAAAGTGGATACAAAATTCTGTATGTATGGAGGTTTTTCTTCAGAGCTACAAGGCAAAACAATAGAAACACTGCTGCTGCTTCTATAATGAATAAACTATACACTGAACCAGTTCTGTTTAATACTGAAAAGGGCAAAAACATGATACATATAGAACAGCTGCTTCAATAAGAGAGAAGTGCAAAATACATTAGAAATGAAAAGCAGGTAGTTGTGGTGATACAGTGTATTTTGAACTATCTGTCTCAAAGAGATCAGAGCTATCTCACGTTTTTACCCAGCAACACATTTATTTCCATCATCTTTACTCCTTGTTTCCCCCATGTGTTGTCACTACTGAACTTTTAAAATAATAATTATGTTTTTTCAAGCAGTGACAGAATATTAAGGTTATATACTTAGACGTGGAGCATGTGGATAACTGTGAAGGAATACTGTGTAAAAGGACACCCTGTCTATCAACACACTACTGCTGCCTTGACTGATAGCTTATTTCTATAATAGAATCATGGGTTACTGTCAAGATAACATAGTGTCAGGTGACCTAATTGTACAATGTACACTTCACCATCAAGAGCTATTGATTGACTACATTTCCCAGTAAATGATATACTGCAAGCCATATAGTAACCTTCAAGGTAGTGATAGTATGCGATTGTTATGCTAACTAGAGATGGATATGGGGGAAGATTAGGAGGTAATGGGAGTTTATTATGTTAAACAGGAAAGAAGATAAGAAAGATTGCCAGCATATGGTTTACCTTTAAAAATAATAAGAGACCCCTCATAGTACATGAATCCTACACTTCCCATTAGTCTTCTGAGTTTGTAGTGCATTTAAAATCAAGTCCTCCAGCAAACAGTGTGCCTGAGTAGTAAGACCATAGTGCACTTACCCTTAACTAAGAAGAGCTACTGAGAAAGCAGGGATCTTTTAAGCCCCAGCCAGTTAACATTCACCTGTAAATAATTACAGGAGGTTTATGATACCTGTTTGTTTCCTGGCCTGGTTAACCTGGAACTATAGCAGGGTCAATGTTTCTATACTTTTGTAATTATATATCTGTATGTGACCCTAACAAATTACAAAGCTACAGGCACCCATATACTGTACATATGTTTGTTATCTTTAATAACACCTAACTTGTGATGGCAGATGCTGTGAGGCACAGTGACTTGTGGCCCCTTTCCCCTGCATTCCCAGAAGTGTGCGCAGACGCAGTCACGCTGCGCATTCTTCAGAAATTACGTTTTTGCGCAGGCTCAATTAGGCTGCGCACCCTCTGCCTCCTATAAAGTTCAAGCGCAGGTGCTATGGCGCTGCTCAGTTATACTTACTCCACCTGGAAGTGAGGTTAGAGTCCCTCATGCTCCAAGATCTTCGTGTCATCTTGTCAGCTGTCACTTGTTCTCAGCTCTTCTAGCTCTTCTCATCCTTGCTCATCAGTTTCCTACCCTGCTCCAGCACCTCATTTGAACCAGCTTCTTCTACCTTCTGCCTGATCCATTTCTAGATAGGTCTACCCTAGCAACCACAGTTTCCTGCTTCTCATTTCAACAACCAACATCCAGCTACATCTTCCTGGCCACTGCTACCAGCATTCCTCCTCACCAAAAATAACGGGCAAGCAATTCAGGGAGTCGCCCCAAAGAAGTGGCGATTAGTTGTCAGGCGACTAATCTCCCTGAATCTTCCTGTGTGGTCTAGCCCTAAAATGTTTCAGGGACAACTGCTACTACCAAAGATCATTGAGGGAATTAAGAAACAGCTACTTTAAAACGCAATGCTGTCCTCTACATATTGACATTTAATTGAAGTGTTCACAATTCAAGGAATTCTTTTGTTGCATACCAGCTTTCTCAGAAGACAATCGTGGGCTGATAATTACTTTGGCACTGCCGTTTGCAGTTCCCGTAATTGGACAGCACCAATACTCATGTAATCTTCTTAAAATGCCTTTATTTAGACATGGGCACCGACCCAGAAAAAATACAACGTTTCAGACCCACATTGGTCTTTTTTCAAGCCACTTAAGCAGCACCTGTGCACACTTATTTATACATTGTAACATAGGGACCCCTACTGGTGTAATGTATCAAATGTAACAAACAGTATATCCATTTTGTGAATCACCTTAATTGTTTCAAATTCAGTCCAAAAAAAGGAAGTTATGCAGTGTAAATCATTACAACATTTTAGCTGTTAAAAAACATACAAACAATTAATATTCGTGAATTTAAAAACCCCCATAACAGGGTACACTGAACTACAATAACATCCCACCTTAATTAATTCAGTTTAAAAACAATGTGTAAAAAATCAACGATAAATTTTACTCAAATCATATACCCTGTTCAGGCCATGGGGGATCAGGGTCTCCAACTTACGAATCCACCGTGCTTCTTTTTTGAGCAACATTTTTATGCGGTCCCCTCCTTTCCGCAACATGGGGACTGCCGTTTGCAGTAACACCAATAATAAAATCCTGGGTACCATAGGCCTAGAATATATTATATATTTTGATCATATTTATATGAGGCAAAGTACTGGCTGTTAAGGAACAGAGTACTAAAGGTTTTAATATGTCCTCTTAACCATAGTTTACCATTAATTAAGGTGCATCTGAGCATTTTTTACAATCAGAATGTTATTTCTTTCATTCCTTTACTGTTTTACATACAGTATACCATAGCATTAATCTTTCTGAATAAAACAAATTAATTTCTTATTAAATAACTAGTGATGGGCGAATTTATTCGCCAGGGGCAAATTCGCGGCGAATTCCCGCGATTCGCCACTGGCAAATAAATTCGCGAAACGCCAGCAAAAAGTCACGCGTCGTTTTTGACGCGACGCGTCGGAACCGATTGACGCGACACGCGTCGAAAATGACGCGATTGACGCGCCGCGCGTCGGAAACGACGCAACACGCGACTCGTTCACTAATTTTTCCGCCAATTCGCGAATTTCTCTGGACAAAACGCGGGAGATTCGCCCATCACTATAAATAACAGCAATAGCATTCTAAAAATAACTCAATATTTTTTATGTAATACAATTTCTACAACATAATCACAAATAATAATTATGGAATTATTATAATAATATATTATTATATTATGCAACCCAATAATATTTCTGCTTGGTGGCCTATGAGCTAAAAGCATTTGCTATATTATATGCAGCTTTAATAATAACAAACATTGTAAGGCCATTTACCTGTGGGCATTACTGATGAACAAATGTATTCGCCAGGCATGTATATGCTATGAAATTCAACACTTTGCCACCTGCACATTTTTGGCGAAACTGATGAAAAAATTTGCAAAATTGTCAACCAGGCAAAAAAGTTGCCATAATAAATAACACTAATTGACTTTAATGCATATGGACAAGAAAATAACCTAGGCAAAATTGTAGCTGAAACAAAAAAGTTGCCATAAGAAAAAACAGCAATTCACTGTAAAGCATTTATACAAAAAAGTTGCTGAGACAAAAAAAGTCACCAACACAAAATTGTTGCTGAGACAAAAAAGTCGCCATAAGAAAAACAGCCTTGGCTTTAATGTATTTGAAGTGAGAAAAAAAATGTTGTGCACAAAAAACTATTTGATGCCCAACAAATTGATAATTGATATGATATTCATAATCTATAAATAAGGTTGATATCATATGTTCAAGGTCCTTTTTATATTATTGTAGTTGGTGCTGTTGTTTTTTTTTCAGAACAATGAGATGGGATATTATACTTCTGTTTGTTCTGTTTGCATGCAAGTAGTCTGATTTTCACAAAGAAAGTTTGTACGATACAAAGGGGCAGATTTACTAAAGGTCAAAGTGAATTTTCTAATAAAATGTGAATTTTTTAAATTCGAATTTTGAAGTAATTTTGGGCTACTTCAACTATTTCGGAAATACTGTCCCTTTAAAAAACTTCAAATTTGACCATTCGCCACCTTAAACCTGCCGAATGGCTGTGTTAGCCTATGGGGACCTCCTAGAACCTATAGCAAAAATTTGGCTAAGTTTTGATAATTGAAAGTATTTTATTTCAAAATCGTTCGATCGATTAAACGTTCAAATCGATCATTTTGAACAATTTCTACGATCGTTTGAACGATTTTACTTTGATAGAAAATGGCCAAATTAAATAAAAACCTTTGATAGTCAAAGTTTTTGAATTTGATGTTCGAATTTTGAAGTTTTAGCACTTCGAATTTCGACCCTTAGTAAATCCTTAGTGATTTTTTTAGCTTATTATAATGTTTATTATTGATAACAACATTATGGGGCAGATTTACTGTTGGTCGAATTCGAGGGTGAATTTACCCTCAAATTCGACCAATCGAAATGCAGTCGAATTGAAATATACTGTATATATATATTGCTTATTGGCATATAGGTAATATACCTTTAAGAGGACACTAGGGGTATATATATCAAAGAGTGAAGTTAAGAGTGAAGTTCCGCCACTAGAGGGAAATTCCCGCGCTCTCCAATAATTTCTATGGGATTTTTAAAGGTGTATTTATCAAAGGGTTAACTTTCATTTCACCCATTGATAAATAGGCCTTTCAAAAACTCATAGAAATTAATGGAGAGCGGCAGAATTTCCCTCTAGTGGCGGAACTTCACTCTTTGATAAATTTACCCCTTTGTGTTTGGTTAGTGCACTATTTAAGGGGTTGTCCACGTGTTGCAAATTTGACTCAGAAGAAGTGCCGGCAGTTATGGGCATAAAATGAGTAGGATGATTTGCACTTTCAATGTCACTGTTTTCACATTGTTTGCCACTATAAAAGCCACAGTTGATGAAGATTACACATCTCAGAAGATTATCTGGCTGAGCGCCCAAGCATTGAACCAATTTTTGATTGCATTGACATGGGACTGTGTGCACCTGTAGAGTTCTCGCGGGATGCCGCTGGAAGAGAGACGTACTTCGGATACGCTGGATGGGTGAGCTCCACTACACATTTATTGTCCTAATTATATGTTTGATGCCCATTGACTTCACTGCGTTTCACAAATTTTTTGATGTTTTGCACATTTTTAGTGAAGCAAAATGTGACAGATTCACTTGTCCCTAATGGGTATTACCATACTATTCATATTACTAATATAGTGTACTGTTCCTATAGAATACAATGCAAATTCACACCAGTGAGGACATAAACCTACGTACATAAACCTCTTCTGTTTCGTGGAACACACTTGCCCAAAGTCCGTCCCCATCACTAGCTACAGAAATACATTCACATACATTCCACATCTAATTAAAGTACAGTTAGAGCATAGTCGAAGTGCTTCTGATCTGAGCAAATGCAGTTCTAAAAATAATCAAAATGTAAATAGTAGTAGTAGTAGTATTTTAAAGTAGGAGAGGTGAGCAAGCAAGCTACAGAAGTAAAGTTAAACTGTCATTTCCCCTGCAAAGCTCATCCTTGAAAAGATAACAGATATAAATAAATATAAAATATTTTGGTAACACCAACAGAATTTCATTACTGTTTGGGACTAACCTGATGATCATGTTGTGTGTATTCATCTTCTAATAAACGGCTGTTTTGATGATGCATAGTGATGGGCGAATTTATTCGCCAGGGGCGAATTCGCGGCGAATTCCCGCGATTCGCCGCTGGCGAATAAATTCGCGAAACGGCAGCACAAATTTTCCGCCCAAAAATTCGCCAAAAAAAACGAGTCGCGCGTAGTTTTTGACGCGACGCGTCGAAAACGACGCGCGACTCGTTTCGCAAATTTTTTTGCCAATTCGCAAATTTTTCGGCGAAGCGAAACGCGGGAGATTCGCCCATCACTAATGATGCAGTATTTCTCTGACTTAGAGTACAAAATTGTACTTAAGTACACTGAATAACTAACCTTGTTACAGGCCTGAAAAATCAAAACTCCCAGTAAAAGTTGAACTATTTCTAACATTAGGTACTAAATGCTTTTTAGGAGAAAGTAGTAAGCTTAAGTCCTGAGTCCCTTTCCGATGTGGTCCTTACACTAGGCAAATATTGTCTGGGAATTACCCCAACTACTTCTCCTGGTAGTGACACTGAATGCTCTTACTTGTTAACCCCGACTGTCTTACACATTTTGGGTGCACTATGAAATAATCTTTATTTATGTCAGGCTTACCGGATAGTTATGTGATGGATCTCTTCTAGAAGACCCACAAGCAGCTCAGATGACACAGAACCCACCTGAGGATGATACAGGGGAAAGCCGTGAGTGAAGAGAAGCCAGTGAGGCTAAACCGAAGTGAGGTACCAGGGAGTAGAGAGAGAGAGTAGTCAATCGAATCCGGGTCAATTGGCAGGCCGCAATCCAGCAGGAAGGTTAGGCAAGCAAAAGGTCTGGACGGGCAGTAAAGTTTCAGAAGTCGGAACAAGCAGGGGTCATACACAGGAATCAATAATCAGATAAGTCAGTATAGCTAGGCTTCAGGATAAACCACGATAACCAGACGCAGATTCCATACAAAAATCAGTTCTCAACATCCAAACGCCTGCCTTGTGATGCCCGCGTCATGGCGCTCTCGCAAAAATGTGCCTGCACCTGGATGTGTGCCAGCGTCAGTAGGAATGTGCTCACTCGTGTGATGTCAGAACTGCTGGACGGAGGCGCGCAGAGAGACCCACTCGGTAAATATTCTTACATTGTCCCCTACCGAGATGTGGCCTCTGAATGCAGACAGGAAAAGTTTTGTCAGGATGAGTCCTATGGAACCGTGCCAAAAGTCTGGGAGCATGTACATTTGTAGACGGTTCCCAAGAATTTTTTTCTGGACCATAACCTTTCCATTTGATCAAATATTACAGCCCTTTCCCTCTTCTACGAACATCCAGGATCTGTTCAACCACAAATTCTTCTTGGCTATCGACAACCGGAGGTGGCTGAGGAAAACTCCATCCTGGAAAATCATGATGTACCACAGGTTTGAGCAATGCTGCTTGGAATACCAGATAGATGCAATATGACTTAGGTAACTCCAACTGAAAAGATACAGGATTGATTTGACTACTGATCACAAAGGGCCCCAAAAATGGCTGACCCAGCTTCTTACTAGGGCAAGAATACTTGAAATGAGCCATAGATAACCAGACTCGATCTCCAACTTTGAATTCAGGATCCTTCCTTCATTTGCGGTCCGCATAGATCTGGAAAATTAAGTTGTGCTCTAGCCATTGTCTGTTGTAACAATTTAAAATTATTCGACAGAAAGGTTAGTCGATCTTCTACTGCAGGAACCGAAATCTCTGATAATGCTGAAGCTGAAAAAATTGCTGGATTCAACCCATAATTAGCATAAAATGGAGGCTGTTTGGTCGAGGAGTGACAGGAATTATTATAAGCAAATTCTGCTAGTGGAAGCAGGCTTACCCAATCATAATGTAAATGAGAGGAATAGCATCTCAGGTACTGTTCCAAGGTTTGGTTCATTCTTTCTATTTGACCATTAGCTTGGGGGTGAAATGCTGAAGAGAGAGACACTTTAATCTGTAATGCCCCACAGAGAGTTTTCTGAGTAAACTGAGGGCCACGATCCGAGACCACTTCATCTGGTACCCCATGAAGTCTCACTACTTCTTAGATGAACACTTCGGCTGTTTCAGAGGCAGAAGGTAATTTGGCTAACAAACACCATGATAGCAGTGTGCTATTGAGAAAGTGGAAGTTCAGAAATTAAATATTCCTTCATATCAATAAAGTTACTATTTCCTAAATCTCAGTTTATGAGTCTCAAATCCCTTGGTATAACCATTTAAAGTAATCTGCTTCCTTGCTAAAAAATTTATCAAAATGCGGTTGGTTTTGTGAAAAATAATCTGTTTAATGTGAGATATGAAATAATGTGTTTGTACAGAATTTATATACTGCATATATTTAAATGTACATTTGCTTTACTCTGCTCAATTAAAAAGGTTAAACATAACAATAATGTATGTAATATTTTTGCTATTATTTAATTTAAAATGTATGATTACTTGCTGGCCAAACTAGGATTCATTTTAATATATACAGTATTATTAAATGCACCAACTGTACTGTTTCTACTTTCTATATGGCATTGGATTTTAACTATTCCTTTAACAACCAACAGTAAAATATATTAGCATTGAAACGTACCATTCTCTGCCACTTTGTGCACTGATAATTTTGCCATCAGCACCACACCTTTTCTCTCCATTGCTAAGGTCATAAATATCTCTTAGTACTGTATATCACAGGATTTTGTAGTTCTTCAACACATGCAGGTAATCATATCAACACCAGTGAAAGATTAAAATATGCTGAGTGATGCGGTGGGAAGCAACAGTGCCTGGCAGGTTTTGCCAGGTCTGCCACTTCACCCATAATTATAGACAAACTTCAAGGCATATATTACGAAACAGGAGTTTCAAAGAGAACATTTTATTTCACAACACTATTTGAATAATAATTAGCAATATTAATTGGTGGAGTAAAACAGAGCAGTAGATACAATCAACTGTATTTGTCAGACATTTGTGTCCCAGCACCAGAGTACTGGAGAACATGGACTCCCATGCCAGCATTAAGTGACTTTTCTCTGCCATGAGCCAAGCCAGTGGTAGTGGTATCTGACATCAGTGGTAGGAAAGCTTTTCGAAGAGTTAATAAAGGATAAGATACTGGACTTTATAGCAAATCATAATACTATGAGTTTGTGCCAGCATGGTTTTATTTGTGCATGTGCACATTTTCCTTGATAAAGGCCCTAATGTGGGCCGAAACGTTGGAAAAATGCATCTAAGGATAAAATAACACATTTATTCACGAGAAAGAATTGTAGTGCGAGTCCTTTGATCGTCTTATCTGAACATTATTGACCCATGCACCCAAATTTGTTCAAAAATCTGGTAAGAGTGCATACCCTGGATGGACTTATATATATATATATATATTTTTTTTTTTTTAACATTTTTGCAATAATGGCCATTTTTGCAGTTAAATGTTAATATATATTATGAAATCTAAAATAAGATCAGTCTAATAATGGATGACTTCATTTACAAGAAACATTTGAAGATTAGTTTAAAACATCTGTAGTGTGCCATTTTTGCTTTCAAGAGGAAGACAATTAAAATCAATTATTTCTACTCTGTTACTTTAAAATTGGACAGTTAAATCCTTTTAGAGAGAAAAATATAGAGAAAGAGAAGGTATAAAACATACTTGTAAATTAGAAAATTATGTATAACAAATACAATAGAAATATGCATAGAAATAATGAAATAAAATGTACTTAGTTACATATTATCCCACATTAAAAAGCATATTTTTTGTAAAAGATTCAATATACATAAATACCAAACACAAAAAGCATTGACTGGAAAAAAAACATGCAAGTCAGAAATGAGATTGAAGCAGTCATTTTCTGGAATGCCGGAAAAAGCATTGTATTTTAAATTAGTTGTCATTCATTTAACAGTGATCGTTTATGTACTGTAAACTGTTTCTTATTATTTTTTTCCTTAAAATAAAATGTAAAATAAAAAACATTTGATGTTTTATTACATATGTTTAAGATAGAACAAACCAAGATATTGTTGCCTATTTTATTTCATTGAGATTAGTTAATAATAACAGGTAAAAAAAACAGGTAATAATAACAGTTAAAAAAAAAAAGTACATTAATTCAGCTGAATGAATGTTAACTGAATATGCATCGCAGTTACAAAAGTACTGCATACTATGCTGAGCCTAACTAAAATTGTGATGGGCGAACCAGCCACGATTCGCTTTGCGGCTTTGCCGACACGTCTCATTTTGGACTCGCGCATCTGTTTTTAGACACCGGCGTCCGTTCTTTGGATCCAGGGCGAAATTTCACCGGCGTTTCGCAAATTTATTCGTCTGGGGCGAATTGCGGGAGTTTGTCGCGAATTCAGCGCAGGCAAATAAATTCGCCAAATACTACTAAACAATAATTATAGAAATTTTTTAAATGTAAGCTCTTCCATTTAAAAAGTGTTATTTTTCCTACTTGAGGTAGAAGAATCAGACCTATCCTTAAGGGTGCATGTGACCTACAAAGGAGTGGATACTTTGGTAACAAAGCACCTCAACCTTATTTGAGATGGTGCAAGTCCCTGGCCAGTTAGTCTGTGTGGAGCTATCTATGAAGCTATCTATGCGGATATTGTGTTGCCTGGCGATGGCACACACATAGAGGTATGCATGGAAGGTCACTGCATTGCTGTACATCCACCTCTCCTCTTCTTGGGCAATGGCTTTGGTGCACTAGATATGTCTTTTGATAAATGGGCCTCTATATACTCAGATCACAGTGTATTACCATCTCCTCTAAAATTGTGTGACTGTATTAGAAAGTAAGATTATTGTTATTTTATTTCACATCACAACACTCCAAAATGTTAAGGACTTTTGGGTAATCTCTAAAGACATCCTAATTGGAAATATATTTAAAAAGAAAGCATCAACACCTTTGCCTCCATGTAATAAAGGTCTAATACTACCAAAGGTGTTTCAGAATATATGTAGTGGCAACTTGCCTATTCCAATGTTACTATGAGGTGTCGAATCTTAATTAGCCTGAGGTCTCTGAGACATATATAACCTCTGAACTCAGGTTCATTTCGATAGCATAAATCAGGTCAAGCTGGAATTTTTTTTTTCCCTTTTCCTTGCAGCTTGGATATTTTGCTTATGTATGCAGACAGAAAAATGATTGCACAGGCATGTACTAGGGGACAGATTTACTACATTCACATGAAGGATTCGAAGTTTGATCGAATTTTCAAAAAGATTCAAATTCGAATTTTCTAATGTTTTTGAAGACCACTTTGACCAGTGAATTTTGAAAAGTAGATTCTTTAGTGTGGTAAATAATATGCGCTCTATCGCCTTATTAGTAGGTAATTGCAACTCCCACTCGTTAGAGTTAAATGTGAATTGACTGATTTTATGCATGAAAAAAGTCATAGAGACGCGAGATACGCTAGGAGCTAGTGATTTGTAAAGGTGGAATGTGTGCCTTAGAGAGCACAGACACCTAGATGAGTGTATAGTCTGAAAGAGGGCATACATGATCCTAGTTGCCTTAGATAGTGGACAAAAGTGAGGAATGCTTCTCTCTGAAATCATAATCAGCTTGTGAATTTCCTCAATTATTTTGCTGTGCAATTGCTGCAGCATTGTGTATTTCAGAGTTACCACTTACACTAGACTTTACTTCGCCTGGTCTGACAGGACAACTTTAATTTATTAAAGGTTTCCTGGGCTTGTGTAGGTGAATGTAGTGGCTGTAACATATACTTCTATTATACGTTAAAGTTCCCGCCGTATGAAAATTAGGCTTCGCTAGCGTAACTGAGTTCTGCCTAGCGAAGTAACACTAGCGCAACTATGCTACCATTCACCGACCTGAGAGTAAATTCGTACATTAGTGAATTTGCGTAGCTCTGGCGAAGTGTGGCGAACGCTAGCGAAGTCAACGCTGGGGAATGTTCGTATTCGGAGTCGAATTCGTAGGATTTTACCACCCCACTTTCACTTCACCCATTGATTAATAGGCCTTTCAAAATCCCATAGAAATTAATGGAGAGCGGCAGAATTTCCCTCTTGTGGCGGAACTTCACTCTTTGATAAATTTACCCCCATAAACTCTGGATTTGAATCGGAGGCAGGCTATCTTTCCTAATTATCTATATGAGTCCAGGAAGTAGGTAATTAGCCTGGAACAGGGAGTAACAGAGTTTAGAAAACCCATAAGCAGTATTCACTAGGAAGAACTGCAAGTCTCACCCAACACTACACTACTTGATAAGATAGAAAGCTGCTATCATACTAGCACTCTTCTGTATTTTCCTCTGATAGAAGGTAATAAATAATGTATATTTAAGTTCAGATTGTTTAGGAATATGTAAAAGGTAAGAGAAAGTGAAATAAGGAATTATATTACTTTAAGCGACAGCACGGAACAAGACTCCAGCAGGTGGGTAGATATTGTCAGTACCCAAAAGAAATATTTAAATAAAAAGGGATTTGAAAAGTTAAGTGAACATATGTTTAACTAAAAGTAGAAAGAATGAAAGAAACTTGATAGAATCATTGAATGGTATATAGGGGTTTGTCCAGATATGCAAATAAATGGAAGATTCCTAAGGCTGCATGGGCAGCCTTACCTAAAATATTGCTCAAGGTATTTGTGTTTTGTCCTAACAATGTGTCCAGTATGAAAGTGTGAATGTGTATTTCGGCAAGAGGCTGGCCACTGCTTGTCTTGTGCTATTAGTAACATTGGTAATAAACACCACAGATGTGCTGAAAAAAAAAGAAAACCTTGTGTTACAAAACTGAATACATGAGACTTAAAAGTAACAGACATGGTTAAATGTGTATATGCCAAAGCAGAAACTGAAACCCCCCTCCACTCAGTTCAGCCATTCTCAAATTCTTTCTGAAATTCCTTTTAAGTTTACTGGTTTAAATAATGATCTCTCAACTGTTATGCTCGCTAATGTTTTGTCTGCAAATGTTAAGCATAATGTGATGATACAAGATATAACAGATGCTATTTACTTTATCTCTCATAGGAAGTGATATTATTTGATTAAAAACACTGTGTGCAAATGCAAGTGGAAAAACGAAGTGTGGCAATGGGTTAAGTATTGTCGCAAGTAATAGATATCTGGCATAGTGAATTACAGTTTAAAATCTTTTTTTGCAGAAAGTTACTGAAAGTTATTTTTGGCTAAGCAAATAAGACAGTATGTAAATATATACTGTAACAGTAAATACTTTTGTTTTGGAAAATGTGGCAATTTTTGCCTACGTGGATACAAAAAATTTTGTTTGCAGTTTTGCTGACAAAGAGGGCGTATGTATGTGATGTGCATTAGAGTACAAAGTAACAATTGAGTTAATTGTCTTGTGTAAAGAAATAAAGGTCAGATAAAGTTGCTTTGTTCAACTATTACAAGATGTTGCAAATGATGCAGGTTTAACAAAAAAAGGAAAATATATCAAAGTTGAAGGTGCTATTATGAAAATATAACTAAGATGGCATCCGTACCATAAATCACACCCAACCACTATTTGTTTTAATAACATACTGTTTTAGTGTGTTTATGACATTATACATTCACTGTGAGGTTTTGATGTGAAAAAAAAAATAATGCTAGATACTGAAACCCTTTCCAATTCAAGTACTTTTGCCCCTGCAATTCAAGTCCCAGCATCTTTGACACCCTTTTTTAATTTTAAAGGCCTCACTTGTGGTCTATGCTCGTGATCAGCCTAGCCATACAAATCTAAGGCTTATGTACGTGACTCTGCAAGTTAACCGTTTATTAATTTTGTTGTTCATGGATATCCTGTTACTTACCTTACTCACCCATCCTTTGCAAGTTCTTCTTTCTCAGGTTCATAGTGAAACTGCTGCCCTGACCTGGTCATCTGAAAACGACTATGTTTCCACACTCTGAATAAACTACTTCTGTATGCTCCTTCACTTGGCTTACCCAACTACTCCAAACCTCTACCTTTTACTGTCATGAACTTAATGGCCATGCTTCAACCTTTTTTTTTTTTTTTTTAAAACAAACACCTGTTGCCTACCACAGTTACATGCTTGATCCAGTGGCTTGGGGACTACCTGGATGCCTCCGCTCCCCAGCTATTACTGCCCTTCTAGTTGGCAAATGCAGTAATGTTGTTCTCTCTAATCAACTTATTTTGTGTTGTCCACAATCCCTAGACACTGTGCTGAACTCTGTCTATACTTGGCATTGACATTTAGCCAGACTCTACCACACTCTAAAGTGATCTTCAGCATTAAACCCAGCAACTCTACAGCCTGTTGGGTTTAATGCTGACCACAAGTAGATGAGGACTCTTTTGTGGCAACACATGACTGTGCTTAAGTTTTTAGATACTGCTCTCTCTCTCAACATCCTGAATTGTTTGCTCATCTACTCTACCCTGATTATGAATTATTTTTTAAAGAAGTTGTTCATGCACCATTGACAATTTTCTGCAAATGCTTATACCATTATACATCAACCTGATTGAAGCAGAAGTAATTGTCACTCAGCTCAAGCTGTTGCCTTTATTGCCTTTACGTGAGCATGTGAAATTTCCATTGGTAAAAATGTTAATGTGTTTTCTACTCATTATTTAGGGCTTGCCCATTTGTTTGGCTAGTAAAAAAAATGCGGTATCTCACTTTTTTTGTAAACAAAAAAGCCAATGGGGCATCAAGTATTAATTGCAAATTTATTGAATGCTATTTTAATGACATAGTCCTTGCCTATAGTTTAATGTACAGCATACACTAATTCTTCTGAATGCAGTTACTGGTATATTTTGCAAAGCAGCCATTCTGTCCATTCTTCCTCACCTACTGTACTGTATTTGTATTTTGTTGTAGGGACTTCAATTGGCCAGTGAAATAAAGAAATGGGGTACCAATAAAAATTGATATCTCATTTCTTTAGTTCACTGGCCAATTGAAGTCCCTACAACAAAATACAAATCAAGCTGAAATTACTTTCTGGGCCAAACAAGGCTGCAATATATAGTAACTATATGCGATGCCTGGCAATGTGTGGCAAATTATTCCACTGTTTTTTACACCACATAATAAGTCTGACCCTTATGTTTTTTCCTGGCTGTAGGCTTCTGGTCAAAATGACTAGTGGGAGGCTCTGTTGTTGCAATATTCATAATCACAGTTAGAAATTTTGTAAAAGTGTTCTGGTTAGTGGTTTATAGTAAAATACATGAAGAAAAAAGTAATTAGTTCAGTTGTTTTTGTCAAAAAAAAAAAGAATCCAAAATTATTTTTTGAATCCAAAATTATTTTTTGAATCCAAAATTATTTTTTGAATCCAAAATTATTTTTTGAATCC
Organism: Xenopus borealis; assembly: GCA_024363595.1. Taxonomy (NCBI): domain Eukaryota; kingdom Metazoa; phylum Chordata; class Amphibia; order Anura; family Pipidae; genus Xenopus; species Xenopus borealis. Next base: position 48,868,426 of record CM044436.1, on the reverse strand, counting down.
AAAATTATTTTTTGAATCCAAAATTATTTTTTAAATATATTAATAGTACAAAATTGAAAAAGGAAGGGGTAGGACCTTTATTATCAGAGGGGGTTCAGCTGGCTGAACAAGGAAAAAGCTCAGATTCTGAATGCATACTTTTCGTCTGTCTACACAAATGAGGAACCAGCTAATGAAGGTTTCCTTATTAATTTTCCCAATTCTAATAATACATCTAATGATGCATGGTTCACACATGCTGAAATTCAAAAGAGACTAGAACATGTTAAGATAAACAAAGGTCCAGGGCCAGATGGGATTCATCCCAGGGTAATTAACGAGTTTAGCTCTGTGATTTGCTAATGTGATGCCGCTATTCAAAAAGGGATCCCGTTCTCTGCCTCAAAACTATACCCCAGTCAGGTACTGCACCGCAGGGCTCTGTACTGGGTCCCTTGCTTTTCAACTTGTTTATTAATTACCTGGATGTGGGCATTAAAAGTACGGTTTCTATTTTTGCAGATACTAAATTGTGCAGAGCTATAGGTTCCATGCAGGATGCTACCACTTTGCAGAGTGATTTGTTTAAGTTGGGCAGCAAACTGGAAAATGAGGTTCAATGTTGATAAATGCAAGTTTATGCACTTTGGCAAAAATAACATAAATGCAAGTTATACACTAAATGGCAGTGTGTTGGGAGTTAACTTGGGGGTTTTTATAGATAAGTTCTGGTCAGTGTCATTCTGTAGTTACTAAAGCAAATAAAGTTCTGTCTTGCATAAAAAAGGGCATAAACTGAATGGATGAAAACATAATTATACCTATTTTTAGATCCCTAGTAAGACCTCATCTGGAATATGCAGTGCAGTTTTGGACTCCAGTCCTTAGGAGGGATGTAAATGAGCTGGAGAGAGTACAGAGACGTGCAACTAAACTGGTTAGAGGAATGGAAGACTTAAATTATGAGGGCAGACTGTCGAGGTTGGGGTTGTTTTCTCTGGAAAAAAGGCACTTGCAAGGGGACATGATTATACTTTACAAATACATTAGAGGACATTATAGACAAATATCAGAGGACCTTTTTACCCATAAAGAGGATCACTGCACTAGAGGTCACCGCTTCAGACTAGAAGAAAAGGACTTTCATTTGAAGCAGCATAGGGGGTTCTTCACAGTGAGGACAATGAGGTTGTGGAATGCACTGCCGGGTGATGTTGTGATGGCTGTCAGTGCTAGTAATTGTTAGATTTGATCACCATTCCCTAATCATAGCGATTCCCCACATTTTGTTGGGTTGTTAGTTAATTTCTCTGTCTTGGAAACAGTCACCTTTCTCAAAGTTAATCTTAGTGAATCCCAAAAAATTATTGCCATGAGAGGAACAAGCCCAAATTAGAAAAGCAGGTTTTACAAAATAGAATGGCCCTAGACTTCTGTTGGCTAAAGAAGGTGGTGTTTGTACCCTTATTGGAACTGATTGCTGTACTAACTGTTGATAATTATGACTCAAATAGAAAAATATGTTTCCATTATCACTCGCATTGAAGTTAATCTTAAGAAAGAGTTCCCTTGGTACCTTTCTAGTTAGTTTGGTAGTTTCTGTGGTTCTATTGTGTCTACAATACTTAAAATTGCTGTTTTTATCTGTTTGATAATATTAATCCTGTTTATCATCAAAGTATTAATTTTGAAATCCATGTCATATCATAGCCCTCACAATACCATATATAATGACATGACAAATTATCATTATGCCCAATTAATGGTAGTGTCTGAACTTAACACCACTAAACAAGTACTCATTAACAGTAATGGGCGAATTTATTCGCCGGCGGCGAATCGCGGGAATTGGCCCCTGGCGAATAAATTCGCCCATCACTACTCATTGAAGATAATAGTGTGATGTCCATTACCCCAACAAGATTAGGTAATAAGTGAGTTACCCTCCATTCTTCCCAATGACCATCAGTATGTTCGTATGATTCAGACTAATCTCACTACTACTTGTTAGTGAAAATAAAATTTTCAAAGGGGGAACTGTCGAATCCTAATTAGCCTGAGGTCTCTGAGGTCTATATAACCTCTGAACCCTGGTTCATTTTGATACCAATTTTATTTCTAAAGCATATAAATCAGGTCAAGCTGAAAATGTTTTTTCCCCGTTTCCTTGGATATTTTGCTTATGTATGCAGGTACATAATACGTCTCAAGGCTAGCTGTTAGATAAGGTGGAAGATAGTTTTATAAACAATATGTTATGTTACGGTACAACCTTGGGCTTCTAGGTTACTTAGAATAAGAACTAAAATCATTTTGAAAAAAAGGTAATCCCGCCTTTATGCTGACTGTAACCATAATACTATATAATCCTGTGACGCTACAAAAACATACAATATCATGCAATGCATTGTAATTTTGAGGTACTGTAGCACTGCAGCAAACTTCATTTAATTTCAGTTATCTAGCTTTTGATACCATCACCACATTTTCTTCTGTCCTAAACTACTTCACTTACTAAATTGTCTGTAATGAATGAAAATTCAGGGACTAGTCATGCTGTACACTTTACTACTTGCTCATAGCCCCAGTGGTTTATAACTAGGCAGTAAATGAGTAAGACTTAATTGAAACTTTAATTAAAGTTGTTCTAATTAGCTTTGAGAATGTATGGTTCGTTTGGGGGCATTTTTTTCTTATAATGTAAAAAAGCTTGGATGATATATGTGCCAATATATGTGCCAAGCGTGCAGTGGATTTCATATCACATTGTCAGAAAATGATGAGCTTCTTCTTAGAATTTAAGATCCAGGGCAAAGAAAAAATGCAAGGCAGAGCCTAAGTGTATGAAGTATGAAGTGTATTGAGCGAAACTAATTTTGAAGGATGAAGCATATAAAGTAGGTTATTTCATGCAAATTACAAGCATTTACAAAAGCAATCTTAAAGCTTTTCACTCAGTCCCAGCCTAATAAATAGTAATTCTTAGTAGTCCAACAACATCTGGAAGGCAGCATGTTCACAATCTCTCACTAAGTAGAGGTATGGGCATAGTTGACTTTAAATGCTGAACTGCATCCTTGTTTAGTAATACAAAATCAATTATAAAAACACTTTAGAGATTAAGCAGCAAACCAGACAATTGTTTTATATACTATGTGTATTATATGTACTATTGTGGAAAACCAACACAGGGAAGCAGTGTTAGCCAAATTTCAAGTTTTTTTTAATTTTCAAGTTTTTTTTTTTCTAATTAAATAAAGTCTAAAACTCTTTAAAAAAAAAAAAAAAAAGTGGAACCTAGATTGCATAAAAATTTGTAAAAACAACTCCCACACAGCAAAATCAGAGTCTTAGGGGTGCTCTATCAAAGTTTGCATTTTAATTTTTGCCACAATTCTAATTTTTTTTGCACAAAAACCCACTAGTTCAAATTATATTTTCAAAAACACGAATGTCTAATATTTATTAAGCAAAAATACTCAAAGAAAACTCAAATGTAAAAAATCAGCATCTTAAATCTGGTAAGTTCATGTAGAAGTCAATGAGAGTTGTCATAGGCCAATTTCTAGCCATTTTTTAAATTTAAGTTTTTTTATTTTTTTTATAAATAAGGAATTTGAGTTTTTTACATGTTGATTTTTTCATAAAAAAGCAAACAAATGTTGATAAATAGGCCTCCCCTTTCAAACTTTTTAATTATTCTTGGAAACTCAAATTGCCAAATAACTTGAACATGAGCTCACTGATTAAAAAGTGATTATGAAAAAATATGAAAAAATTTGAGATTCAAGGAAAAATGAGAAGCTTGGTATAGATATTCCTTTCCAACTACAGAAACCCCTTCAACCCTTTTGTAAGCGCTATATGATAACATCATATGTAACCGTTTTATTTTGTAACACTATAATTTTTTCAGATCTGGAATAACGTACTTAATAATCACACCTCAGGTAATTCCTTCAACTGTGAGTTAAATGATACTAAACTATGGTATTTAAAGGACCTTGTGGAAACCACCTTACAACATGCAATACTCAACATCAATGTGTATAAAACATAATATGCTGTCAAAAAGTACATTTGATCTATTATGTTTCAGTTTTCCTTAATTGGTCCCCCTGTCTGAGCAGGAAAGGACCGATTCTATCTCTGATCTCACTACCCATTCCTTTTTTCTATGCAAATATTGCATGTTATTACATAAATGTTATAACTACTTTTCTATTGTAATATTTTAAAATAATTCAAATAAAAACTATTGAAAGAAAAAAAGTGATTATGAGTCTTGCACTTAATACATCTCGAAAATCTGGTTTTGGGAAATCTTCAAATTCACAATAAATTAATTTGAATATGAAAAAATAAACATCAATAGCGATATAAAGTTGAAATTAAATGTTGATAAATGTTCCCATATATATTTAGAATGAAAACAAAATGAAAAACGCAGTTATATGAAAAAGTTAGGGAACCTCTCTTAGCCTGCATAATAATTTACTAGTGATGGGCGAATTTATTCGCCTAGGTCGAATTCGTTTCGCGAATTTTTTGCCGATTCGCGAATTTCTAGAGAATTTTTCGGCGAAGCGAATTGCGGGAGATTCGCCCATCACTATAATTTACTCCACTTTCAACAAAAACAGTAGCATGTCTTTCATATGCCAGAAACATCATGAGTACTGGGGTGTTTTCTGAACAAAGATTTTTAGTGAAGCAGTATTCATTTGTATGAAATTAAATGTGAAAAACTGGCTGTGCAAATATTTGGGTACCCTTGTAATTTTGCTAATTTGAATGCATGTAACTGTTCAATACTGATTACTGGCAACACTAAAGTGGTTGGATTAGCTTGTTAAGCCCTGAACTTCATAGGCAATCATGAGAAAGGGAATTTAAGGTCGCCAATTGCAAGTTGTGCTTCAGTTTAACTCTCCTCTGAAGAGTGACAGCAGTCAAAGCAACACTCAAGAGATCTGAAAATAAAAATTGTTCAGTACCATGGTTTAGGGGAAGGCTACAAAAAGCTATCACAGAGGTTTAAACTGTCAGTTTCAACTGTAAGGAATGTAATCAAGAAATAGCATGTGGCAAAAAATACAGGAGTGACATTTGGGGAGGATTGTGAGACAATTTGTTACAGACAACCCAAAGATCCCCTCCAAATACCTGCAAGAAGATCTTGCTGAGATGGTGTATCTATACATCATTCTATAATTCGCACAATTTGCACAAAGAACATCTGCATGGCATGGTGATGAGAAAGAAGCCCTTTCAGCACTCACACCATAAACAGAGTTGCTTGTTGTATTCAAAAGCTAATTTAGACAAGCCACAGTCATTGGGGAATAATGTGCTTTGCACTAATGAGACAAAAATTTAGTTATTTGGTCAGAACAAAAAGAGCTTTGCATGGAAGAAGAAGAACACCACATTCCAAGAAAACACTTCCTACCTACTTTCAAATTTGGTGGAGGTTCCATCACATGGTGCTGTGTGGTTAGTTCAAGGACTTGTGCCTTTGCTAAAGTTGAGGGTTGGATGAATTCAACCCAATATCAACAAATTCTTCAGGATGATGTTCAAGCATCAGTCACAAGTTGAATTTACGCAGGGGTTGGAAATTCGAACAAGACAAAACACACTTCAAAATCTTTAAAGTCTTTTATGCACAGGGAGAAGTAAAATATTCTGGAATGGTCGTCACAGTCCCCCCCACTTGAATATCATGGAAAATCTATGGGGTGATATGATGGATTATGTATGGACGAATGGTCAAAAATACCAACATCCATAATCCACTCATCAAAGGCTATAGGTGGTGTCTAGAGGCTGTTACATTTGCAAAAGGGGGCTCAACTAAGTATTGATGCAATATGTCTGTTGGGGTGCCCATTTTGTTATGATGCAAATTGCATACTTTTCTGTTAATCTGATAAAAAACTACTGTTTCCATAAGGCATGACATATATTAAAAGGAAGTTGCTACTTAGAAAGCTCAACCAATGATAAACCAAACTCCAATGTAGTAAGAGGGGTTCCCAAATTTTTCATATGACTGTATCTGATAAAAAATATAACCTTGTATCCCATTTAATCAAGTTATTCTTGGGCTGGATTAGTTGGCAAGACACAGGGTAGAATAAGTAGTCATGGTCTTTCCCCCAAATAGTTGACAGATGTTGATAAAAGAGATTGAACAAAGAATTTAGGGAGGGAGATCTCCCACATACTTGTTCACAATATCTTCCTATTCTACATGAAGATGCAGAATTTAACTGAACTATTCCACTGGGACCATTCAGAATATTTCAAGGCAATTTAGCCTAATTTAGCATTGACTGACTAACTCATTGACAATTCAGTATTTTTTAATTCTAATAAATAAAGTAACACTATTTACATTAAGGGAACAGACCCGTTTGTTGCCTTTATTTATCAGTAGTACATTTCTAATGATACTCATGAAATTCATGATGCTCTTTCTGAGTAAGCATAAAGACATCTCTCCAAAAAGCTTAAGTATGACCATGTGACACTTTATTAACATTTGAAATTCTGATACATGAAGATAATAAAGAAGCCACTGTCAAGACATAAATGTATATTTATCTAATTGTACTCCCTTGTAAGGCATAAATATATGAGCTATAATTATCCTAGTAAATTCTGTATAGGGAAATAGAAGAAATCTTTTCTGGTAAATAATTTAGAATTGCATCCATGGGATGGCAACAGGATAGAGTTGTAACATTTTATGTTCCTCCTATGAGGACACTTAAGAGTATAATATAAATGTAATCAGCACCATACATGTTCAGATATGAAGTTTAATGGTATAAAACAGTGTTTGTCAATGATAAAACATCTTCATAACAGATGGAACTATATTGGCTTGTAAGCTGCATGCCTTACTCACAGGCTATGAGGGAGAAATAAATGTAACTCTACTCCTGGAGCATGGTTTCAAGTTAATTACATGCATAAATGATTTATTATATTTTAATGGTGTCTTCCTGTTTCTTTTAGTTTTTAGTTTTTTATTCTAAGTATCCAAAAAATAAGCTGAATAATATATACTTACAATGCAAACGGATATTAACGGTCCATAATTACATGATGCCACGTTAACATGTACTGGAATAGTGCAATTTATTTTATTTTGTGGATACATTGGTCAAACTGAATATATTTTCTTAAGAATTCAGTAATTTTGGTTTCTCTGTTTCAGAAGACCTTATGTTCATCAGATAAAATGCTGGCAATTTCTAAAGAATATAATTGACATTATAATTTAAATTCTGTAAGCTTTTCAAAGATGTTAGATGATTTGTATCCAAAAAAGTTGTTACATATGCCAGTGTTGACTCTTTCATCCTCCATATTTAGACTATGAGAAAATCAAAATGGGTTACAATTTTATTCTAAGTTAAACTCTGACTTGGTCTGAATATGATCAGCCCTTTGGAGAAAACTGTGCAAATGTACCTTGGGCTGAGCGGATGTGTCCCAAATTGGTTGGTTTACTGCAACTGTGCAGTATGACTGATCATTGGATCATGGTGGGCCCTTTCGATTTTGAATCATCCTCCTTTTTTAGCACTTGTATTTGACTATTATCTTATGTCGCTCTTATGGAGCATATTTTGGTTATTAGATTGGAGCTCTTATGGAGCATATTTTGATTATTAGGTATTGATACAGTGGTTTTGTGTTTATCATAATGGGCCAGATTCAGTTCAATGAGAATGAGGTTTATCACGTGAAAACTCATGGATGAGATTCAATTTGGGATGCAATTCAATAAAAAAAAAATAATAATTTCACTGTTGAAAACTCTATTAATGTATGTGGGGGAAAACTGGAACTGAATTAGAAGAAATTTTTTTCCCCTTGACTTAAATCTTGTACATGAGTTCTCATGTGATACTTATAAACCATCTTTCACTGAATTGTGAAAAAGAAAAGTCCATTTAATTGAATTCATTCTTGCAGCATCTAATTTTCCAAGTATCCTTAAACATAGGCTCTGGTTAGAATTGACTTTAATAACCCCCTTAATCATTCAGGCATTCAAATATATCTTACATGTTGAAGATCTATAGTACATCATTTGGATTTGCTATCCCTCATTTACATGCCAATGAACATTCCTACAGTACTTTTTGTAAATATGAAGCAACCTGCTGCATGCCACTGTTGAAAAGTTATTTATATATATCATATTTCTAAATGGATCAATACTGATTGGCACTCACAGTTGTTGCACTCGGAGGGAGCCAAATAGAAAGAGGTAAAATAGAGGAGGCATAATAAAAAGAAGCATAAACAGTACATGTTTTGCTAGAAGCGAATAGAACCACACAATGAATAAAAAATATCCAGCCTAATGGACTTGATATATATCTTTAGTTAACCCAGTGACTTGGGTTATTGGTGATATTTTCATTTCGCTTTACTTATCATTAAATCATATGGTGCTGTCATGTCTGTATTAGATGAAGTGATTTGAAGTTGCTGCCTTAGGAGAACTGGATAACAGGATAAGGTTCATTGCTTTGACAGTTTAATGTGATTTATCCATTAAAGCTCCTTTTTTGCTTTTTTAACCATAAACTTGTGTAACTGATGTAACTGTAGAAATATATCCTAAGTTATTTTATTAATGGATTTAGGCAATATGTTTACTGCATGACTTAACCTATACTGCAGTCACTTTTTACTTGGGAAAAAGTTGGGATATTGTAACACACTGTTCTTGAAGTATCTATTATTATTATTATTGTAACCCTTTAGAGATAACAAACAAAATGCAGTGTATGTGTGTGTAGGGTAGTAAGTAATTGTAAAATAAATGTAGCTCTAAATATCCAGAATTCCGTTACTAATATGTTGTTGGTGTAACTTTGCAACACTGCAGGATTCTAACAAACTAAGGGGCACATTATGAAAGTGTGAAATTAGAGCTTGCCAGTCACCACAATGACCTCAGCCTGTATAATTTGTACTGTACTACTGCAAGTGCTGTCTCATTTTGTTTTAACAAAAAATGTGCAAAAAGACCTTTTGTTGAAATGGTAACTGAGAGGTAACAGATTACCCAAATTATTGTGCAAAAATCCTTCATTATGTTGGATGGCAAATTATGGTAAATGTGACTTTAACTGGTTATGCAATCACCATACTGTTTACCCACACAAAACAAAGGTTTTTTTTCCATGGTTTCAGCAAAATTGTGGTTGTTGAGGGGAGATGCGTCTGTTGTAAATGACCTCTTATATGCTTAAAACATCAATGCATCTGTTCGAGAAGATTCATCAATAATTGTCCTGTGAACTCATGATTAAAGCAGAACAAAGAACATCACAGAAATTATTTCTTTAACATTAAGAGTACTGTACATTCAAGTTTCACAAGTGACTAATTAAGTAATAACAAATTACATAAAAGATTCTCCAGACAAAGTTTCTTTAGTCAATTATCTTTAAGTATGGTATCAGGAGCAAAGTAATTAGCAGATAATTCAGAATAAATACCACAACCTTAATTGTAAGTATTTTTAAACCATAAGGTAGACAAATCCATGTAAAAATGCATAATGTATGCTCCCAGATAATGGCCCACTATTACATTTCAGGGCTGCCATGTTGATTCATAAGAATGGTTTCTGCTTTGCCTGACCTAATTGCCTGTACTCCTGTTTCCAGGTCTTAATGTAGTCAGGGCTGTGTGAGATATACTTTGTACCAAGTCTAGTTCTGAAATAGAGATAAAAAAATACTGTCATGGGAAAGCATGTTTTTTTTCAAAATGTATCAATTAATATTGCTGCTCCAGCAGACTTCTGCACTGAAATCTGACATGGGGCTAGACATATTGGGGCAAATTTACTAACTCTGTAGAATCGCTAGCAATGCCTTTGCCGCACTTTGCCAAACTTCAACAGGCGTAGTTTCGCCAGGGCGCCGCTAATTCACTAAAATCCGAAGTTGCGCTCAGGGAGGAGAAAGGTAGTGAAGGTAGTGAAGTTGCACTAGTGTTACTTCATCAAGTGAAGTTACACTAGTGATGCCTAATTTGCATACGGTGCGTGCAAAGTTTAAGTACAGTGGACGTATACGTATGTGCCATATGTTAGGAAATGTAGGGGGGGAAGGAGGGTACCCTAAAAAAAATTTCAATCTTTATCAGCCTGTCACCCTAAAAAAAGTAAGACACCAGCGTTTTTTTGGGATTTAGAAAAACTTTCAGGTTTATTTTTTTTAAGAAACTCCTATCTACTCTGTTGCACTTTGCCTGGTCTGAGGTGGCAAAGTCAAGTCTGGCGCAAGAGGTAACGTTCAAAAATCCGCAAGTTAGTGAATTAGCGTAGTTACGTCCCTTCGTCTGAGAGCATCTTCACCCAGGCAACCTTTAATAAAAAAAATAAAGTTGTCCTACTGCCCTAAACATGTGCCCCTGTATAGTTGAGTTGCCATATGTTAGGAAATATAGGGGGGAAGGAGGGTATCCCCCCAAAAAAATGTCTCTTTTTCAGACTATCACCCTACAAAAGGTAAAACATGCCAGTGTTTTTTTGGGACTTAGAAAACTCCTATCTATTGTATTGAACTATTGAAGTAACGTCTAGTGTAAGTGGTAACATTCAGTAAAATGGTCATCTTAGTGAATTATGCGTAATTACGATTCTTCATTAGTGCGCAACATCTCCTGGCGTTAGGGTGCGAAGTTACGCTAGTTCGCTAGCTAAAATTCGGCAGAGTCTGTGTTAGTGAAGGTATGAATTGACGTCACACTGGCGAATTAGCGCTAGCGTTAGACGCATCGCGCTTTAGTGAATTTGCCCCTCTGATTCTTCGCTGCCTGAACTGACCTTGTTGCCTGGACTCGACCATTCTTCTGCCTAACCCTTAATTGTACCTCGATCTGTGCTGGACTGGTGCTTCCTTCTTGGTCCGCTATTCCTGGCTTAGCCTTAGGGCCCTGACAAATGGGCTTTTTTCACTGTGTTTTTTTTTTCTTTGCAAAAAATCCATTAGATTTGTTGGGTTTTTCTGCAGCTTTTTTTGCACAAATACTTGACCAATAGACTATTCTTGTGTCAAAAATGCATTGGAGTCAATAGGTGTTTTTGTTTGGCCTTGTACTTTCATAAGGTCACGGAACTCCTCAGTGATTTATAACATCCTTATACAGGTAAGGGATCTGTTATACAGAAATATATATCCATACAATCCTAATTTTTTAAAATTATTTTTCTCTAACAATAACAGTACAATGTACTTGATCCAATACTAATATATAATTAATCTGTATTAGAAGTAGATCCAGCCTATTAGGTTTATTTAATGTTTACATGATTTTCTAGTTAACTTAAGGGGCAAATTTACTTGGGTCCAAATTTTTGCTTTGGAAATTTTCGCCATACTTTGCGAAACTACGTTGGACATTAATTCACTACTATGCATACTCATCAAAATGTGAAAATTCTTATCGGCAAGGAACACTAGTATACTTTCGCTAGTGAAAATCTGTCAACAATAGTACAGTGTCGGACTGGCCCACCAGGATACTAAGAAAAGTCCCGGTGGGCCCAGGTGTCAGTGGGCCCTCATGTTGCTAATTTGGCCAAGTTCATGGCGATTCCCTATTTCTAGAGGCTAAATAGATGTAATAATAGATTATAGTATGTAAAGAAAATACACTAGGAGAATAGAGGTTGAATGAGTAGAGGAAGAATAAAAGTACTGAGAGTGGGCCCCTGGTCTAAAATTTTTTGGTGTGACCCTAGTGTAAGGTTTTTGGGTGGGCCATGTTCCAGTCCGACACTGCAATAGTATCTAAGTGAATTTTCTCTAGTGTTACTTTCTTCCTAGCAAAACTTAAAATACTTACTTAAACTTACTTCAGTTTGAATATATCAGTACATACATGTCATATGTTTGTCTTTTTTAGTGATGGTGAAATTGCTGGAAGTGGCCACTTATTAAAAATGTCCAAGGAAGCAGAATAAAGACAAAAGAACACCTCTATTGTCACTAACATAATAATGTTTAGGATGAAACTTCATCGTAACAGTTCGTACTGGAAAGTTTACACTTAGGGGCCGAGTTACTAAATTCACATGAATAGATCGAAGTTCGATCGAATTCAATTGAATTCCCATCGTAGGATTAATATAATATTATAAATTGAACCTGGATTACAGCATAAGTGAAAAAGGAAATTGATGGAGGGGTGGAGAAGTCTTCTTCACCCCTCTATCTATTAATTAATAGAATCTCATATCTTATTAATCACAATCAACTGGTATACAATCTATATATATAAAATGAATTAGCACTTAGCACTTATTAATTCTTTTTACAACTAACACGAAGTAAAGTTTTGATAAAATTGACTGGCACCAGCACTTTATATTTATAACTTTGTCTAAATTTACTAGTGATCTTTTAAGTTCAGGTAATTTAATCAACCATACATATTGGCTCTATAGATATAAGGGGGGTTTTCTTTTCTATCCGTATAACTAACCAATTTACCATACTGACAAAAGTCAGATTCTCTCCTTTTATCTTTATAAGACTGGAATTAGATAATCTTCCTTTCACTATGTATATATATTTGCAATGAGGCTGGAAAACTCAAATGTTTTAGTAAACTCAAATGATTTAGTAAATGTGAAAATAAATGCATAAAATTGTTAGAGAATATTCACATAAAATTCTATAAAACTTGCCAGATTTTATTTTCTAAGTTTCTTCAGACAACTTTTCCTATTTTTTTATCTTTAAAATCATTACTATTCAAGGTTTCAGAAACTACTTGCACTCTATTTTCACATAAGGATTTTTTTACTACGTTCAACAAAAAGGCTTAACTTGATTTTTGATAAATCTGATTCCTAGGGGCAGATGTACTAAATTCACATGAAGGATTCGAAGTTCGATCGAAGTTCGAACGTAGGATTTCTTCTTTTGGTCGAATATGTGAATTTTGCCACATTCGATCATCGAATAGGGAATGGTCGAATGATCGAATACATTCGAATAGAGTCGAATGGACGAATATTAAATCATTCAATCAGCAAAGGATTTTATTTTTTAAGTTTCTTCGATTGCCTACTTCGGCAGATTGGACCTACCGAATTGCAATAGAAGCCTATGGGAGCACTCCCATAGGCTTCTGAGACTAAGTCCTGATCGAATAGGATTCCTACGATCAGTGATGATTTATTCGACTGATCGAATAGGTTTTTATTCGATCGACGAATGATCGAATATTGAATAAAAGGCAGTCTAGAACTATTCGATCAACATTCGAAAATGGAATGCTAATCGAATATCGAATAGAAACTAATTATTTTTGGGGAATAATAAAAATAATAAATTTGCCCCCTAATGTATAAATCCAAATATATGCAGCAAGTAAATCTGTAAACAAAAGGGAAAACCATAAGCATAGATTTAAAGGGGAAATTTATGTTTACAAATAATGATTGTTTTTAAATAGTATTCCGTTACTGACTTTTTTCAGTAGTGTTTTATTTTCTGTTGGTTATCTGAAATATATATGTTTTAAACCTCAATAAGTTGTTTTGTCTCCTTTCATGTTTCCCTGTAGCAGCTCTGTAAGACAGATGACTGCCTTTCTCAACTGTAACAATTTGATACACTGGATGTTACATTTCTCAACAGCAACAGCTTCATCCCCACTGAGCATTCTAAATTCACCACAGAGCAACTTTTCTAATTTGACAAATTAGTTGCTGGCACTTCTATGATGCTGCTGAGAAATGTTCCAACTCATCTATCATTATTACCAGGTCAGAGAGTTTTCTACAAAATGTATTATGGAAGTTATTGAAACCTAATAATAAATGTAAATTCTAAATTTAAAAAAGAATTAAAACTGAAAAATGTAACCTTTTTTAATATAGAATTTAAAAACCATTTATAAAAGCATATTTAACCATTTTGTTGAGCTTTGCCGTCCTCTGTGTACTGTGTATGTGTGCATTTGTACTTTTTAGTCTCAGCTTTTATAAGTGCTACCATTTGACGTCTGCATGTACATAATAAAGTATTAAATTGGTAATGTGGACACCAATGTATTGTATCTGCTAAATATAATACTACAGAATAAATGTTTTTTATGAATTTAAGATGCCATGATTTCATCAATGCTATGCCTTGGCTTCTCCCCACCTGCATTTTCTCCTTGTCTTTGCACTGGCAAGCATGGAGTCAGCCAGCATTCAGACTCTAAGGGGCAGATTTATCAAGGGTCAAAGTGAAAATTCAAACTAAAGAAATTAGAATTTCGACCTATTTTTGTGTTCTTCAACAAGGGAATATTCCAAAATTGATTTGAATTTGCAAAAAATTAGAAAATTTGAATTTTGAAATTTATCATGTACTGTCTTTAAAAAATCGACGTTGACCATTTGCCATCTAAAACCTGCCGAATTGATGTTTTAACCTACTTGGAATCAACTGGTGGATTTTGAAAATTCTAAGTTTTTTGGGGGGAAAAACTTTGAATCGATGGATTTAGTAATGTGAATTTTTTTAGACCTTAATAAATTAGATGTTATTCACAATTTGAATGGTATGTTGTTATTTATGAAAAAATTTGAACGTCTAAAATTTGATCGAATAGTTCTGACCCAAAAACTCAAATCAATTTTGAATTGAGTTTTCCTTGGGAAAAAAACTTCAACTTTTGTGCTCCAATTTTTATTTTTTTTTTTGAAGCACAACTTTTTTTGATGAGCTACATTTTTTCCCTCCCATTGGACTCTATGGGGCATAATTTTCAAGTGAAACTTGGCAAAAATTTGGCTTATCACTACTATTAACATTACGATAGTTAGGAACCTCTGCCGTTGACTTCTACATGAACTTGGCATGTTTTAGGAGGAGAATAGTCAAATTAGAAGTGTTTCCTGGATTGAGGTGTGATAAATCTCACATTTGAATTCATATTCGAGTTGGTGGTTTTAAATTAAAAAATTTGAATTCAAATTTACAATTTGAACCTTAGTTGAATTTTCACTTTGATATTAGGTCTGTTAGCTTTGAAGAAAATGCTGGCGAAATAAAGCTGAGGCACAACCCTTTGTGCCCTTGGTCTTATTGTTAGCAGAGCTGGATTAAATGGACTATGATAATGTGCTAGTGTGTTAACTAATGGTGCTACTACTTACCTAGAACTAGTTCTACCTAGAATAGAAACCTGTGCAGGTCTGTTTTTTAAGACTCATACCTGCTTACCTTAAGCATGAGGTGCTTACCTGCTTTCTTGTCCCTTTGAAATTCCAACCTCCCCCTGGGGGGCGCAGACCACCCACACAGTCTGGATATAAATTGTATTCATACCAAGTCCCAGAGGCACATGAATCACTGTAGGAAACTAACATTCCACTAGACTCTAGTGGAAGGTTAGTTTCCTACAGTGGTTCATGTACCCCTGGGACTGGGATATGCATAATAGAAAAATGCATAAATGTGCCTCTAAACAGTGGTATATAACCCTTAAATGTCCATGTCTGTGCTTCAAACTAAATCCTGACATTTACTGACCCTTTAGAGGAAATATACTTGCATTTAAATATAATTTTATTTCTATATTGGACAGAAGGAAATCACTACTAAAAGGGTTTGAATAATAATTTCAGATAATGTATAACCTCAGAAGCAGAAGGTCTCCAGGTAGGTCAGATGTGGCCCATCTACTTGCACTGTGACATTGATACCTACATATACAATATGAATTACTCATAGTGTGGTGTTTATCTGTTCCACAATATGATAACATTTACAGTTTTCATGTTGCTGTCAATCAGATTTAACATTGCAGTCATGTTCCAGTTGGATTTCTGAAATAATTCAAACATGTAATTCAAATAACATATCAACAACTATCTATGCTCAGCATAGTTGGCTATTAGTTTTCTATGTGGATCGGCAGTCCTATCTGCTGCAACATTTTTCAGGTAAATTGTTTGAGAAAAAGCCAAAGAGGATCTCTATCAAACAAGTCCATTGTCTGAGTCGTTATCACTTGTACAAAACTGTGTGCTTAACTAAGCTAGGAGTTTCAGCACTGGCGTTTATAAAACTAAAGCAGTATAATAAACTGAAATAGTATTAAAAAAATTCCCATCATACTCATTTACAGAATAATAAGTTTGGCAATGTTACACAAAGACAAAGCTTGAATGTGATTTTATAATAATATGACAAACATATAATGAGAAAAGGACTATCTGCTATTCTCTGCCTAATTAATATTAATGAGTTGGAGAGAAGCGAACAATATGCTTGTGTGCCTAAAGCCTTACATGTTCTTTAGAGAAGAGCTAACATCTTAAACTGATTCCCATGTGGCCATGGCAGTGTTCTAATCAAGTTATAGAAAGAATGTTAAAAGAAAGTATAAAATTAGCTTAGAGTTTAGAGATGTCCACACTTACCTATGCTACCTGCTCACAACCAAAATGAGATGTGTGCCCTTTCTACAGGAAAAAAGAGAATAAATGCTGTCTTTATATCCTTTTCTGTATTAGAATATCTATTTCCTTTTAACTCAAGTAGGCTTTTTATATGTAATGCCAGGTGTAGGCATTTTTAACATGCTGGCATTCTGGCAGTGGCTTTAGCTGAAAATTGTGTTTCTATTTACTTCTATTTCCCTTATGCAACACAAAATGTGCTAGAAATTAAATGAAGAGCGTGGTGTCGCAGATGCTGTCCCTTTATGTGTTTGTAGCTAGCTGTGTAGCTACAATAGCAATTATTTTGTCTGACTTTGGGGGGCAGTTTAAACAAGGTTAGGAAGAGTTCATGTGTTCAGACAGTCTATAAAATTCTATCTATCTATCTATCTATCTATCTATCTATCTATCTATCTATCTATCTATCTATCACTATGCCTGTCTGTTTATTTCTGTCTACCTGTTTATCAATATCACTATGAGGCCAATTTTTCAAAGGTTGGAAATTCATGTGGGTTTTTTGCGTTTCCAGCCGAAATGTACTATAAAAATAGAATTTTCAGGTGAACAGGACTGACCCGAAAACTTGAATCGAATTTGATTCGAATTTAAAAACTTGAATGTCAGGAAGGCTCCAAACAACACAAAAATAACCCTGGGACATTTCCCATTGACTTAAGCAGCAATTCAACAGGTTTTAGGTTGAGTAGTCAAATTTCAGTTCTTAAAGGGCCAGAGTATGACAAATCTCGAAAATCTAATTAGAATTTTTTGAAAAACTCAAATTGAATTTGAATAACTCCGTAGTAGAATTTGACAGTTTTGACGATAAAAAAACTAGAAAATTAAATTTCGAATATTCGATTCGACCCTTGATAAATCTGCCCCTATGTAAATGAAGAAAATAAACATAAGCTGATGTAGAAGATGGTATAAGAAACGTATAAAAAATTATAGGGGAAGGGATGCCATTATTAAAAGTAGTTAATGCGAAATCAGTCAGTAGAAAATATCTCAACAAATCATTGAATTCAACAGGACTATAAATAAGTCTAGTATTTGTGGCTCTTTAACCTTGCTCAAGTACATTTGACATGCCGGAAGCCAAAAATCTAAGATTCTGCAGAAGCTGCTTATACATGTCATTGTCACTGTGATTTCTTCATACAAGCAAATCATAAAAATGTGATGTTCTGGCACCCAACCAAAACTAACAAAAAGCCAAAATTTCGGTCATTGTCAGTTTTACCTCTGATGTTATTCAAACAATTCTGCTACCCTGCTATGCTATTTGTCTGCAGGTACATGTTAACATCATTTTACTTGTGCCTATCTACTTTACTGAAAGGGTGAAAAAAATGTGAATGAATATGTCCCTGACAATCTCAATATAGTATTATTATCACACTGCAACAAACCAATAGTCACACAGGAATGAAAAGAAAGCATATATAGTGTTTCAAATGTTGTATAGAAATAATTGCCCATGAAAAAACACATGAAACCATGGATTTACACTGCTCAAATTTTATTCTCATATCGTTGCAAAAAAGAACCAACGGAAACATCCAGTGGGGCATTGTCCTGTTTAGTAAAGAAAGGGGATTTCTTTGTAATACCACATAGGCAGTTTTCACTTTACTGTTTACTTGTTGATGCATCACTATAGATACTTTGGGGTTGATTTATCCAGCTGCACTCAAGGGTAGAGAACTGCCATCATACATGTGATTCCTCAGTTCAGATGGGCATTGGATGAAGGGTATACAAAAACTAACCTATAACTCTCAAATGTCCACTTTCGAAAAGAGATTTGGACAGTGTTTCTTAAACAGCAAGTGTATAGGTGAAATAACAAAAGTTACTTTAATAACTTTACTTATTTGGTGCTTTGGTATTGAGTCTTTTGGTGGAGTGATGATGGCATAACTGTGTTTTCAAACCGAGAGCACTCTAATACAGAAGTTGGTATACTTATAAGACCCAACACCAAAGCATAAGAAAAGTAATGTGGTCTATGCTTTCCAGTGCAGTGAAGAGTGCACAGATCAATACATTGGCAAAATTAAACAACCCCTAAGTAAGCAAATGGCCCACCACATAAGTGCTAACTATTGAATAATCAGCTTTTAGGACAGGCTAACCTCATTTTCTGCTTGATAATTTGAAACAACCCCAAAGTTTAGCTTTTCAACAGCTGTTCAGAGCTCACTGAACATGTTGCAGGCACTTTCCAAGATGATGACCCCTGTGACAAGTTTGAAATGCTACTATTGACAAACTGAAGTTCAGTATATAAAATATGGCATTTTGAGCCATATTCATTTTTAGGGTTTAGTTCTCTGTTAAGGGATTGAAATGCTTGGAAATTCCCTACCAAATTAAAGATTACTTTGAGTCCAGTTGCTTTGGACATACAATACTGTATAAGCAAGTGGCACAAAGCATAAACGACTGGTGGAAAAATATCTAACAAAAAAATTACAGTTTTTTTTAATATGTGGAATCTGTAGAGAAATATATGTAATCAGTAAAATTTTGGGTCTAGAGGGAGGGCACAGCTGTGCTTCACTTCACTTGAATTAACGTGGCCCCCTGCAAGCATCAGACTCGACTGCTTGTCATTTTCTTTATGCTCCGCTACATCATGCACAATCCAGGCCTTCTTCAGTTATTGGATAATGCAAGAAGAACCCGCGCCCTGTCCAATCACAGCACAGCTAAGTTGAGTCCTCTGGAGGAACAGGAAACAGAAAACATTATGCCTGGAGCCATCCTGGAAATAAGCCACAACTTCCTAAAATTGTGCTCTGGGGGAAAAAGGGTTTATTTCAAATGTTTTTTAGAGGAGAGACAAAAAAACCAACAGGAGGGACTTGACAAGCATAAAAGATGAGAGGGGCAAATTGGAAAAAATAAAGCAAAAAAGTATAAGCACTGAATAATTAAGTGGGGAACCAAAAGGGAAAAAAAGAAAGATTATGGGGAGCACAGTAGAAAAGGCAAGGGTTAGAGAAGCAGGTGGATGGAGAGCCTATTAAAATGAGAAGAGAATTCAAAGCTCAAAAGGGGATTCAGAAAGGGAAAGAGGAATTGAAACAAGAAATCAGAGTATAGAATGTAAGGGGTAGAGGAGAGATGGAGAGGAAATGTGGAAAACAAAAGTGGAAAGAGTGAGGAAATAGCATGATGTGTAGAGAGAGTAAGGGGACAAACCAGAGGGGGTTACCCCTGCTGTCCTCCAGCTTCAGAATTGTGTTCCAGTGGTTGTACTTGTGTACCAATAACTGTCCAATAACTG
>CM044436.1:48821046-48841798 GCA_024363595.1 Xenopus borealis | reverse complement strand
GGTAGATCTGCATGTCTATGGCCAGCTTTACCTGGAAAAAGCCATGGGGTGAATATAACATAGCCTAAAAGGGAATCATACAGATTAAATAAGATTAACTGAGGCTTATTTCACATAGCCACATCCTGTTTCCTGTTGTGCCAGGCCATGCACACAGTGCCTACTTTATGTACTATTAAAATGTTCCCATCTGTATATTGCCTAGATCAGGGCAACGTTGGGAAGGACAGAAGGGCTAGACACGATGCCTAACTGATGTAGAGAGGGAATGGCAGACTGATCTAGACAGTAAGGGTGGAGATCTGGCTGGTGGATAGAAATCTGTCTACTCTATATTAACTCTACAGTTACTAGTACTAGTTATGTTAATTCTATATTAAGGTTGGGTACACATAGGATTATAATTTGTGTTTAAGGTGCACTTTGCTAAATCCTACCAAATATACAAGGGCTTTGTAAAGTGCATCAAAATATGGGATGCATGGGTGCAGAATATTTACTATATAATTTCTTGCACTAAACCTCTGTTAATCACGTCAAGTATAAGTCTTGTACTTACACAGCAAAACTTTAACACATGTTTAAAAAAATACCCTATGCTATGTTTATAGACTTAGCAGCTAATTCAACTGAGATGGTGTCAACTTTTTTCAGTTTACTCAGGATATTAGCCTGTATTGCAGCCCAGATAAACAAGTTTATTTATCCAACATAGTTGACTGCATTTGTACAGTGACTGTCTTGAAGATTTTACAAACAATAGTTTACATCTTTACAAACCCTAAAATGACACCATGTACCAGTGTCAGACTGGGATGCTTCCATTATTAAGCCTCTTTTTCCACATAAAGAAATAGGGAATGAACATGAAATAGGCCAAATTGTTAGAATCAAGAGGGTTCACTGACATCTGGGCTCACCGGGAGTTTTCCTGGTATCCCTGTGAGCCAGTCCAACACTGCCATGTACTGTATCTGCCATTTAAAAAATATCTTAGTCAGTGCATTGAAAAAATAATTTGATTAATGTTAATATTATATCTGACAAAAGTAATTTAAAATAGTGGAATCATGCTAATTCAATGGCTATATGGATTGCATAAATATGTTTACATTGCACCATTGTTTTTTTATTTATTAGAAATAATGCAATCTGGAGTCAGTGACCTCTACAGAATAACATCAAGCACAAGAGCAAATTATAAATTTATTATAATATATTTTAAAATATTTCTGAAAATACTCAATACTTTGCATTACGAATCCCTATATTGCATTTATTTTGCCTATATAAATGAACGAAAAAAAGCATAAGCTAGATTAATCAACTAGTGTACAAATTTGCTTTAGTGCAATAATAAACAACAATCAACCAGTCAGTTTTATTATATTGAGTGTAACTGACTGATCATAGCTTGTTTCTGGTTGGCTGGTATGTCAGCATAAATATACATCTCGAACATTTGTACCAGGGTCAATAAATAAAATATAAATTTTTTAGATAACAGGTTTTAAGATTTGTATGAAGAAGGTCCCTTTTTCATAAATGGTTCCTTTATATAAAAACAATTACACACATATACATATTTTCTATTCAATTTATGGTGTTTCTGGGTAACTTTGAGTAGGTGCTCATTAAGGTCCTGTGTCTCAGAGGCTGAGATTTAGATGAATTTCAAGCTTGCAAAGCAAGACCCCATACATCTTCCCCTGTTCATCCACCTTCACTTTCCAGTTTATAGTACAGAAACCCTGGGTGGTATTGATTGCCTTATACTGAAACGTATCAGAAATTTATTGATGAGGCAAATACATCTTAATTGTCAACAGCTGCCTCCTTAAGGTCAATAAAATAAATTTTTTTCTTTTTCACTGAATAGCCTCAAGAACAATAACAATAATTTTAAAATGAAATGTCAGCAGTGTATGACATTTCAAGGCACATAAATGATCAAACGCTTTCATAACATGGTCAATTTCCTTAGGGAATCTTCACACAATACTACCAAAGCGGACATTTTTCTGAAAAAAAAAATATTTTGAATCTATATTCAGCATAGTAGATATTGGGAGACGTTTTGGCAGCTGTATTAGTAGATTAATGTGAAATAGAATAGCTCCCTCAGGACGATCAGTGGGAAGGGTGTCAACAAATCAATGTTTCAATTTCAAGCATTTTTCTACTTGGCAGTTGCTTGTGTTTATTGCCAATTAAAATTGTTCCTTTTTTTCTGTCCAGTACTTGCATTTATCAAACTGTGTCATTTCCCTCTGGACAACCTTAACATGGTGCATTCATTATTCAGCTATCATTCTAAATTAACATAGCACAATCTTTGATCCCAATGGTGTTTTATCACTTGTGCAGTTGGTATAATGGCTACAGTGTTGCTAGCGTAATATAAACAGGATCTGTGTATTTGTTGTTCTGCACATCAGTGGGCTAATTATTCAAGTATTCTGTGTATAAGCTTGTCCCAGGATCCTTCACTAAGCAAGGCTGGAAGCCTGAGCTACTAAATCTCTAATAAAATATGGCTCAAGGGAGACAAGAACATATGGCAAAGCAGGTCCCGCCCAAGTGATTTTGTATTGCTGTTTGTCACTTTTATTCAGATATACATAAATGTACATGGTTAAATAATAATGGTCAAATAAGTACTAATGTCCCTATGGCTTTAAATCCCTACACTTTCTCATTCCCTTAGTTGCTGGCCAGATGCCCACATATCTAGTTACTGGCCAAGAGGCATTATGACCACTTCCTGCCACACTGTAATATAGTGCTTGGAAAGGGGTGGGTCTTCCTCTTAGGCTCTTGGTTTCAGACCCATCTGGATGTTCTGATTGAGCCTGGGTACACCAAGGCCAAGTAAAGCCATTTTGCCCTAGAGGTACCTGAACCTCTAGTGTTAAGTGAGGGAGCAGGGACCCCCTGAATGAGGCTAGCTATTGGCAGGATTTATATTTGTTATAGTACTCTCTAGGAGATTAAGACAGTGTGGGAGGGTATAAAGAGCAGCTCTGTGCCCCATCATGGTGGGTAGCAGGGAGAAACTTCCCTAGTGCCTAAATTGCCTACAGGGAATGGGGCCATAATGGATAAGGTGGATAAGGTGTCAGGCTTAGATAAGGACAATGGATAAGGTGTCAGGCTTATATCCTTCTGCCTGACCACTCGACTGGGTGGAATTCAGTCTACTTGTGAGGTATTCTGGCTGGAGGGATGCTGTACTGCCTTGACAACATCCTCAGGGAATTTTTTAAACTATTTACAGTATTGCTGCATACAGTGGCGTAACTACCAGGGGTGCAGAAGGTGCAATTGCACCAGGGCCCCACCCCCTTGAGGCCCATCGGAGCCATGAAAATGGTTATGGCAGGTGGTTATCTAGAGGGAGATTTTACAGCACACATGCCATCAACACTCCAGCATGGGATTTATAGAGGTAAAGGCCCAACAGGGGGGCCCAGGTGCCCATCCTGTACCAGGGCCCACCAGGGAGTAGTTACGCCACTGGTGCATATGCCTCTTTACTGTTGTAAGTAACCTGTAGCTCATTTGTCTTTGAAAAATAAACTATATTTGTTCCATTTGACTGCAAGAACCTCCTAGTGCCCTTCTCTTTATTTGTTTTATACACAGTGGCCTGTGGAAGTTGTAGTTGCACTGTTCTTGCATTTTTTTGCGAAGGCCCTACCTTAAGTGTTAGAGCCAAATGTATACTAGTGGTATATAACTGGTGGTTAACCCCATTGGTCTAAATGGCCCAAAAACATGTTACAATAATAAGCAGATTGCAAAGATATTCATTGTATATTACCGTTTGTTTAAAATAATTGTCTCTCAAGCTTTTTCAGTTCAGACCAAAAATGTAGATGCCACTATGCTTTTTGAACATAAATATAATTCTGAATCACCAGGCAGTCCTGTTTTTTAGGGTTGGGGTTCAAGATGAGTAGGCAGTAGCATTCATAATTCATTCTAAGCGACCTTTTTCTTGACCTTGGGATCCTTTACTCCAACTTTTTTGTGGTACAGGTATGGGATCAGTTATCCGGAAACCCATTAAACAGAAAGCTCAGAATTCTGGGAAGACCATCTCCCATAGAATCCATTTTAATCAAATTAATATTTTTAAAAACGATTTCCTTATTCCTTTGTGATAATTAAACAGAACCTTGTACTTGATCCAAACTGAAATCTAAAATATCTACATCGGAGGCAAAGCAATCTTATTAGGTTTAAATATTTTTTAGAAAATTACATTAAGTTCCCTTATCCAGAAAATTCCAGGTCCTGAGCATTCAGAAAAACAGGTCCCATAACTGTAATTAGTGAAAATAAATTATGCTGGAGCACTTGTTCTACTAGTTGTACAGTACCTCTCTTAAGGTAGATGAAAATTACACTAAGACTAACTAAAGAAATCTGTTGAATCCTGTTAAAAGTATACATTCTGATTAGGGGAATACAAAAGTCAGCTAGCAGCCCTTTAATATGCAATCTGATATGAAGAACCTAAATGAATATCCTCAGCACTTCATTTATATTCCCTTAACAGCTGAGAGTGCAACGATAATTTTAATATAGCCCATTTACCTTTGCTACTGCAAAGCAAGATATCTATGGAGAGCTAGTCTTTCCAATGAAGCCCAGTTCCAAGCATGCCATAACTCAATTTGAAAGGAATACATACTGTATGAAATAGAAAAAGAATCATAACATAAGATCAAAGTCTTCTAAGATCATGAAGAAATTAAAACTTGCACAGTTCACATTTAAGGATGTAATCTATTTCAAATATACAGATGAAGCCACTTTGGATTGTGCATTTGACACAGAATAACTTAACTCATCTATCCCATCTATCCCACTTAGCACAGAATATTGTGTCACAGCATCCCATCCAATTAAAGAGTTCACCATTGAAAACAATGGTGCTTTGGTATGCTAATGAAAAGGTTAAATGCATTAAATGAGTTAAGATAACTTTAGATAACACAGTTTCTTCAATTAACGCATTTAACTCACAAATCCAAGTGGTTGCATCTGTATAAGAATACATTGACACTAACATCTCAGAGTCATTTTAAAGGGTGCATATTGTGTAATCTTTAAATTAGATTTTGTCTTCAATTCATGTTTTTCCAGTGTTTTATATTAAGATTGTGGAAAAAGTTCAACTTGCAATTATTTGACTTGAACTAATTAAAGTTTCAGTAGAACATGTCATATTGAAAAAAATCCTAGATAAATATCAAATCAGAAAATATATCTAAAGACGAAACGTGAATTTTAAAGAGAGGAACCATAAAATAGCATACACTATGAGAACATTACCGCTTCAAGTGACAACAAATTAAATGAGAGACTCTGGTTTATTATAATTACATTTATCACTTTGGCTTTTAGAGCATCAGGTTTTGCTGAATCTGGATTAAAAATGCTAACATGAAAAATCACATATAAAATTAAAGAGATTCTGGCAGACTCTCAATCTCAGAAGAAACGCTAATTAGGACTAATGGATTTTTAAATGGTGTTGCAATACACAACACACAAAAGCACAAACTAGACTGTGTGTTTAAAAGAGATGATTTTTCAAATTGTTTAAGGCATAATGTTTGATATATATCATTCTTCATTTGATTGACTTGCACATTTAGTTAAAATCAGTGCCTAGTGATACCACTTAAAGCTTTTAATTCATAAGATATTTCTGCTATAAATCTATATATTTACTCTATATATATATATATATGTAATAAAAGTTGCAACAAAAACAAAGTATCATTATGCGTGACCAAACTAAAAGTAACAATAACGTTTTTGTGCTTTTTTATGTCACTTTATTGTTACTTTTAGTTTGGTCACGCATAATGATACTTTGTTTTTGTTGCAACCTTTATTACACATATACAACCTACACGATTGCAGCATTTCACTTTGACACCCCTGATGTTTCTCTGAATGATCATGGATATATTTGCTGATATCTTTTCACCCGTCTGTATTACTCACACCGAAGTTTGTCTGTATAGAGTGTAATTGAGTACGATTTTATGACGTCACTTGTTATGTCACTTCCTCTGCTTCACGGCCGTTTTCGCGCCATTCCACGTATTTATTTGTTTGTTCACTTTGTATTTTTTACTTTGAGAAAGGCTGTTGTATCAGCTGGAACGTTAGTCTAATGAAATAAAGCTTTGAAACATTTTAAGCCCTGCGAGTGCGGACTTTCTCCATGCACGTAGATTTCCAAGGACTGCACCCAGGCAAGCCTGACTTCAATATCGTGAGTGCCGTTTTTTTCAAGTGTATATATATATATATATATACTAGACATTAAGCCCGTTAAATTAACGGGCGCTAGAACATAAGTAGTCAAACATTTATAAAAACAGAATTGTTGTAGGCGAATTTTCGCCTGCGCTACGCAAATTCACTAACGTGCGAATTTACACTCTGGTCGGTGAACGGTAACGTATTTACATTTTTCAGACTATCACCCACAATGTTAAAACACACTACAGCGTAAGGGTGCGAAGTTGCGCGTCTATCTACTACGCTAGCGTAAATTCGCCAGAGACGGTCCGTGCGGCACATGCGCAGTAGCGCAATTCCACGCACACAGGGACTGGACGCAGAGACACTTGAACTTTACATTAAGCCCGTTAAATTAACGGGCGCTAGAACATATGTAGTCAAACATTTATAAAAACAAAATTGTTGTAGGCGAATTTTTGCCTGCGCTACGCAAATTCACTAACGTGCGAATTTACACTCTGGTCGGCGAACGGTAACGTATTTACGTTTTTCAGACTATCACCCACAATGCTAAAACACACCACAGCGTAAGGGTGCGAAGTTGCGCGTCTACTTTGCTAGCATAAATTATCACTCAATGGGAATTGAACACTAAAAGCACTGGTCAAAGGCAATTACCTTATACACTTCTCTACAGGCTTCAACTGTGTCTATACTGAGTACTGGTACTGATAGCATTATCTAGGGATTGGCGACCTCTAGTGGTGAAAACTTGTAAATTCGGTCTGTCGGCACATGCGCAGTAGCAAATTCCACGGACACAGGGACTGGACACAGAGACACTTCAACTTTATTATATAGGATATATATATATATATAGACAAATACAAGAGGTCATCTGCACTCAACCTAGTATAAATATATTTAAGACATTGAGATATTTTGTGCATATAGCTACTAAAAAATGCCTTACCCTTTAAACAAAACAGGGATTGTTTGTCCATATATTGCAAAATATTTAAGCTGACCAACCATGTCAAAGTCATCCCATACCTGGCCAGTCCTACGCTCAACTTGCATCTTATTCATCAAGAATTCCATAGCAACTATGAATTGAACGAAATATTGGAATATGAATTGCAGTGATGACCACCAAATTCTAAATAATTCTATATGAATTGCAGTGAGCCTGAATAAAAAAAAAAAAATACCAATGACAATAAATGTATAGCCTTACAAGTCATTGTTGTTTAGATGGGGTCAGTGATCCCCGTTTGAGAGCTGGAAAGACTCAAAAGGAGAGAAATAAATAAATATTAAAAGAAAAAATGAAGTGAAAATGAAAAGTTGGTTAGAATTTACCATTCTATAACATACTAAAAGTTAACCTAAAGGTGAACCACCCCTTTAATGTTACACTATGGGGGGCAAGTGCAAGGCCTCTCTGCCAGTTACATTACATGCACAACCTAGGCACAGACTAATTGGAATGAAATGTTTACAGACAGAACCATGGCAAATATCTTAGATGTTTTAAGTTCACTGACAACTTTACCAGAGAACTTGGGAACACCATAACAATAATAATAAATAAATGTTGGTGTAAAATTAGGGAAAACAGGATATAAAATCAATGAAAAGCAATGCATTTTTTCAGACTGAGGGGACTGTTCCTGCTGCATTGTGCTTAGTACAGGGGAATCCCAATACTGTCATAGTTTTATTGGATCTCTCTGTATAGACTATGAGCAAACTTAGGGGCTGTTCCTGCTGAATTGTGCTTAGTGCAGGGTAATACCTATACTATCATAGTTTTATGGGATCTCTCTGTACAGGCTATGAACAAAGTTAGGTGCTGTTACAGCAGAAGTTATACCATGCCCACTTTGAATATATTGATAGAAAAGCATCTATTTTAGCTCCTTCTAAAGTATCTCAGTGTTCTGAAAAAAAGCCACTGATGCACAGGTCATGGAACTCCGAGGTAACTTCTAATATCCTGATATTTTGCAACTGGGGGTACTTTATTTATTATTATACACAAGTTTCAGTGAGTCATGTCACAGAAATGGCATCAGAACTCACTGTTTATAACCGATGACATCATAACTCACCGTTTATAAGGATATCATTTACAAGACATGCACAGTTTTTGTGTATTATATAGTGAATAAAGTACCCCCTCTTGTAAAATATAAGGATATTATAAGTTACAGAGGAGTTTCATGACCATATAAAAAAATGTTTTGTTTGATTGTGAAAATTACGATTTTATATAAGCTTCATTTCGCTGAGATAAGACACTTTCTAAATATATTAAGATTAGAGATTCTGTACTGTTTATGAAACCATAAAGAAACCATCCCACTCAGAGCAACCAGTCTCTCTCTTCATTCTCTCTTCATGCAGTAAGTGGAGTTAAGCTGGCCATACACGGCAGATACAGCTGCCGGTATTGTCGCTTAGACCGATTTGACAGTTTATCTGACTGTGTATGGGGGGCTTCTGGCGGGTCTTCCCAACCGATATCTGGACACAATATCGATCGGGAAGGTCAGATTTTCTTCGGAAGTCCATTGCACTTCTCGTAATCCGATCGTTCGGCCATAGGGCTTGCGGTTGTACGCTTTGCTTAGAATATGTGTGAGCTCACTTTTTCAAAATAACTGGCTCTGATTGAAATTCTGTTTCTCTACGTGTTATTTTGTAACAGAGAGCTCAATACTGAAGTCTGCTCCATCTCTTCATAACATCACTGTAAGAATTATACTTTACGTCAGAATCATTGTTAGGTTATAAGGTTAAATGTCAATTGGTAATATACATGTTATAATAAATAACATATTTATATTGCATTGATCCTTGAATGCTGACCATGTTGATAATTGTTGTTCTTTATCTTCCTGTGTGTGCTTTTCATCAGAAAATGCACATACTGTATATTCAGGTATAGTGGTAGCACTTCTGTATAGAACAAATGCTACTTGCTGGTTGTTTGATATGGAAAACTGCCCCTGGGCAAACTTGACATCTTTTATTACACAACTACATAAAGCTTCATCTAAACTTTCCATTTTCAAGGTCTAAGGGAACAATCTATGTTCATCCTAATTACTGCTCTTCAAACAATCAACTGACACTCCCCTGCATAAATGAGCGCTAGAGAGCGGGTATGTGGAGGAGTTGACACTCCCCTGTCTACCAATGTAAACATTAACGCTGTATAATAGGGGGCACATTTACAAAATTCGTGTGAAGAGATCGAAGTTTGATCAAATTCGATCGAATACCGATCGTACGATTTTTTCTGAGGATCGAATATGCAAATTTGGCATCTTCGATCATCGAATTATCGAATAGATCAAATGATCGAATATTCGATCATTCAATGATCGAAGAATTTAAAATGTTAAAATCCTTTGAATGCCTACTTCGCCAGATTGAACCTACCGAATACCAATAGAAGCCTATGGGAACCCCCCATAGGCTTCTTTTGAAAAGACTTGCTCGAATAACATTTGTACGATCGAACGCCTTGATCGTTCGAATCGTATGGATTTTCCAGATGCTCGAAGATAAAAGTACGATTTTTTTGTGAAATCGAACGATCATACTCGATTGTACGATTTAATCGAGAAATCGAGTATCGAGCAAAAAGATAGCCTAGAACTATGCGATAAGCATTCGATAGTCAAATGCTTATCAAATTTCGAATGGATTAGAGGGATTTTGTGTGAATTTTAGTAAATTTGCCTCTAGGTGTACCTAGAAATAAACTTTCCTCCAGTGTTAGCGGGTGTATCATCACCTGCACCAACCAGGTAATGTTTAAATTTAAAAATATAGCATCCGTTTGAATACTTTTATCAACCTCTAAGCCCTGAAAAAGTTATCAATACAAATAGTTTTCTGTCAAAATATTTGACACAACTAAGTTTACTAAACAGTGATGAACTCAGAAATCATTATGATCGCTGACATTCCAGCTTACGTTAGCATTAATTTCAGTAATATTTGCTATAAATAGTCTTGTTTTATATTTGTGTTTGTGATTATTGTGGCAATTTCTAATGACAGCTATATGATCAGATATGCTTCTTCAAAACTGATAAACTTTTTCAACTATATGCTGCAGAGCTCTGTTGTATGGAATGGGATTCTACTGGGTTTCTCTGATATATATGTATTCTGTGCTTGAATGGCTGCCCCATGGCTATACAGCAGATTTTTATATAAACCATATGACTTAACTCAGGTTTTTTGCCTCCCCCTAGTCCACTGTCACTGTTTGAATTATATAAGAAGAGAAGATATACAGTATGCAGGGAAGACTAGCTTCTGGAATGCAATGACTAGGGAATTCCCTATATACAGTCATATGAAGAAGTTTGGAAAACCCTCTTAATTCTTTGGCATTTTGTTTATCATAGGCTGAACATTCAAAGTAGCAAATTCCTTTTAATATATAACATGCCTTGTGGAAACAGTAGTATTTCAGCAGTGACAACGTTTATTGGATTAACAGAAAATATGCAATATGCATCATAACAAAATTAGACAGGTGCCTAAATATGGGCACCCCAACATAAATATTACTTCAATACTTAGTTGAGCCTCCTTTTGCATATGTAACCGCCTCTAGGTGCCTCCTATAGCCTTTTATGAGATGAATTTTGGATGGTGGTATTTTTGACCATTTATCCATACAAAATCTCTCCAGTTTAGTTAAATTTGATGGCTGCCGAGCATGGACAGTCCTATGTTATGTTGTGTTTACTCAGCAGTCCTATGTTCTGTTGTGTTTACAGTAAGGGGCAAATTTACAAAATTCACGTGAATGGATCGAAGTTCGATCAAATATGATCGAATTATGATCGTACGATTTTTTCGGATATTCGAATATACAAATTATCGAATAGATCGAATGATCGGATATTCGATAACGCGATCATTTGATGATCAAAGGAATTAAAATTTTAAAATCCTTCGAATGCCTACTTTGCCAGATTGAACCTACCAAATACCAATAGAAGCCTATGGGAACCCCCCCCCCATAGGCTTCTTTGGCTAAGTCCTGTTCGAATACCATTCGTACGATTGAGCACTTCGATCATTCGAAACATACGATTTTTTCGGAGGCTCGAAAGAAAAAGTACGATGTTTTCGTGAAATCGTACGATCGGTATTCGATTCATCGAGAAATCGAATATAGAGCAAAATGATAGCCTAAAACTATTTGATAGTCGAATGCTTATCGAATATCGAGGAAATTCGTAGGATTTTTGGGGAATAATAGTAAATTTGCCCCTTACTGTTTGTTGTGTTTCAATAGTTTTTAAATTGTAAAAACAATTTCCTTTATATCATAAAATGTTTTTGTATGCAGTGAACAAAAACTGTTATGAGATAAAACTCTTTATTCCAAGGTGTGAAGGAATATTTAAGAGACCCACAATCTATATAACTGAATGTGAAATGCTTTCACACCTCACTAGAAGGTAGTCAATGACATTTAAAATCGTTTCAGGTATTAATATTCATAACTCAAAGTATATAATGACTCAACATTTGTGATAAAAATAATCTATTAAATGAAGTGATGGTAGGAGAATCACTGTCTTCACAGTAGTCATTTTTTTAAATGTTTTTTTCCATTTTCATAAAAAGCAAATTGACCATATCCTGCAATATTCAGAGTGATATAATTGCAATGCCTTTGAGAAACTGTAAGAGTTATGTGTCTATTGTTACCAGAGGTTTACATGTGTTTCTTTGTGAAAAACACAGGAACAGAAGAAGCTAGTTAGCACATCCAAAATCAAGAACTTCAACTGGCTAATTATAGGAAGGATATAGAGCAGTTTCCAATAAATGGAGAGAAATAGATTTGACAAACACAATGTCACATAGTGCATGTAGGAAGCGCTATAGAAAGGAAATCCATTGTTACACAGCTATTGTAGCATATTGGTTACCCTGTGAATGCATATTTGACTGAAGCTTTTTTTTTGTTAGTAAAATTAAAATATTATAGGCAGAGAAGCATATGACTTACATGCCAGATGTCAAACTGAGGCACCCTGCTGATTGGAAAACCTAATTTCTGGCATGTCTATACTGAAATGGAATTTGTCAGTTTAAATACAATAAAGACAATCATTTTGCCAAAGAACAGCTGTTAAGAAACATGCACGATGAGATAAATTTTCTCTGAAATGTTCTGTCGCTTTCTGCAAACTCCCAAAGCTGCAGCTAGCATATTATCTTTACATCTCACTTACCTTAATGTTCTGATCTGTATTTACAGGGTTTTAAATGAGAACTAAAAATATTGTGTTGTCACCAGTCCAGTTTTGACTCGGACATCCCTGTTTTCAGAAGTGCTGCCTGGGTAAAAACTGCCCAGAGAGGTAACTTTGGGGAAATACATTTTCAGGCTTCCCAGGCTGTATATGGGGCTACCATGCAGGGAGGCAGTGGGGGTAGTCACTTGGCTTTCTAAAGATATAGTTGCCCAGGGCTTCCAATGACCCCACCAATCAGGCTTGTAGAATCACATTCAGGTTAATTAGGTCTTGTGATAACCACCAGCTAATGTAGCTAAGTTGGCTCGCTATGTAGTAATTGTAGAAATTGGGTAAACTCAGCCCCCCATTGGCATATGTGGCCATTAACTTGGTCGAAGAAATTCTGGTCCCTTTGTTATTCCATATGAAGGGTACTATCATAGCTTGTATAGCATTGCAGATTTGTTTAGATATTCTTGTCGGGGAATTATGGAAAAGGTAGAATGGAAAGAAGAGTGACCTAGGCCTGTATCCCAGTGGTCAACTGCTAGTTAGTTGGGAGTATGTTCAGGGGTAAAACCTGGTTTGGATCTAAATGCATGTTAATTCCCAGGTATTTAAAATTTGCAACCCACTTAAGATGTGGGTCTGTTGCCTGCCAAGAGTTAAAATCAGGGTCCAGGGGGAATATAACTGATTTAGACCAGTTAATTCAGAAGCCAGCATATATTGTAAGTTGGCGAAAGATGTTTAGCACTTCAGTCAAGGAGTCAGACATTGTCTATGCATAACAATATCCTCTCCTCTTTCCCACCATATTTCAGACCAGTCAGGTTAGGCAAAATTGTGTGGCCAGTGGTTGTATTGCTAGAGCAAACAAGAGTGGCAGCAAGGGGTTGTTATTTTTTATTTAAATCTTTATTTACATTTATTTCTTTCTCAACTAATTAATAGCAGCTTGCCATTTTTTGTCCCTTCTTACCTGTCAACAGTCATTTCCACAACTGGCACAAATTATTACTCATAAACTTTGCTGTTGGAAACAACATTCTAATAAAGCATCCAACAAAAATGGTGGCATGCTTATTTGAAAGTGTAGGAACAGCTGACTACCTCAAGTGTCTACAACTCCACCAACAATATTGTTGACTTTAGCCAAAAGAAGTGAGAAAATTGCATGGTAATAATAAGGAATTGTTTACTAAGTGTAAAAGAAATCCAGTGTGTAATTGTGACTAATGTTGCACCTAGTGATCAAAAATGAGCTGTTAAATCTATACATTTATTTCTCAGTAACTTTTATTCTCAACAATGTTCACTGGCATTATCAATATAATAAAAATAATTACTAGTTAAGATTAAATTCACTAAATATTTGAATAAAAGTACTCCATTGAACTTTGCTGATGTGAGTACAACCTAAATGCAATTATAAGGTGCCAATCAACCTTGGCTAGTCCCTTGTCATGTTAAACATTACAAGAGAGTTCATTGTTTTTCTCTAGGTTAGAGGTGCATAGTTATATCTAATAAAAAAATAAGCAGTTAATGCAGAGCTGTAATTTAAAAGTTTCTGAGCACTGATAAAAAAGAAGGTCAGGATCTGATGGTCTGAAGAGCTTCCATCATATAGCTCTGTTCTGACAGGAGACTCTAAATTCATTCAGGTCAGTGAAATTCAGAACTGAAGGTAGCTTCATATATTTTCCTTTATATCACATTCCTTTAACAGGTTTTATTGCTGATGTTCTTTCTTTTAACATATTGTTATGAGCACAAGTGGTCAAGGTTCAATGCAAAAAACATAAATCAGGTAAAATAACAGTAAGAAAGGGAAAATACACTGTTATGTACACACATTCAATGAATAGGACTTGTGCCAATCACTTGTCTATTGATTTAATCATGAAAAGCCCATGAGTTTTGTTATTTAGTGAGCTAAACAGGGCAATCAGGAAATTTAAGCCACTCCATGTTAAGTCCCTGCAAGGTAGATAATTAGATTCCAAGAACAGCTAAACCACCTGCATAATGGACTTCTGCATACAAAACAGTCCCAATAGAGAGTGAAGGAAGAGGATTATATACTGTCTGTAAATCTATTTATCTACCCCACAAGAATTAAACATGAAGTAGCACCATGATTGAAATAATAAGCAAAAAGTATGAGCAAACAAAACCAACAGAGGGTGAAGGGGACAGATATAATATATGTATCTACCCTGCAAGAACTAAACATAACGCAGCTGGTCTTTGGGCATTTCAGGGAACAGAAACCAATGAATTGTAAGGAATCATCCCTATGCTCGGTTTGAACCAGGGACCCTATGTATTGCAGCTTGTTGCCTTACCTCTTTACAATTCTGGCAGATCATAGGCACAGACTTTCCCTGTTATGAGGTCCTTATGGCTGACCCTGGCTCTGCATTAACCTGCAGGTGCAGCTATTCCTAATTAGCTCCCAGCAGAGGGCCCTTATTTAAACCTTGAACTAACTCATAGTTCTGATTCCTGCTGATCACCCGGTCAAAGTTCCTGATTCCTAGCTCCAGTTTGACCCTGTTCCAGGACTCACTCCCTGCTGAATTTCTGAATTTTGTTTTCTTTTTGCCAAAGTGTACCTCTTCTTGGACTTTTGTTTTAATTTGTACTCCAGAGCCAGTAAGTTATTTTTTCACTTTATGTTGGCTGTCTGCAAGCATCCTTACCAGTCCACTCCCTCTTAGTTACTTTAAATATGAACCCAGTGGTCCTTCTGGTAATCCCTATGTGGTGTTTGGGCTACTGATCATGACATGAATAAAGTGCCATGTGGATTTGCCAATGCCACATTTATATGGAGCGATCAGAGAAAAGACAAGTATTCATTCCACCCCCCCCCCCCCCCCGACTCTACCCATCTCCTGACTTGAATGTCATTCAGATGCTCAATTTAGAGAGCAGCACAGGGTGCAGGTCAAAATGGGGTCCTGTTCTTACTACCTGTGCTTTTTGTTTTACTCCCCCCCATGAGTGTAAATGCCCCTATTAGCCCTTTTAATCTTAATATGGGTAAAATTTACCATAATGTGTCTCTCTGCTCATTTTGTAGCAGTTCAGACAAAATCTATTGTAAGGTATTTATACCATGTTTACAGCCCTTACGCACAAAGGAGGTCCTGCTAGGACCTATAGTTAATTTGCATGTCTCAGTCATGCTGTTTTCTATTGACAATATATAGGAGTTTACATATTCTGTTTATCCATATATCCATAATATGTGTGTACATTTATACAGTATATATAAAAAAACTGAGAAATAGAGTGTTTTCTTTGTAAATATCCCAAATAAATTTGCAGTCATGTTGTGCCTGTTTTCTCAGTTTTTCTTAAGACAAATATGTAAAGAGTCTTCAGCAGCTACGCCATTTTTGGAGAGAATGCGTCAAAGAAATGTTCTTTCCTTTCGAAAGCTAAAGTTGATTGATTTGTATTTGTTTTACATTGAATAGCACTATGCTCTCACCATACTTCAGCATGGAATGAATTACATGTGCTAGGCTTTCTGAGTATCTTAATAAATTGTCATTCTAGTAAGAATGTTCTGGATGTAATGAATATGTAAAAGTGCTGTTTCAAAGAAGATTTACAGAGGCAGCAATGCTATATAATCTTGTAACAACAGCTTATATCCAAATAATAAAAATGAAGCAATTTATTCCTGACATTGCTCTTGAGAACAGATGAAGCACATGCATATAAAGAATACAAAATATTTGATACCGTTATTCAGATAAAGTACTCCTGGAAAAAAAAACCGAATTGAGTGGGGAAAGAATTATAAAAAGTTATTGCGAAAATATATAAAACTAGCTTAAGGTTTCAGCAGTAGAAGGGTACAAAATTAGGATCTATTAACTATGAACACAGCCAAAAAGTTCTGAAACACAGGAATATAATTTCACGTTGTCTCCTATATAAACAATTAAAATTTCCAGTCTCCTCCCTCGGGTATTCCTGTGATCATGATACTTTTATCGGTGACTATGGCAAAGTTTTTTTTTACCATTCTTTCTTCTTGCCAGGTCAACCACACCTTTGATTATTATGTCAATCAATTTTGGACTCGTTTCAAAACTGCCTGAAATAATAGTCTTGATGGTGGCAATCTGGCGAGGTTTGTCTGAAACTAAAATAATATTTATTATGAGAAACTTGCCCAAACTACTGGGAAATATGATTATAGCCCCTGGAATTTAACACTCCCTAAAAAGCTTTCTGCTACCAGTCCAGTTCAGGCTGTGCTCCAAAGTAATTCCTGCCTCAGCCTTTCTTTACCATAAGCAGTTTCAGTGATCCTTGCTGCCCTGAGACAGCTTTTCTGATGCCACCTGTATCTGTAATGAACAGACCAGTCTCCCTGGTGGTCTAGTGGCTCACCTCCATGCACGCGGGAGTGCCCGCCATGCCTCCAGCGGGGACGCTCACCATCCATTCTCCCCCAGCGCCGGTCTTCCTATGGCGCGCGCGCCGGCGCACTTCCGGGTTTATGCGCCGGCGTGATGACGTCACGTGCAATGGCGCCAATTTCAAATAGTTTTTAAAGGGATCTTAGTGTACAGAGGATTGCCCGTTGTTAGGTTCTATAGGTTCCTGGGTGTGATTCCTAACTGTTTCTTGTCTGATCTACTGGTGTTTGATCCTTGCTTTTGCCTGACTATTCTGTTATCTCCAATCCTGACTTTGGCCTGTCCGTTTACGCTGTTATCTCCAATCCTGACTTTGGCCTGTCCGTTTACGCTGTTATCTCCAATCCTGACTTTGGCCTGTCCGTTTACGCTGTTATCTCCAATCCTGACCTTTTGCCTGTCCGCTGACTATTGTACACTCTCCTATCCTGATCCTGGCCTGTCTGACTAATCTACTCCGCTTGTGCTGGCCGGCCCGCCTGTTCCATTTGGTCCATTTGGTGGTATTCTTCACCCAGTATCCTTGGTGAGACGATCGTGCCCCTGTGCTAGCCAGAACTCTTAGCTTTGCACCTCTCGATAAGTCCAGGTGGCATCTGAGTAAGCTGAGGGCTCCTCCCGAGGCCAAAGACGGTCACTTAACTGGTGAAGCCGAGCTGAGACCAAGGTGCTTAGCAATTGTTCTGGTTTTGGGTGCCGTTCATGACAGTATCATTTAGAGCACCAGAGTGGGTGTAGGGGGGGGGAAGATTTGAAATTTTGGCTCTTAAATTTTTTTCTGCTCCTGGTAAATTGTGGGCTTTAGCCACCTGAGGTGAGTTTTTCAACTCACCTCATGGCAGCTGCACCCTGCCCTGACTGTAAGCTACTGCAATCTCCAAAGAATCTGCTTCAACCATTGTCTGCACCTTTATGAATACTGACTGAGTTTGCTAAACTAGACACTCCTAGTTTTTACAACCACAGAGTTACTGTATATCAATCAGTTCACCAGCAGTTTCACTGTTCTAGGGGTACAAAAATGTTTGAATGGTGGCTTTAGGCGATATCTCCTGCAATACCTGTTCTCTGTCCAAAGCCACCCACTCTCTCCGATTGCATCTTTCAAACTTTGCCTGTTCCCTCTTGCCTTTATACTTGACTTGTCCTGGACTTTAATTTAGATCTAATATTTTTTTCTTTCATTTGTGTGGTAACGTGACTTACCCCTCCAAATTGTTGCATGATCACTATGCAAATCTGTGGGGAAAAAGTTTGTTTACTTTTGCCTACCACCCTCAGTCCAACTGAGCTGTGTCAGGAGTGCTCTGTTACGAAGGGATCCACATCGGAGACAGATTGAAACACCGAGTGCCGCACACTGATTTTATCGCACCACGCTGTGCGAGTGACATCATTGTGTGAAAAGGCATACATTCAATGCCCAAAACAGGTTGCACTTGTTAGTGTTCCTGAGTTCTTCTAAATTATCATCTGACTGTTTCCTGGTCTTCTTAACCCTATGCTTTGTTCCTGACCACTTCTGATTGCCACCTGCCCTTGAACCTTGGCCTGAAATACAACTGAGAGTTCCTTATCCCCCTGCTACCACAAATTGGACTCCAATGGGCAGATTTATCAAGGGTCGAATATCGAGGGCTTTTTTTTTTCAAAGTAAAATCCGACAAAATCTAACATCGAATTTGTTGGATTTTACCGCTATTCGATTCTTCGATAAAATAGTATGAATCTAACGATCGAAGCACTCGATCGTACAATTTGTATTCGAACATATAACTTAAAAAAAAAAAGCCTATGGGGGCTTCCCATAGTCTTCTATTACAATTCGGTAGCTTTAATCTGGCAAAGTAGGCCATCAAATAAAAATTTAAAGGAGAAGTACTTTGACCATCGAATGATCGAATAGATTTTTATACGATCTATTCGATAAGACTGGGCTAATTTGCAAATTTTCAATTCGATCGAATTTCAAATCATTCACACAAATTTTGTAAATCTGCCCCTTAGTCTGGTGCCCTGCTTCATGAGCTATTAGGCACTGACAAGCTGATAGCACTTTAATCAACTGCTATCAGCTTGTCAGGATCCATTTTGTTTGGTGCTATTTTTCTGTCTGTCTGTCAAGATGACAGCTGATGACATTTAGGGGCAGATTTACTAATGGTTGAATTTCGAACTGAAAAAACTTATTTTGATCAAATAGTTCAGTTTTCGATCGAATAAAAATCATTTTCTTATGGCATGATGGTAAATAAATATTGCCTTTTAATGTATTGTACATTATCCAAGTTGTGATTTGTTACATTTAAATACGAGTAAACCCTGTAATTGGAGGTTTCAAGTCCCAAATTTTGTACCTAGAGTTATTTATAATCCCATTGTGGACACTCCAATTGTATTTTGCCCACAAATTATTTATACAAGATATGTCCAGCTGGAACTTTTTCTGATTTTCAACATAAAATCAAAGATACCAATTTTCAACAAACTAAATATAGAAAGGCAGGTATACTGATAGATAAAATTTGCATCATATTCTAATGTAATTCAAATATTTTCTTTTAATAATGTATGTATTCCTGAAAAACATGCTTGATTCCACTCCAGAGAATGACAACTGTCGTATTTGCATATTTGCAAAAATAAAAACCCACACATATAGGAATATAAAAGTAACACAATATATTTTATAGAACTAAATAAAATAAAGATACTTGATACATATAAAAATATTATTGTTTTCTGCTAGTGTTAAACAGGACAAAAAAACCTAAGGCCACTATGTAATGATTCACACAAGTCTAGCTAATGATCCCTCTCAGTTCTGCTAAATACAAACCAATCTGATCAAAAGATCCCCCTCTTAATAGTTGTAGGTGACGGTCATAGTTACATAGTTAAATTTGGTTGAAAGAAAGATAAAGTCCATCAAGTTCAACCCCTCCAAATTAAAACTTGGCATCCATACACACACACCCCTCTACTCTTTCACACAAACCATATATTCCCATAGCTATACTAACTGTAGAGTTTAGTATCAAAATAGCCTTTGTCATTATGCCTGTCCAAAAAATCATCCAAGCACCCCTTCAAATGAAAGTCCTTTTCTTCAAGTCTGAAGGGGTGGCCTCTGGTGCAGTGACCCTCTTTATGGGTAAAACAGTCTCCTGATATGTGTCTATGATGTCCTCTGGACAGTCTACCCTCATAATTTAAGTCTTCCATCCCTCTAACCAGTAGTTGCACGTCTCTGAACTCTCCAGCTCATTTATATCCCTCTTAAGGAGTGGAGTTCAAAACTGCACTGCATACTCTAGATGAGGTCCTACTGGGGATCTATAAAGAGGTATAACTCATCATGATAAGCTTGAATGTTGTGTTTTCTATGCATGTGCACACTTACCGAAGTGCACTATTACTTGGTCCTGTACTTAAATAGTCTAATTGCTACACTATGATGACAATCATAAGTTAAATTAAAATTAACTAACTTACATTACATGGCTGTGTTTGGATTTGGGATGGCACACAAGATTATAAGGGTCTTGCCATGCATTTGGGTACTGATAAAATACATTTAAATACATGTAATGTGTTGCCTTGGATTAGACAATGCAGCCAAGGAACCTTATTATCCCATAATGCAAGGTATCTAACATTTTTCAGAAATGTATTCTGTATGAAATTTATATAAACACAGGTGTATATATATATATATATATATATATATATATATATATATATATA
>CM044436.1:48771552-48791776 GCA_024363595.1 Xenopus borealis | reverse complement strand
AGGGGTGGGGCCTAAGTAAAATGGGGTGAGTTTTAATGATAGGAGCTTAATTGAACGATCCATACTGCGCCACTTTACAGGAAACGTCTTATCTATCGAACTAAAAAAAAACAGCTGTGCGGAAAGCGTGTGACTCTAGGGGGAAGCGGAGTGGCGTTTGTTAGTGAGGGCTGGGCAGCCAATATGGACACAGCACACACGCCTCAGGTGAGCGCTAACCGATGAAAGGAGACGAGAAATTCGCTTTTACCTTTCCGCAAACTTATTTCACTTGTGGGCTTTGTGCAGTGAGCGCTTTCCCCACTAGGTGGCGCCCGGTGTTCTGAAGCGCTGAGCTTTGTGTTTGTGTATAACGTGTCCCGAGCACACTCTCCGGAGCAGTCACACAGATGGTATCAGCGGCACGGCACGCTTCCCTCACTTCTCTCTGACCCGCGCCTCCCATGCTCCTGAGCGGACGCTCGTCGGCTTCATCCAGCGCTACCCAGCAGCAGTGACCAGTAGAGCCCATCTACAGCGGCAGCAGTATCAGTATCAGCAGGGGGAGTCCCCCAGCAGCGGCCAACACGGGACAGCAATGCGCGGGCAGCATGGCCAAATGGATCAAGGAACACCTGGGGTTCAAGAGCTCCAAGCCGCCGCCTCCAGCCCCTCCTAAACCGGATTATAGACAGTGTCAGGCTGGGGGCTCCTCCGCGCACCATCACCACCACCACCATCATCATCATCATGTGCACTCTGTTGTTGGCCCCCAGTTTCCCGTCACTCCAGCGGGACAGCCGGACATCCTGGCCGCGTACAAACTGCAAAAAGACAGGGATTTTGAGGATCCGTATACAACTTGTGCGCCCACCGGCTCCTCTGTGCAGCTGAACTCTGTGCCCCCCTCTGTCCCAACCTCCTCCAATGTCCAGTCCCCTTCATCCCCCTCACATTCTCCTGATGTCAAGTATGTCTCCCCCAAGCACCGG
Organism: Xenopus borealis; assembly: GCA_024363595.1. Taxonomy (NCBI): domain Eukaryota; kingdom Metazoa; phylum Chordata; class Amphibia; order Anura; family Pipidae; genus Xenopus; species Xenopus borealis. The sequence continues at coordinate 48,790,805 of CM044436.1, read as the reverse complement.
CTCATCAAAGTGGACTCTGGGGAAAAGGGAAGTTGCTGTCCTGCTGGGGGCAATACAGCTGGCAGCCCGGGGCAAGCTTTTACTTCTAGCAGTGGAGTCAGGTCTCCCCCGGCAACATCAGTAGCCCCCCAACTGGAGGAGAGCAAGCAGGACAAAGTAAGTGCGAGGCTGCACTGTGCATTCCCAATGATTGGGGGTTGTGTCATGCACTGGCATGTACCTCTGATCTGTCACACGGACTTGAGGTGCTCCAGTGCTCCCCTCCCTCACTTTCTTCTTCACTCACTACCTCCCTCTCTTTCTTCTTCACTCACTCACCCCCTCCCTCACTTTCTTCTTCACTCACTACCTCCCTCTCTTTCTTCTTCACTCACTCACCCCCTCCCTCACTTTCTTCTTTTCTCATTCATCCACTGCCTGGACAGCTCCCAGAACTTGGCTGAAGTTTCCAAGTCACTCCATGGGCTCAACTGTGTAAATAGCAATAACACATGTAGATATGACTCAAGTCAGCACATCCAGCACTAAATTGTCTTTAGCCCAAGCATGGTTTTTACTACTGAAAAGTACTCACAGATCCTAACTTGTGCCAATACTATGCTATATACAGCCAGTTACTGAATCAATAAACGGGAAACAACTTCTACTAAGGGCAAGGCCAGACAGGGAGATTCTGGGGAGATCTGTTGCCTGACGAGGCAATTTTGATCGACTTTTAAAATCGCGCCGCTGCGTGTGAACAAGCGCAGGCGACTTTACGCCTAGCGAGTGCGCAGCGCTGACTAGCTATTCGGGGAGATTCAGGGGAGATTCGTGAGGTGACAGATCTCCCCCGAATCTCCCCGTCTGGCCTTGCCCTTAGAGTTAAAAGCATGTGTGACCTCTAGGGGAAAGAGACAAAATGATAAAACTTCCTTTGTAATTATAATCCTCTGGTAAGGGCAATTATTATTCTTTCGAACACCCATTTTCCTTAACAGTTTTGTGAATGAATTCCTACCCCCTCCCATAGAGTACAGAATATATTCTCAAAGTGAAAAATGTAGACGCGGAACAAATGTCTTGGGTACGGTGCAATCATTTCATAGTGTGATGTGTGACTAACATCCGCTTCTAATCAGCCCTGCATCCCAATGTCTCACTTTCCTTGGTGTAAATTGCATTCGCATGTGATGGGATAATCAAGTGTATTCACAGTGCTATACAAAGCTAACAGCAGCGAGAATGAGGGCTATATTCAGTAATGCACACCTAATTCATGGACACCTAATTCATGGCGTATGCCTTATGAAATGAATGTCATTTATGCATGATACAAGACTCTGATTATGGGCTTAATGTATATAGTCATTTTATAATATTGGCTTCAACAGTTACTGCTGTGCATGAGATATTGATGTACAAACACTTGCACAGGTGTTATCTATAGAGTATTGCCTGTAAGTGATCTGACACTGCAGTCCCACAGTTTGCTGCTTTAAGCTTGATTGGGTTATCTATATAAAGATATTTTCAGGTTAGTTGATGTGACAGAAGGTATAATTTTAGAGCTTGATAATATTTTTATATCAAATGTGACCTGATACAAGTGGGCCTTGTTATGGTGTAATCACTCATCCGTTATGAAGTTTGCATGAAATGTTTTTCCATCTGTTTGTTTGTATATCGCATTGGTCCTGTTAAGATTCAAGCCATAAAATAAGATAGCTTTCAGATGTAATATCCTTCACTAATATAGGGATCCTGAGTGCAAGGGGATGTTTACCTTTGAGTTAACTTTTAGTATGATGTAGAGTGTGACATTCTGAGACAATCTGCAATTGGTTTTCACTTCTTATTTGTGGTTGTATATCATTTTTTGTATATATATTGGGTGTGTAGCTTTTTATACAGTTTGCAATTTCAGCAATCTGGTTGCTAGTGACCAAATTACCCTAGCAACCTTGCATTGATTTGAATAAGAGCTTGGAATATGAATTGGAGATGGCCTGAATATAAAGATAAGCAATCAAAAGTAGTATTTCTTTTTTAAATGGAGTCAGTGACCCCTGTTTCAAAGCTGGAAATAATTCAAAACCAATGAATAATGAAAGCCAATTGAAAAATTGCTTTGAATTGGCCATTCTATAAGGGCTCTTACACACAAGCGTTTTTACCTGCGCTCCCCTGCTTTCCGTATTGCTGTGTTCAGCCGCAGGGGAGCGCAGGTACAGACGCACTCAATTATTTTCAATGGAGCTGTACTCACACCAACGCATGTAGGTGGCGAACGCAGGTTCAGATGCAACATGCTGCATTTTTCCTGCATTCGGCGCCTACATGCGTTCGCGTGAGTACAGCCCCATTGAAAATAATTGAGTGCGTCTATACCTGTGCTCCCCTGCGGCTGAACGCAGCAAAATGGAACGCAGGGGAGCGCAGGTAAAAGTGCCCGTGTGTAAGGGCCCTAACACACTTGGGGCTCTTACAGACGAGTGTTTGAAGCATTTGAAGCTGCGCTCCCCTGCGGCTGAGTAGATGCATTCCGTTTTTTTTTAATGGGGCTGTACTCACACAGGCACATGTAGGCGCCGAACGCAGGTTAAGACGCAACATGCTGCATACACCTGCGCTCCCCTGCGGCTGAACGCATACAACCGGAATGCAGGGGAGCGCAGCTTCAAACGCTTGTCTTTAAGAGCCCTAAAAGTGAAAGGTGAACAACCACTACATAACATACTTATTGTAGTTTTTTTGTGGTTCAAAATAGGAGCAAATATTTGATGGTGTGATGTGTATATTACCTTGTATGTTATGAACTGTTCCGTGAATGATATACAATATATAAGTGTTCATTTACAAACTCCGGTTGTAAATTTAAAAAAAAATTTAAAAAATTTAAAAAAATCTCATTTAACAACCTAAGTAAGTGGTTATATTTAATATGACTACCATAGGTTTTTACACCCCTTCCCAAACCATAGTTAATAGGGAGTGAGTCAGAATTAAGTAAGTTAGTGCACATTGTAGCTCATCTACTGTAGTTGGGATAGACTATTTTATTGAAAGCTGTAGCATATAAAACACAAGATTTTGTGGGGCCTGAGCCACAACTCTATATGGTACTGCAACTGTTGCAAGCTATAATTGTATCACTTGCATTTGGCTGGTTGTTTAGAGTGAAAAAAAGTATCATTGGTGTGTTCCCAGGCCATCATCCCTGTGGCCATGTTTACCCTGCCCTTTCTTGGTTCTACAGCCTCACTGCTTCATGAGGAAAATGATTGATTGATCCTCTAAAAAAAAATGCAGCTCTATATAGCAACTGTGCCTAAAGGTGAGATTCTGCAAGAACAACTAAGCCACTAATGTGAATTACACCTAAGGATGATGTGAAGCTAATCGCATATCTGAGAGACTGAATATTAAAATTACATTTATTCAACTCCCCTAAGAGAAGATTATGGAGGTAACTTATTTTAGCATAAACCTCTCTGCAGCTTATTAAAAGGAAATCATTTCAGTGGCCCATACCACTCCACAAAGGATTTAAGAATTTTGGTTCTTAAGCGCAATTTTAAAACCGATAATGAAATAAAAGTGTGGTAGTACAAACTAATAAAAACTTTAATTTCTTTGGAGAAGGTACTAAACCTGGGCCTTGGATTTATGACTAATTATGTGGACTAAGAAAGGCCTGCACCAGGTCAGAAATACAAAAATATGTGGATCTGGACTAAAGGTGCAGCAAAAAAATTTTTCGGCACACAGGTAATGCAAGCAGGTTTAACCTTGCTAATATTTATTGCAGCATGCAACGTTTCGGGGTTACCCCCTTTATCAAGCATGCTTGATAAAGGGGGTAACCCCGAAACGTTGCATGCTGCAATAAATATTAGCAAGGTTAAACCTGCTTGCATTACCTGTGTGCCGAATTTTTTTTTTGCTGCTACTAAATTTTGGGGTTGCCGTTTCCCCATTTTTTCTGAGCACCAGGGTCGCTATTTGAAGGGCCAGGGAGTGCGAGTACACACTGGACTGTTCTCCGGACTAAAGGTGGCCATAGACAGAGACCTTGCGGTGGGTGATATTGGGCTGATCCGATCATTGGCCCTACAATCGGATCATAACAATTGGCAACCAGCAGTCGGATCAATGAACAGATGCGGCCGCGATCCGACGGGATATTTAATCCTGTCCGATCGACATCTGGCAGATTTTCGGACAGATATTGATCGGGTAGCCCGTCGGAGAGCTCTATACCCTGGCCAATAAGCTGCCGACTCTGCAAAAAATGTCCTTTTAGACTTTGTGCTGTTTAAAAAATCACCTATTGGCTTCAATGCATTTGGTGATATTTTTTTGCTGTTTTGAATTTTCACCAAAGTAAAGTAGGTCATCACAAATTGGCTATCCATTCCTTCCTGCTCTGGTGGACCCACAGGTCCTAACTGACAGGCTAATGGTAGAGGGACTCTTATAAAATATCCTAGACACTCACTAGTTATTGGACTGGTAGGGGCTGTTTGAGCCTCTCTTTACTTTAAAATGCAAGAGCCCATTTTGTATCTCAGTCCAGGCCTGTGGAACACTATTCATCCTGTCCCATTTCTAGGTTTTTGTTCTTTCTTATTAACTTTCTCTTTACTCTTTTCAGCATATTTTTCTTCCTTCATTTTTTTTAATTTCTATTTGTTTATTTTAGTGTCTTGACCTTTTGAATGTTTTCTTGTAGCCATAAACTAGACAACTAGGTTTGGCTCCACAAACTAGACCACTTAATCAGATATGATGCCTTGTTTAAGTTGTGTGTGTATATTTTCCATGATAAATATCTCTTGATGGTGGTGATGTCATCAAGTAATGTCACTGGTATATTGGTAACAGCTGTTGCTTTCTAAACTTGGCCATTACTGTAGTGTTTTATAATGGTATTGCAAGCAGCTCTGAACAGTCAAGTAAAGATTTCCCAGCAGCAACAGTGTACCATTTGTAGAACAGGAGTACTGTGGTTTTTGTCAGAGAATTGAGATTTGAGCTCCAACATCTAAGATGTAACTGAATTTTAGTGCTGTGCCAGTAGCATTTTTTAAAATTTGTAAGCTGGCATTCAGCCTGGCATATTTTTTAATTAAAAAAGCCTAAAGCAGGTTATTAGTTCCTGTTGTTATTAGCATATAATATCTAAAAAGCATATCAAATTCTGTGACTTGCAAGTATGTACTTTGACCAAGCCCTGCCATAAAATTGAAATGAAATAAACTTATAGAACATTGCTTCAAAGCAATCGTATGACTCTGCAACAGTTAAGAAAAGGGCTAACACACTTGAAAAAAGTAGCTGTGAAAATAGATCAGGGAGCTCCCCAGCTGTCTATCCCCAAGGAGATACTGTGTCTCCCTGATAATTTATTTAGCAAATTGTATCAGATATGTAGTTTTAACTGGCTCATAGTGGTTTAAAGTTCTGTTACATATAATAATTCTGTTTTTAATTTTTTTTTTTAATGTCTGTCATATATAAATCAGTTCCATAATAATAAGTAAATAATACTAATAATTAGTTGTAGCTAATTAACTCACATTCCTCAACAGTTGATAGAACCACCCAATTAAATTTAAATGAAAATATTTCAACCTTTCATATTCAGTGGGACTGTTGGTATAATCCTGGTACATAATAAAAAAAAATTCCTTTCCACATAGTTAAAACAAGTTTTGTGAACATATTGCGACTCAGCCCTTGCAGAACAAAAGATTGTCAAGATATGAGCCAGTGCTTTATGGGGTACCATTTGTCCAAAGTACATTTTGTATCTAAAATTATCCCCAGTACACAGAATAAATGTATCCCTGGTACATAAGTATTGGTGGCCATATACACTGATAAAAGACATATGAATGAGAACAAAACCAGGTTTCTACACAAAAGGATATCATTGAATTACAAACTCCATTCTGTACATTTTAACAAGCAATATGTCTCACAAATGAATAACATCTTTTAACAGAAACCATGATTTGTTAATGGTAGCCATACATGGGCCGATAAAAGCATAAAGTGGACCCGTCACCCCAAAAAAATATTAAAAATCCTATTTTATCACATTAATCAAGCAAAATGAACATTAATTACACTACATAAATTATTTTAATCTTGTTTCCTTCATAATTATAACAAGCAGGCAGGAGCCATTTTGTGGACACTGTTATTAAGGAAAGCCTTGCATCATCTCAGAATCTTGTTTGTGCACCAGAATGGGGGACCCAATGTCTCTCTCCATGTCCTGGCTACACAATTAAATGGTTAAGAGAACTGGGGGAATGTGTGGGGAGCAGTGACATCTAGGAAGTGCTGAATGGAAAGTGAAAGTAATTATCTGCCCCGCCTCTATGCCTAAGGCATAGAGGAGTGGCAGACAATATTTGATTGACAGTTGAGATTTTTAAATGAGTTTAAAACAGCTATAAATGCATTAATAAAAAATTGAAATTGGATTTCATGTTTAATATGAAAAAGACTTTTATTATACAGATTTTTGTGTCTGGGTGACAGGTCCACTTTAATGGCCGGGTATGGAGCCCTCAGATGGGCTTTCCCAATCGATATCTGTCAGCCAGATGTTGATTGAATGGGACTAAAAAACCTGTTGTATTTGTTGATGCGGTCCTGCGATCCAACTGCTCGTATCTCCTCTATTGTGATCAGCTCAAGGTGGCATATCGGGGAGAAATCCGCTCGTTTGGCTACATTGCCAAATGAGCAGATCTCTCATTGTATGGCCACCTTTACTTACAGGATGATTCATGTAAAAATAAACACTTGGACAAAATATATAATGGTGTAACTAGCTTGCCAATGACAAAAATAGATGCATGTAACAATAAGCAAGGTTCTATAGCACAAGATTAATTCTATCAACAACATGAACACTCAGTTCCACAAAAATGATAAAATGTCAATTCTGTGACATTACACTCACATTATTGAACCAATAAGAAGAAAGCATACTCATAACACAATAACAAACAAGATGATAATTTGTCAGCTTTTCTCCTTATGACTGTATTAGCCCCAATGCAAAGGATACTATCTGGCCTGCTATGAAGGGTACCCTCTAATGTCCTCTGTGCTGCGTTGGAATAACCATGAACAAAGAGCAAACGTTTCCTAAACAGACTGCTGTTAAACACTGCAGGTTCTTAACTGGCAGTTCTGGGATAGGAAATATAATGCTGTACTGATGTGGTGCAAAAACGTAATGATGTGTCTAGGAATTTCATAGCTGAAAATGAAATTTTAAAAAAGTTTGCATTTTGAAAAGACTAGTGAGGAATGAGGCTAAAAGTCTCAACTATTTCTATGATGAAAATGAGAAGTGTTGAGCAATTTTTTCACCATGCATGGATTGATTGGCTGATTTTTTTGCGAAATTGCAACAGAGATTTGTTGTTATTCCACTTAAAGCATGTGGAGTGAGAAGATGCTTATAAAAAAAAAACCACCCATTGACATTAATGCAATTGAATTGAGAAAAAAGTAATCCAGTAAATTGGTTTTAACTACAAAAAATTGCTGCAACAGAAAAGATTTGCTGTGACTTTGTATTTTGTGAATTTTTCTGTAATGCAAACCAGGGACAATTCCCATTGACCTGTATTGACTGTATATGACTGTATAGAAAAAGCTTTTACTTGTCCTTTATTTTTAATGAGATTATGTAAATTGTGACATGCCACTGGCCGGGACATGCACTTTTTGGGGGAATAAGCATTTGGTAGGCAGGTAGCATAGGATTTGGAGCTTAGAGACAGGGACACCAAGGCTTCAGACAAAACGCATGTTTATTAAGCACTGGGCATTCCCAACAAAAGGCAACAGAAAATGTTCAGGTAACCGTTCAACAACGTCACTGTAGAACATGCAGGGTTCTGTTCAACAGCTTCACTGCAAAACATTCAGGGTTTCCCCCCTCTGGTCTCTCACCATCCAGGGAAACTCTCAGCCTCTGGAACTTCAGAGTATTTGGGCGTCACACTCAGTCCTGCTGGGACTCGGACTCACTAGCCTTTGTCAGTCCTTTTCTCTTTCTTTCCCCACAAGGGATTTAGGCTCCAACCTCTAAAACTCTCTTGCTGGCAGCAAAGCTTCTTCTGCCCAGCATCTCACTTTCCTCCACTATAGCAGGTATCTGGAGAGCCCTGAGCTAAGGGACCACATTTGCAGGCGGCTCCTCTCTCAGCTGACTCTTAATTACCTGGCTGAGAGGGAATCATATCCTACCTCTGTTGGGTATCCCTCTGCAACCCCTATCTTGCAGTTTAAATGCCTCTTTTCCATGTAATTTCCTGCAAGACAGTGGTGTTTTCCAAACAACCTGTCACAATATGTTTTCATTTAGAGGGGGGCAGTCACCTAGAAATTCAAAGCTGTATAATATATGTCCTTTTCAAATTAAACATGAAAACAATTTTTTATTTCATAAAACAGCCATACCTGGCAAATTAAAAATCTCAGCTGTCAGTCATATAGTCTGCCCCTTATCTATCCTTAAAGTGATACTGACACATTCCTATAAAAATAGGGACATGTTGGTATCAGTGACTCTCTGGCATTAAATCATCTTGCTGTGTTGTTTCAGGTGGGGGCTGTGCGATCCCACCATAGGCTGGAGTCTGTTTCCGTTTGTAATTAGCCTATGGAGTGATCGCACCGCTCCCCAGCCCAGCGTAACTGAAAAAAAACAGAAATATGATTTAATGGTGTCAGAGGGTCACCACGAATAAGGTTCACTGGGCTGGGGGCAGCTTTGAGAGGCTTTCAGCTGCTTATATTTAGAGTCTAGCCTCTCTTCACTGATACCAACATGTTCCTATTTTTATATGAACGTGTCCGTATCACTTTAAGCCATAGAGGCAGGCAGGCAGGCAATTACTTTCTATTCTGCACTTCCTTGACGTTATTATACTCCTCATTTCCTGTCCTTCCTCACCATCATGGCAATGAGTATCAGGTGCCCTATTCTAGCTCATAAGCAAGAATATGGCATGATGCAAAACCTGCCTAACTAATATAGTCCACAAAATGGCTCCTGCCTGCTTGTTGTGAATTCCAAGACTAAAAGATTTATATAATGTGTATAGTGCAGGTGAAGTTTATTTTGCTTGATTAACGCCATAAAATATTTTTGGTAAATTATTTTAGGGTGACAGGTCCTCTTTAATAAATTATGACTTTGAGCAAAATATATTCTCTCTTATATCTGCATTCGTGTTTATCTGCTTATTTTTTTTTCTAGAAGGTGTGGACTTTTATTCACTGTACACTGTTAGAAGAAAAATATCCTATGGCCAAAGCACTCACAAACTATTGTATAGTTATTTGTGCACTACCTTCTCACCTTTGAATGGCTGCCCCCACAAAAGCTTATTTATATACTATATACTATATTATAGTAGAGTTGCTGAAGCAGACGCACCAGTTTTATCAGTGCAAGGCAAGCATGATTTTTATGTCCATTACATTAGTACACTAATTTTTGGCGTTCTTGTTCCTTTGAGTAACTAAACACATACCAATATCGATCACATGTAATAGGGGTGCAAATCATCTACTACTTGAGTAACTAGTGAGAAGGCAAAGTGCTGAAAGGTATTGTTAAACAAACATGTATTTTTGTTTTTCTATCTCCTGTAGCTCATAAGTAGACCTGAGCTAGCAAAACCATATATATATATGTGCATATATATTCTATGTAACATTGAGCTGGAGATGTTCAATGAGTTTACTGTTATGGCTGACTTTGCTTTGTTAATGCTTCCTTAAATATTGTCCTAAGCAAAAGTGCATCTGTCTTTATTTTTTGGTTTGAATAATAGTTAAGGTCCAATATATATTCAGTCTGCCTTCCATATAGCATATAAAAGGGCTATTAATATTAAGACATATGAATGCCCTCGTGTATTAGTCATTTAGCAAAAGTTTATTGTACTTGACAAATACAACAGGAAACAATTTAGATTGTTTTGCCACCAATAACTCTTAAAGGGATTGTTCACCTTCCAAAGAATTTTTCAGTTCAATAGCTTTCAACTTGCTCAACAGAAATATATACTTTCTTCAGTTGCTTTCCTTTGTAAACAAATTTTTACCATTTTTCCTAAACTTATTTTTAAAGTTCATTGTCTCTGGTGTTTCAGTTGTAGGTACAGAATTTGAAATGTTACAATTAGATATATTAGTTGATACATTTCTCAGCAGCATCTGTGAAATGTTAGCAACTATTGTATCAATTTAAACTGATGCCTTTAACGATACTGTAATGAAAAAAAAGATGGTGAAAAATTAAACCTTAAGCTTCAATATTAGAAGACTGTAAATAGAAAGTAATTGATAAAAATATTTATCTTAAGTATTTATGAACTATCTGAAAACAAATAAACTGGAAAAAAAATGGTGAAAGGTCAACAACACCTTTTATTTTACCTTAGTTAGCAATAAGTACAAGGTACGGTTTTATTTTTACAGAGAAAATAATTTTTTTTAAATTTTTTTATAAATGTAAAATTAATTGGAGGTTGCTTTCTAATTCTGGGCTGTCTGGATAATGGGTCTCCAGATAAGTGATCCTGTGAATAAGTGCCATTCAGTCTGGGTAGCCTTCCAGTCATTGTACTGCCCCCCAATCCCATTATTATTATTTCCATTTCCAAGGCTGTGCAGCAAATATAGCTCTCTGTCCACTATGTACATTTTTATGATGAAATAATTGTGTGCAATACATTTTGAAAAATGTAGATCAAATTAGCCCAGTGAAAACATTTTGTATTTCATTTAAAATGTCATTACCTCTAAGTCTTTTTATAATTTATACCTGTTTTTATCTTGCTTGTATCACTTGTGAAATATCTACTGTTGTTAAAGAAAATAGCTTTAAGGACATTATTAACATCATATCTTCCAGAGACACCAAAGTAGGCAGAATTAAACTCTTCATTGCTGAAGAGACCCACAGAGCTGTAGTAACGAACTCCTTTATTGCTAAAGAGACATGCAGAGCAGTTTTAATTACTCCATCCACTGTTAGTGAAATTTGCATACCCACAGTATTAAACGGCACTTCCCTGCTGGAAGAAGACCTGAAGCTTTTCGAGAATTGCTAGAATTCACTTCACTTGGCGTTGTAAGACTTAACCATATTCAGATACTATCATCCATTAGCCACCTGCATGCTTTTGTAGTGTATTTACTCTCCAGGGAGGAAAGGAACTATTTTAACTCTGTAGTTTAGTTCATAATTTTAATTTCATCATTTAGCTGGAAAGATAAAGACAAGTCACAACTTAGAAATAGCTTGTGACCCCATAGAAATCGAAATGGATCTGGTTTTGGAAACTGGCTTGTGGTTGTCCAGCACATCTGATGCAGCACTACTGTTCAAAGCCATTACGATCATGGGTCACCTATCATTTTAACGTTACACTCTGGCATCACATGCCATAAGCTCTGTTTGTTTTTTATCTTGGAAAGTAGAAAATACCTTTTTTTTGTATCTTTGTAAATGGAGACAGCCCATGTGTTTTGATTGTCTGGAATAACTTAATCCATATTTTATCATCATTAACATGTACTTCTATAGTGCCAACAAATTTCATAGCACTGTAAAGTAAATGTGATTATACATCTAAATCCCATGAATTGCATGCATAGAACATATGGAGTTGCATCACAATCCATGACGGTACAAAAGGTGAGGAAAGCCCTGTCCAGAAAGAGCTTACAATCTAACGGGAAGGGAATGATACACAAGGTGTGGGAGTGGGCAAGATCAGAGTTAAGTGAGTGATAGATGTGGTATTGCATTTGTTAGTTAAGATTTAGGGTAGGCTTCTCTAAATAAGTGTGTTTTAAGAGATTTCTGAAAAGCAGAATAGTTGTGAGAAAGTTAGACAGACCGTGGGAGAGAATTCCAGAGGAAGGGTGAAGCCCTTGCAAAGTCTCGTATGTGAGCATGTAAGGAGGTAATAAGAGAAGAGTTGAGTAGCAGGTCAGAAGAGGAACTTAGTAAGCAGTTGTGCGAGTATATACAGATGACTTCAGAGATGTAGGGAGGGTGCAGGGTTATGAAGTGCTTTAAATGTGAGGGTCATTCATTTGAATTTAATTCTGAAGAGTAGTGGAAGCCAGTGCAGGGATTGCCAGAATGGCATACCAGAGGAGGAGCAGTTGCTGAGGTGTATAAACCTAGCGGCAGTGTTCATGGACTGGAGAGGTGACAGTCTCTGCCGGGGAAGGCCAATTAAAAGAGCATTACAATAGTCTACACGTTATAAGACGAGAGAGTGAATACGAATTTTGGCAGCATCTTGGGTGATAAATGATCGTATTTTCGATATGTTCCTGAATATTTGGTGGTATTAACCACTTAGTTTGTATCATTTTCTGATACAGTTCATGTTAACTCTGTTTTCTACTGAATATTTTAGTAATCTGTAAAGTGTTATTCTTTCCTTGGTTATAGATGTAATTTTCTAATTTCTGTAACATGAGTTTTGAGTAAATGGCAGTAAAAATATATTTACTTTTTCCTTTGCTCTTTAAATGGATTCTGTCATGGTTTTTATGGTGTGTTTTTTTTTCTAAATTACACTGTTTCCATTACAAATAATTTACTCGTCCATATAAAATTGTATTCCTGAATCAACAAGTGTATTATTGGTTGTGTAGGCAGCCTTCTCAGGTCATCGTTCCTGATTCTGGGCCTTGGAACTGCTATTGTTTTTCATATTCAGTGTAACTGGAGGAGGTTCAGTGGGACTTGAATTTTAAATGGATTTCAATGCATAATTCTGCTGGAGCAGCACTGTTAACTGATGACATTCTATTAGTTTATGTAATTGTGCTCCTTACTGGTTTTGCTTAATTTCTTCTTGACCCTTTTAATAAGAAGTTACAAAGCTCTTAACCTTCCTTAGACCCTTGTGGGTCTGTTGTTAAACTACAAATGGAAGGGGAGGATTGTGCAATGGAGAAAAGATAATTTCCTGTGACCCATGAAATGTGCAAATCTGAGTAGTTATCTAACTTGACAGAATTTACAGCAAAATGCATCATACTTGCATGAACTGTAACTTCAACTGAATTTACATTTCAGTAAAGTAAATGAGAATCAAATGCCCTGGGGAAAGAAACATAATGAAATTAGAAGTAGATGGATGCTCTGAAAGGCTAACTGGATGAAGTGAGTGATATTCTTTCCTGTGGAGAAATGGGGCCCAGCTAAGCATTAATTTGTTTTCCTAATTTAATTGCTGCATAGTTTGTGTTGTTCAACAAATCCATTTGTTTTTTTTCTTTAAAAAACATTATGCAGTTATAGGAGAGGTGTATTGAACAGTAATACTTGCAAATATAAATCCAGTTAGACAATATTACAAAGCCTATGCATAAAGCTAATTCTTATGAAGCCTTTCTTTTTTAACCTTCCAAACACTTTTCTTTAAGTTCAGATGTTTTCAGATTTTTCAGTAGCTTTCCATATTTTATTTTTGACCAGTTATGTTTAAAATGGTATTTTAAAGTACAATGTTCCTGTCTCTGGTATTTCAGTCTGACAGCTCAGTGATCCAGGAGCAAATTCTGAATTGTTTCAATTTCCTACATTTAGTTGATACATTTCTCAGCAGTATCTGTGGAATATTTGCAACTTTTACAATATACCAATTCTAACAGCATTCAGGGATTCTGCTCAGCAGTGACAAAAATAAGAAATGTATCAGCTAATGTATCAATTTAGAAGTTGGGGACCCTCCTCCCCCAAGCTGCTTTACATAGATTCATAAAAATCTCATAAAGAAAACAGAAAATAATTGCCAAGTCTTTATTGATGAACTATTTGAAAACAGCTGAGCTAAAAATAGTGTCGGAAGATGAACAGAGATTTAACCTTTTTTGTGAAAAGCTGTTAGCATTGTAGTACGTAGCTTTTTGAGTTAATGTTGTGCTAAGAGAAAATTGCACTGCCTACGAACTTTGGTACCATGACCTGCCACAAAGTCCCCCCTTATGTGCTCAAACACAAGCATGAATGTGCATTTCTTATCTTTGTCCCTGCTGAGCAGAATCTCTGTGTTTCATTACAGGCAGCTGTTAAAATTGATATAACAGTTGCTAATACTGCAGAGATGTTGCTGTGAAATGTATCAATTAAATGTTGCAAAATTGTATAATTTTAGAGTCTGCACCTGAATTACTGAGCTGACACCAACATTCAACTTTACACTTAGATTTTGGAAAAACAGTAAAAAATGAATAATGGAAAGTAATTGAAAAAAGTCTTTATTTATGGAGAACAATCTGAAAACCACTGAACAAAAAAAAGGTATTTTGAAGGTGACCAACCCCTTTAATAGGTACTTTCCCAGTGCCCTCCATCATTGTGCCCAAGACAGATGCCTCTTCTGCTTACTTCTAGTTTAGAATCAATTCACTTACTGGTTGACCTATTCATTGACCCTAGTTTGGAGGTAATGTTAATTTAAAAAAATCCAATGGCAAAAGTGCTTGTATTACTAGAACAGAATATTAAAGGCTATTCTTATAGTTAAGTTCAGCTTTGATAAATTAGATTCTCTGTTGCAAAATGTTTGGATCATGGCCAGTTTTCTCTAACTAGTGACTAGAAAATTACTTGTTTCCAGGGGAAACGGAGAGAGAAAGTGTGTCAAAATACTATAATTCACGTCATAGTTTACTGTTGGGAACTGATCTCCACTTTGGTAATCAAACCACAAAGTGTAAAAATAATTGCTTTTTTATACACACCTGGTGTCCTTTTACTAGTTCAGAACAGGAAACCCCCCCCAGCCTAAAGAGATTTATTTAGTTATTTCGTGTACTGGGAGTTCTAGACAAGAAAAGAACAGGTATTCCATGCACTTACTTGGACAGGAGCTTATTGAAGTAAATTTATTTTATTAAACGGGTATCTGGAAGTTATATATCATAATGTGAAACACAGATTTATCTATATTACATAAGAATAAAGAATTTCTCAGCCCCATTTCGGGCACAGCTCCTAAGAGCATTGTGTGCCATTAAGTGATAAAAATGTGCATAACCATTTTTTTCTGGTGTGGGAATTTTATTCAATATTAATGTTACTTCTGAATGCTGTTATTACTTAATCACTTTTGATGATTTCATACTTGCCAGTCTGATGAAAATAATTAAGAAGTGTATACAGTAACGTAACTTGGTGGGGCGGGCCCGGGGGCGGGCCCTGCAGCCGCCCCCCCTCCCCCCCTCCCCTCTGTGCTGATGTTTTCTTCGCTGGCAGCCGATTAAAGCTGGGCGCAGCGGCGCGCAATCTGCCGGGGGGGCCCTGCAGGGGTGCAGGCCCTGGTCCACTCGCACCCCCTGCTCCCCCGGTAGTTACGCCCCTGAGTGTATAAAAGTTTGGTAACAATCAAGGTGGTACAAGGGGAAGTTTGATTTTAAGTCCAAAAATGAATTCTACCTGCTGATGGGTTGCTATAGGTTACTGCCCTTGGGCAAACTTTAGTGCCTTTTATTACATAACCCCTTTAACAAAACTTAAATTGGGCAGGAAATAAGGGTGTGTTCTTTGTAAAATTTCAATTGTTTTCTGTATAGGAACCTCTGATGCTGGGAGCAAGTGTCATTTCTGCACTAACTTTAAAACTGGCCCTGGTAACCTCACTTACCAGGGCCCTTGTATTCTTTAGTTTAATTGTACTTCTGGTGAGCTAACATTCCTTTCCAGCAGCTGAAATCGCATTGGGAACTGCTATCTATGCTAATGTAATGGAAGGCAGACATATACTGCAAGGTTGTGTGTGTGCCTTTACTAATAGGTCAACAAAACATAATTGAAACTTTTTTTTTTTCTGTTCATTTCCATAGATTGTGTTTTTCAACATTTGTAAGATTCTTCACATTTTATGGAAAATGACCTGGGGACAAAAGACTTTGATAGTCTGTAAAAGCTTTTAAAAGCTGTTTACCCTTCTGTATCCTGGTGATTCATTTTCTTACATGGAATCACAGAGCGCAATGGATTTAAATACATTAATAAAATAATCTTTATTGTAAGATAACATCTGTAACAGATTTTAACAGAATGCCTAAACTTAATGGGCATGCTGATGTGAAGATGTGCTTCTTTTGCAATAATGCGAGCTGGCCATATACTTGGGGAATAGTGATGAGTAAAACTGTCATGTAACAAGTACATTGAAGTCCATGGTCTTTTCTTTCTCAGATCAAATGCAGTGTTTTTTCCATCATTGATTGCTGATGCAAAAACAGTTGTTTTCTGGCAAAAAAAAATCTTATTCTGTCTACCTTTTCACTGCTTATTTGAAAAAACACTTTTTTTCCCTCTGTTAGGCAAAAATATTTACTCCCTTTTGCAAAGTAGGCAAGTGAACAGGTCTTTGCCAGATTTGGCCATCAATTCATGTGGGTTCTACAACTGATTCAAACTACAGGCCTACTGGGACCTGTCTAATGATGACCACATCAATTATTTTTAGCCTGATAGTAGTTGGGCCATCATCGATGCATCTCATATGGGATTAATAAACTGGGGACTCGGTTAGGAGTGGCAGCTTGTATCAGCCTATGTATGGCCAGCTTTAGGTGCAGCAGCAAGAGTAAAGTGGGGAAAAAACTGTGGTGTAACTACCAGGGGAGCAGGGGGTGCAATTGGGCCGGTTGCAGTGGTATAGAATTTCCATATGGACGAGGCTGCATGGCCCATCCTCACCTGGTTCCGTTACTTGGAAAAAAAAATCTGAGCATTTATAACCTTATTTTAACTCACTATTTTTCAAAATCAAGTTTCATCAAAGAATAAACTTTGTCACCTGCATTCTAGAATCAAAAAGGTTATTATACTTTGCCAGGCATTGAAACTACCAATAAAAACCACTCCAACCAACCTAGGATGTTCTGTCTTTGTATGCTACTTTTTAACAAAAACAGCAACAAAGTCTGTTTTATCACTCATGAAAACATCTGCACAGTTTGGGGTTCCTCTTGTTCTTGTCTGAACAGCCATACTGTCACCACTCCAGTGATATTCCACCCTATTGTGGATTTTCTGGAATCCCCCCCATGCACACGGGTGAATAAATTAGTGAAAATTCGCTGTTGTCAAAAAAAGAGTTGCGCGACGAAAATGAGGGGGTATCTTTTTCCTGTAAATTGCGATAATGGGTTTGAATTAGAAATTGAAATAATTGAATACCTTGCTCATGCGTGTCTATCAGATTTTTCTTCTAACCTATAATAGTGATTTTACTCTTCAAACATTAAACTTTTTTTTTTAATTTAAACTAATTTTGAAAAAAGAAATACTTTGGATATTTGTCTGGATGCCTGATACATACTTAGTATAGTATTAATGCTACACTTTTTTTGTTGATTTTTGTTGCTTAGAGAACCTCCTGCAAAGGAATATCGTCCGATGATTAACACGTTATTTTCTAAAGCACTAGAAACATCAGCTAAAACAGCATCAATGGTAGTTTAAGTGCACTACCTGAAGGCACAAAAACTGTTTAAATTGGGGATAAGGAGAGAAGGAGTTCTTTTTAACATTCACACGTTGAGTAATCTTTGAAAGAACAACTCTAGCAATCATTAAACCAGCAATTAAATTCATAAGGGACAGCAGCCCATGATTTATGCTGTGCCCTAAAGAAATCACCAACCAATCTTAACCCTTTTTTTAAAAAGTGCTACTAAAGCTTATCACCAGGTGACCTACTTTTCTCTAGGAAGTGAGCTCTGTCAAGCAATATTACTTCTAAATCAGCCATTCTGTTATAAAGCCCCTTATTCTTACATAATAATACAGAACCAAACCACTTCAGCTTGCTCCAAAGGCATTTGTTAAATTACAAGCTTAGGGAGTGATACGATCAGACTGAATGGTGTTTCTTTTGTCAAACAGAGTAGTAATAACTGTCTACTTTACTATTTATTAAAAACTTCCCATAGGCCTAAGAAAGGAGTATGTAATACATGGGATGTAAAATCCTCCCCTATTAAATTGTGAGTACCCCTTTCAAATGGGGAGAGCTAGAACCAATCCATAGCCAGTTAAAATGTAAGATTAGAGTTAACAATGCAGCATTGGCTGTCAACTCCATTAGGGACCGTTTTTCTCCCAACACTTGTTTTGCTAATTTTATTTGCTGATTTCATGAAATGAAAATAATTTATTTCACTTTACAAACACACACAGTATCTGTCTTTAATTGTACTGCATAGTAATAACTTTAAATTATTTTGCCTGTGGCCATAAAAATTATAAGTGTGAAAGGCTAGTTGGTGATAAAGCACAGCAAATTGACACTTGGCCTCTGTACCCAGCTGTAAAGTTTTGCCTAAGGCAAACAACCAGCTTACTTATTTTTATTGTTTGACTCACATTTTATTCCAGTATCCGCAGTGTTTGGGCTGTAAATTTATACCAGGGATAACCTTTAATATAAATTATGAATCTTTTGGGCAGGTTTTTTTCTTTTTCGTTAATATAAAAAAATCTTGTGAATAATTATCTATTTTTTTATTGTATTTATTTGGAATTATTTATCATCCTTCTCTTTTGGACCAAGAAATATTTTTCTGTAAACAGTCAATAGGAAAAGATAATTTGCGCTTAATTTGAATGGTCTAATTTTATCACAGCTTTGTCCTTGACTCTGAATCACCAGGGATGTCTTTGTATCCAGATGCCCAGGGCACTACAAGTACATAAATCGTGTTCTCCGGAAAATAAGGAGGCTCAAAGCCAGCGGTTGGCAAATAAATTGTGTCTTTAAAATATCTACATGCTTATTTTAATGCTTTTAAACAAGCTGTGCCAGACTTTATTTTATATTTGTATAACCTAATGAGATTTCTCAGTAACGTGTGTACTTATGCAGAAGTGGAGTTTTTTTATCAGGCCACAATTTATTAATTTACTAAATACCACTTCACAATATGCTGAATTTACTTTGCTTTTTGATACTATCTCACTGCATGGTCTCCAAATGAACCTTTTAATATAAATTATAAATGTCGTGTGGTAATGACCACATAACTTTATTATAGACATAAAGCTTAATTAATGGATTGCTTTCAAGTTTCTCTCTACATTAGATCCAAGCCAAGCATCCTCCATTCCTATAAATAGTATTTTAGATACACTGAAATCTTCACTTAAGGCTGAGATTCTATGTCTGTGCTCCCCAGTTTAT
>CM044436.1:48732696-48765958 GCA_024363595.1 Xenopus borealis | reverse complement strand
TCTCTCTCTCTCTCTCTCTCTCTCTCTCTCTCTCTCTCTCTCCACCAATAAACTCACTCCAAGGCTTCAACATTTCGTTCCTGTTTTGGACCTTTCTATATTTTGAGACAAAGCTGCACATTGGCAGGCAACATATTCTAGTACGGTATTTAGGAGAAAGTCAGAGACCCAACCTCTGCCACCTCTCGGTTTCATGAGGTTGCTTTTATTGGGTTCTTCCAAGGGGAGTTAGGTATTGCACAATAAAGAGATCGGCAAATAATATTAATGTCCATAAAAGTTATTTTTTTAAGAAAAAAGTGCAAAAATTTGCTAAATTCCTAATTTAAAGAGCAAAATATTTCTGTGTTCTGTGGAGAGCATTACTGTCAAATAGCTGGTAACCTTAGTAGATATCTCTACTAAGGACAACGAAAATGTTAAGTGTAAGTGTGGCTGCTTTGATTGACATACCTTTGGTCTCTGTAGTGGTATTGAATCTCCTGTATATTCAGCCCATGAACTGTTCATACACCACTGTTTAGAAAAAATCTCTCACTTCAACTTTCACTTGTGAAATGCCTTAAAGTCAATTGGTGTCTGAATAATTTTTATACACAACAATTTTTATACGCACAATTTTTTTGTCCAATGCTTTAGTCAATGTGCGTCTGAATAATTTTGACGTGCAACAATTTTGGCGAGCAACAATATTTTAGCTGCAGCAAATTTTTCCACAACAAATTTTCATGGCAGTTTCGAGAAAACACTCAGTGTCGGCAAAATCTGGAAATTCCCCGCAAATCCATGCCTGGCGAATAAATTCACCCAGTTTCTTAAGGTATATGATCTAAACTATTCATTGGGGAATGTAATATACGTCGGTAACGCAAAAATTATTTGCAATGCGAAAAGTTAAGCCTTTGCGCGACCAAATTTTTCTTTGCACGAATGCAATATACCTTTTGTGAACCCAGAAACTGTTTAGTGACCACTTCCTACAGCAGAAGGCCGTTTGCAAATTTTATACTTTGCACTAATGCGCTGTCAATGTAATAAAACTTCTTACTGAAAAAATCGCAATGCTTGCTCCAAAAGATTACAACACCTTCAAGCGCTTCTTAAGAGTGCGCAATTATAATCCGCAATGTGCAATAACGATTCGCAATACAATAACCGTTTAAGGAACCGTTTAAGATGTGGATTTTTACTCTTATTGGTGTGCAATGCTTTTATCTTTGTGACTTTAATTACATTCCCCCCTTAATGATCTAAATGACTTAAAGACTCCTTATCTGGAATATAGATCCTATACCTGTATTACTATTAAAAAATTGACATGTTGTTTCTTATAATAACCTGAACCCACCCCAACCAAGTGGTACATGTTGCAGCTGATGCTCCAAAAGTGATTTAGGTCCCTCACCGCTAAGAGCTGGTTACATTAGTCATGCCGGGCCAGAGGTGGTATGATTTTTCAATTGTCTGTTACATTTGTACTCCAGCCTGGGGAAGAATTTGGACCTCCTCCAACACTTGATTTAAGGAAGCACCTTAAGGCAGTGATTTTCAACCTTGTGCCTCCAGCTGTTAAGAAACTACAAGTCCCACAATGCATGTGCCTGACTGTGGCTGTCAGACTTCTTCATTGCATTGTGGGACTTGTAGTTCCTTAACAGCTGGAGGCACAAGGTTGAAAATCACTGCCTTAAGGAATGTCCACTTGAAGGGTGTATTCCTTAAACATATAGACTACATATAAGAATACAATATATAACTGATTTATTGATAGAAGAGTTAAAGAGGGCCCTCGGCAAGTTGAAGGTGATATTAGGATCAAGCTAATAATGACAGAATTTTACATACTCATATAAGCATGACAAATGGCATTCCGAATGACTACTTTATATTTCTGTTCTTTCCAGACAATTATAATAAAACATTTATGAAAAATCTTTGTAAAACTTTTGTAAGCATTATTCAGTTGTTTTCTGCTATTTTTGTGCAATGACTAATTATTTGATAGCTGTGATTCTCCGTTTATAATATGTGTGCCCATAGAGTTCTGTTAGGCTACTGCAAGGGCTTGATTTCTGCCAACAAATGGCTTTTTATTTTAAACATATTTTATTTCAGAAGTTTCTGAAGCCAGAGTAAAATAAATGCCTACATGATACATAGCCCATTGGCAGGAACATATTTTTTCTGTTCTTTGCTGCTGCTTTATGTGAGCAGGAATAAAAATGCCATAAAATCCTTTCAAGCAAACACTGTCTTTAACAGCATGTCTTGCATTCGGTCTTAGAAACAAATGGATTTGGTGAATAAGCTTGGCATATTAAGTTAATCACTTGTCTGTGATTCCTAACTTGTCCATTTGTTTAATATTTGTTACTTCAGTGCTACACAGTGGTAACAAAGCGATCTTTCTTGTTTCTATGGGGGATCATGCACAATACTATTTTTATTGTGTGGCTCAAGGTCAGATGTTATATCTTTTGTTAAAAAATGGAAATATATATATATATATATATCCCAATTTGACAAAACAGTTTACACTGTAAGAAATAAACGTTAATGGGGTAGCGGTATTGCATAAATAACAAATGGTAGATTAAAAGAATGCCCTGCCAGTCAAGAAAGTGTTTAGTGAATTTTGATTCACTAATGTATGCATTTTTCCCTTTGTGCATTTTTGACAAAATGTTTGACAGCTACATTTTTCATTGTTCTCTAAATAAGCAGAAATCTTGCAAGGTAGCACTGAATTCAAAATTCTAGCTCATTAGTAAAGTCGACAAAATGATTTAATTGAAGGAGTAATATACCTCAGTGCAGCATGCATTCATTGAATAGGCCTTTCGCTAAACATAGCAAACCTGGAACGTGAAGCTGCTGCAGTGTTGATCTGGAAAAATCATTAGGGAAAGAAAAAGGTCGGGGAGTAGCTCTGATTCAGGCAAGCTTCCAGGGATGAAAGTAAGGTGCACAGAAGGATAAAGCCATGCAAGGGCAGCAATTCTTTCCAATTGGTTTACAATGCAGCTGGGACTGCGGGTTGAGCTGTCAAAATTGGACTGTCCGACTGAATAGAGGACAGTTGGGAGGTACGCCATATTTGAGAGATTGAAAGACCTTATTCATTGCCTTGTTTTACACTGAAACTACAGTAAGTATATAGTTAAATTAACAGACAATTTTCTGTCTTTGTAATGTTGCCAAACCTGCTAAAGCATTTGTTTTGAAAATTTTGATTGTGAAGCAACAGCTTTCCATACTCTGAAAGAAGTTTTGGCACATAATTTGACTTGAAGTTTTGAACATAATTTTATTTGGGTTTGGCGAACCTTCAGTCGAAACAAACTGTAATCGGTTTGCCTGTTTTCATTGTGGAATACCATTTTTGGCTGATTAAAAGTCCATACTTAAAACTGTGTTGTTTTTTTTTTTGTAAGCATAGCTTTTAAGGAAGCTTTGTCTGTATTCTTCAGGATAACAAACCTCGACCATGGAGACCATATTGTATTTTAAGCGCCACAAGCAAAATAGGTACATAATGCAGGTTGTGTCCATTGCACATGAGCACCTTTTTCTCTACGTCACTAAGCATTCTAGTTTTCCAGAAGCTTTTTGTTTCTACAATACGTTCGATAGTTTGCAACAGGTTGCCTCCATGTACCATGGTCACATCATGCTCTGGTGCCCTAACAATGAGGTTTAGAGTTGGTTCTGAGAAGCCTACACTAGGAGATGGTATGAGAAAATAAGATGTCTGTGCTCATTTCATATTTACTTATGGGAAAATAAGGACCATTCACATGTTTTAAAAAGAAAAACTTAATTGACATCTAATCATCTGCTGTAATAATAGGGAAATGCAAGGAGTGTACCTCGTGCAAGGGCTCTATTTATTGCTAGGAATGAGCAAAGCTTTTTGCCCAGAACTATTTTATGGCAAAATGCATGATTTTACCTGTGGCATTCAATTTCTCTATGTTGCTGCATTCACTACAGTGTATAATTAATGGAAAATTAAGAAGGGAAACAGAGAGTGTGTTTTCTAAGCAACTAAAAGGAATAACTAGTTGTTACAATTTTTTTCTTTCTATGAATAGAGTAGAATAGTGGAAAGGAGCTTCGCTATCGGTAAAGTGCAATGCATGTGCTATTTCAGAACTAAAAATAACCTTAAATTCAGAGTAATTTTAGGCTTACTGTTGACACCAATGCATTTCAGCAAAATTTTATATTTTCTACGTTTTGACAAACTCTTTTTCACGAAGAGAAATGCCTTCAGAAATCAGTTTTATGCCTATCAGAATGGATAATGCTACGGCCTCCTTATAGCAAATTAGATATTATATATCTGACTGATATATTTGATTTATCCTCTCGGCGAGCATCTACTTTACTTGTTCACTACACTAGTTCCTGTTGTGACAAAGGATTGCTATGACTTATTTATAGTATACAATTTAATTTTCGGATTAGATATGAGGATATCCAATTTCACAACACATTTCACACTTTGTTTACTTTAAAGTCCAACAGTTTGATTAGTTGATTAGTGAAGAGTATAAACATATTTTCCAGTAAGAGTCAAGGTGATACTTGAATACAGGCTCTGATATGTTTTAAATGTTGTAGCTCATCCACTTCATCAGCAGCCTCATTTACTTCTCAGTTGTGTTGTTAGAAAATACTTGAATACCCTTCTAATTTAAATATGGAAAAAACTATTTGCCTGAGTAATCCTTAAACTGTTATTTTTTTTATCCTTTTGTTTTTAGCTGCAAACTGATACACCATGGGGCAAATTTACTATTATTCCCCAAAAATAATTCGTTTCTATTCGATATTCGATTAGCAATCGATTTTCAAATGTTAATCGAAGAGTTCTAGGCTACCTTTTATTCGATATTCGATTCGAATAAATCATTCGACTGAACGAAGAAATCATTCGAATGATTTGTATGATTCGAACGAACGAACACTTCGATCATAGGAATCCTATTCGATCAGGACTTAGTCTCAGAAGCCTATGGGAGTGCTCCCATAGGCTTCTATTGCAATTTGGTATGTCCAATCTGCCAAAGTAGGCAATTGAATAAACTTAAAAAATAAAATCCTTCGCTGATCGATTGATCGAATATTCGACTCTATTCGAATGTATTAGATCGTTCGACCATTCCCTATTTGATGATCGAATATGCCAAAATTCACATATTCAACCAAACGAAGAAATCCTACGTTCGAAATTCGATTGAATTCGATCGAACTTCGAATCCTTCATGTGAATATAGTAAATCGGCCCCCATGTGTCTCTCTATATATTGAAAAGTACCAAGCTTCTTGCATGGTAGATCTTAAGCTTTCTTAATACACCTTTCTATGTTTTTTTTAAGGCACACAAACCTGGGTTGACATAAGCTGTGCTTTTTCAGTGTTAGTAGACTTAGACTTTCTCACCTGGAACGTGAAGTTTTAACAAGCTTTTTCATATTTTTTACCAGGTTGCTATTGTTGAAGACTATGCAGACCCATTTGATGCTAAGCAGGGGCTAGGCAGCCAGAATGCACCTGAGAAAGTGACCGAGAATGATGGATATATGGAACCTTATGAAGCACAGAAGATGATGGCAGGTAACACATTTAGCTAGTGGAAAGCAGCAGTTCTGGTTGTCTAATATTTATGTTCTTACAGGTGTTTTTCACTTACCTGTAAGTGCCAGTCTTCATTAGTTCTGTCCATATTGCAGGGACTGACAGAGGAGTGGACATCCAGTAGGGTACATGAGTAAAAGGGTGTTAAAATGTTAAGTGATGGCCTGTCTAAATATAATTTGAATAACTAAAGCTATTGATATGTTGCCATTGTATTTGGCAGTCTGAGTGTTGGTTGAAATTGCATTATGATAAATTCTGTTAACCTTCTAAAAGTTGTGTCCCTGGTTTGGCATTAAGGTGGAATCTGATTTTCATGTTTCTGGAACTGGACATATGCAATAGAAAGCAAATGTACATGGTATCCTCCATTTTTGGTAACTTTCCCTAATAATATATAACTGGGGCTACTTACTACTACTTTAGTGAATTCGTGAAGCAGAGGTACATAAGTGATCCATCCATAATAATGTGATGGCTGATACTGCTCTACTATAAGACAGTTGGGTTCTGCTGCATTTTTCCAAAAGGCCAGCAAAATATTATTCAATGATGTATTTCAATCGAACTTCGAATTATTCACGTGAATTTAGTAAATCTGCCCCTTGGTGTTAGACGAACATTTTTTTTAAAGGTTGAAATGATATATAGGGGTCTTTCACTCAAAAAACAGACTTTTCATGATGAACAAAATCATATTCCTAAATTCTAAGTGGGTTTCCTATACAGACAAATTTGAAATGTTCCATAGTTTAGGGTCAGATTTATCAAGGGTTGAATTGAGAGTTCAAGAGAGTTTGTAAAAACTCCCATAAACTCCAATGAACTTGAAAATTCGAGTTAAAAATGACCAATCGATATTTTTCAAAATTGTAAATGTTTTTAAATTATAGTGAATTGCATAGTCCCACAAACTTGAATGGATCCTAGGACATCCCCCATAGGCTAAGACAGCAAAACTCAAATTGGACTATTCCCTAGCTGAATTTCACAAAAAACTCTAAAATTTAGAAAATTCTAATTTACTATTTACAATTCAACCCTTGATAAATCTGCCCCTTAAAGTTATGCATTATCATTTCATTTCTCAGAGTGTGACCCTTAAAAGAATATAAGTAAGAATTTAGCATCTGTTGGTCTCAAGAGATTATACTGCAACAATGCCAGAGCCTCAAGGACCTGGTTTACTACAATATTACATATTGTGTAAACTATTAATGTATTTTATCAATAAGTCATTTCCATTGTGGCTTATCCTAAGCCAATGCTTCTGTACTTATAACCTGTATTTTTTACTAGCCTACTTCTTGGTAATATATTGACAAGAGGAATGGAGAGAGATTAAATAAATCAGGTCTGGAGTGCTTGAACAACTGACTTTCATCAATATATAGATTTACCAAGGATTACAATTAGCAAAGTATTATAGCCTCATATCACCCAATGTACCAACTGAATGGTCTTCTTCCCAGAAGGATTTAAAGGGGACATTTCATATAACCTTCATAATCAGATATGTTACACATCATTCCTCAAAACATGTAATGATGCAGAAAGAAAAAAATTTAGAAAGCAATTTACGTCCTAAAACTGTCATTATATCAGAGCTGCAGAGAACCTCACTGCTCGGTGTCTAGGCTGAAATGAAGAGTGGGAGTGTCTGTTCATTCTCTCACCGGGAAATGGTCACAGCACTGACTGACAAGCTGAATCTGTAGCTGTAGCAGCCATACCCCTCCCCTCCCACCCTCTGTCCTGTGTTTTTCCAACCTGCACATAACTGTCTTATGTTGATGCCTGATCATTCACTTATAACAATATACCTTACATGCTCATCATAAAGCAATAGTTGAGAAGGGTAATACAAACTATAATAGTAATGTAATAGTAAAATTTTCTTTAGCTTAAAGTACAACAGTATCATACCTCCCAACATTTTGGAAGTAAAAAGAGGGGCAAAAAAATTTCTCTGCATGTAGTGCTGCAAATGTATTGACCCCACCCATTTGTGTGGCCACACCCACTAATTACCATGTTTATTTTATCGAAACTGTTACAATTACTTATTTTCTTATCTCAAAATTGTTACAAAGTATCTAATTTGCACCTGTTAGCTGTTCTGGGCCAATTGTTAGAAACTTTGTTTCTTTTTCTGGCTGTTCAGTGCAGAGAAAAGAGGGACTGCAGGTTGAGCTGTCAAAAGAGGAACTGTCCCTCAGAAAAAGGCACAGTTGGGAGGTATGCAGTATGCTCCTGTGTCCCACAGCAAATAGGCATCAGTCATAAATGTACCTGCCTAGCTGGACATAATCTATATCCATAATACATTTTTATACACTGTGCAAATCCCTGCCTCTATTATATTATACAAGCAATGCTGGGCCAAGGGGTAGGGTAGGCACGTGCCTAGGGCGCAAAGCTCGGGGGGTACTAGGTGTGTACCTCCTCTGTCATCTACCCCCAGTCTGGTCCCCTCTCTAGCCAACTCTCTGCGCTTTCTATTTCTTTGTTCTCTACTGAGACGCCAATATGCGCAGGAGCGCTAAGCCTAGGGTGCCTGTGTGTCATGGCCCGGCCCTGTATAAATGTTTTGCAAACCGTGTACATTAGTATTTACTGTTATGATATTCCAGAACAGCAGCTGTAGGTTTGTTTTCCTTTATATTGATGTATGATCACATGCAGGGAGTTGCAAGGGAATGAATGCAGCTGTTGAGGAG
Source organism: Xenopus borealis (assembly GCA_024363595.1). Lineage (NCBI taxonomy): Eukaryota > Metazoa > Chordata > Amphibia > Anura > Pipidae > Xenopus > Xenopus borealis. The sequence continues at coordinate 48,757,595 of CM044436.1, read as the reverse complement.
CAGTTTGTGATCAGATGCAGGGGGTTGCAAGGGGAAGTGCAGCTGTTGTGGAGCAATTTATGATCAGGTACAGGGAGTTGCAAGGTAAAATGCAGCTGTTCTGGAACAATTTATGATCGGGTGCAGGGAGTTGCATGGTAAAACGCAGCTGTTCTATAACAATTTAGGATCAGGTGCAGGGAGTTGTAAGGGGAAATGCAGCTGTTGTGGAGCAGTTTATGATCAGGTGGAGGGAGTTCCAAGGTAAAATGCAGTTGTTCTGGAACAGTTTATGATCAGGTGCAGGGAGTTGTAAGGGGAAATGCAACTGTTGTGGAACAGTTTATGGTCAGGTGCAGGGAGTTGCAGGGGAATAAATGCAGCTTTTCTGGGACAATTTATGGTGCAGGGAGTTGCAAGGTAAAAAGCAGCTGTTGTGGAACAATTTATAGGGAGGTGCAGGGAGCTGCAAGGGAAAAAATGCAGCTGATGTTCTGGAATTGTATAACATAAAATAACAAATGTGGGGTGGAGGTACAAAGGAAAATCCAAAAGATGCTGTTTTTTTTTTTATACAACATAATACTGTGTAGAAAATGACTATGGCAGGTACACTAACTGCTGATGCTGATTGCCCCCAGAAAACCATAAAATCATTTTGGTAGCAGAATTTTTTTATTTAAATGGAAGTTTGCTTTTCTTTTCAGAGAGGATGTTAAATAAAAAGAACAGAGCAGGAGAGAAAGGAACAGGACAGAGAGGGGTTACATAAATAGGTAAGAGAGGGAAAGAAATGATCAGGACAGAGAAGGAGAGAAAGAAGCAATTCGGGGAAGGGGAAAACAAGCAGTAAGGGTTAATAGATGTCTCCAGGGAAGGACTGAGTGTGACATCACAGACATGCCCGCTCCTCCCTCACTGCTTCTGCTGTATAGCTTACACAGAAAGAGGCAGAGGCTGCAGTCTCTGGGAGGGGAAGTTGCAAAGGGGAGGGCTTAGAACAGTTTTCAAGCTAATACAGACTTTTTGATCCAAAAAGTATTAGAAATAAAAACAATTTTTTCTATTTTGCATTATTTTACATGGTTTGATGCATTGTAAAAAAAAATGCTATATGTCCCCTTTAATACAAATCTCCAAAATGAAAAAGATGCTGACACTTAATACTACTGTCTGCATAGGTCATCAGCTACTGCCTATTCACATTTTAGGTCATGTTCTGTAGAGTTGTATTTTTACATACTGAACAGTATCTGATCCCTGTTCCTATATATTACTATATAAATAGAGAGCAGAGCAACTGTAGCTGCAATTTCATTTGTGCTCTTGAAATTAATGGTGGTTAGTGGTTTAAGCTTTGTATAATGTAAATAGTTTAGGGTGAAGGCATTTTACTAATGTTTTTGTTAAAAATTACTGTGAAAGGATTTTACTAAGGCTTGGGTAAAAAAAATAGAAAATGAAGTCAGACTAACAAAAACCTCAATACCTTGAATAAAACCAATTCTTTTCCAGCTTATCCCCAGTGAGTGGTTCAGTCAGGATGAGTATTATTATTACCTATAGCCAACATTTTATTACTTCTTTTGGCATTTATATATGAAAAATAAATCCAGTATATGTCTACTGCATTGCATCCTGAATTGGCATCCTATGCGGATCTGATTTCAGTTCAATAAGTATAATGTCCAATTGACTAATATCATTATGATGCGTTAAGTGCGACTCCTGTCTAAACACAGCAAAAATATAAACAAAACAATTATCCATGGACCAATAATATGTTAAAAGCTTTTAAATACCATGATGCACTCAATTTGATTATGCTTATGAGGAAGTGGTGAGAACCACGAAACGCGTCAAGCGTACATGCTCCATGCTTTTAAGGATTCTACAATAAAATTAGATTTTTAGCCCTTGCGACAGTGCTCAGTGCTTAACTAATTTATGTTAGCATTTTCCGTATAGTCAGGCATTGGAGAAAGAAAACACCATGCCATCTAGAAACTATAGTACACCATGCCATCGAGAAACAACTTGTATTGTGCCAGCACTGGTATCCAGAACACTGATAAGAAGATGGTAACAGCAGCTCTGACAGTGGAAGAAAATGCACAAGTGAACGATGGAAGGTTTAGCAGAGTGTAGACGGTGAATCAGTGTAATATAAATGGTGGAGGTTGGGAGGGTGGTAGAGATGGAGAGAGACTTTGCATAGCACAGAGTGACCTAAACAAAAAATATCATTATCTGGTTCTCTAGTTTATTGCTCTCGTTTTGCAGATACTTGACTAGAGCATGGTTACAGTGAAAAAATGTTTTCCATGCGACACAATCTCGTTTTATAAAAAGCAAATTGTCGATTATTAATTGGCTGTGTGGTTACAGTGTATTCTATTTCATTTGTGGGCTACTGCATTGGCAACTAGTCTGCTTATATAGTGTGTACATAGCTGCTGAATCTTTTCCTACTTTCCATAAATGTAATTGATTCTGCTGAAAATGCCTCTAACATCTTAAGCGGATTCTAGAATTAACCTTCCTAGGGTTAAGCCAGGAGCAATGTTATTTCTTATCTGCCTCCTACACACTGCTTTGAGTGCCAGATAAGGAGCAATCTCCCATAACCTCTGACCTCTCACACATAATACAATGACCTGAGGTGATCAATTTAAATCATCTCTGCACAGCTATATAAGAAACAGCCTAGAAGGGGTATACTTTTTGTGATTATTTGTTCTCAAATATTACAGTGCAGTGTTCTTCTGCTTGTCACAACAGAATTCTGAACATCAAGTGAAAGGGGTGTAGATATATGATAGAAAACTCTATACAGGTATGGGACCTGTAATAGTGCTCTGGACCTGGGGCTTTCTGGATAATGGATCTTTGTGATTTGGATCTTCATAACGTAAGTCTACTAGGAAACCATATAAACATTAAATAAACCCAATAGTCTGGTTTTGCTTCCATTAAGGATTAATTATATCTTAGTTGGGATCAAGTACAAGCTACAGTTTTATTATTACAGAGAAAAAGGAAATCATTTTTAAAAATTTTGATAAACTGGAGTCTATGGAAGACATTTCGGTAATTCAGAGCTTTAACGGATTTCGAGATAACTGATCCCATACCTGCACTGAAATGTGTAGTAGAGAGACATAATAATTACATTTCTATAATGGAAAAACTTGTTTTCTTGTTTAACCGGTTGGGACACATTTTAGTCGTATTTGCAAGTTGAGAAGTTTGCAATAAAAACATTTTATTAAATAAATTATTATAATAAATAAATAAATCTCAACAAAATCATATCGGTGATGAAATGCTATACTGTATGCACTGTTAAAAAAAATCCTACTTTAATATTAAAAATGTTAATTAAAGGAGAAGTGATCATGAAGTGATTTCAATCCTTGATTGGACCTTTGTTTCTCTTTCAATAGTTATGTTTACTTCATATTAATTTTGTAAATGATTTCCTATCCCAAATAAATACTATAGAGCAACCAATTTACAGAACTCACACTGTAGAAGTTGTAGTACAGGTTCTGATATAAAATTAACTTATTCTGATAAAGCTGATAAATGGTATTGACAAACTCTGTTGTAGCAAAATAAATAAATAATTAAAAGATGGTTTGGTTTGAATAGTTTCCAGTGAAGAAGAGATTCTTATGTTTTTCTATAAAGCAGTTGTTCAATATTATGTTATAAATATGCTGTTATTTCTTGGAGAAATTCAGAACACAAAATATTTTCTGCATTTGCTGCAGAGTGCTGTGTGGCATATAAAGGACTAACGTTTACGTAATCCACAATGAATGTGTACATTTTTTCTTTAAAGTATTTGACCCAGTGGTGTAACTAGACATTACTGGGCTCCACAGCAAATTAGTGTTCAGACCCCCAACATGTTTAGAGGTTGACTTGTTTTACCAATATATATATTGAAACTCTATATGAAGAAGGGCCTTATGGGGCCTCTATACCTTCTGGCCCTCCTACAGCCACAGGGCCTGCTTCCTCTACAGTTAAGCCTCTGATTTGACCATTGAAAATACCATGAATGGTATAATTCTAAACTTACTGCAGAGTCTTCCCTTAATTCTTTGGTCTTTCTTTTCTTGAATCACACTTTTTTCGTTAATCTTTTTGTACACTGCATAGCTTTCAGTGATGGTTGTAAATGTGTGTGTTTGAACAGTATTTGTATTAGATGAATGGAGGTGAAATATTGCATGATTTTGTAAACTTGGCAAAATTTTCATATTACCCTTTGAAGAAACTTTTAGAATCATTGCGTTAATTTGTTTTCATTTAATAAATTGGTGTTGATTTTTGGTGCCCCTACCATTTAATGATGTTTTAGCCACCGAGTGTGCTGGCAGCCTTTTCCCATGAGCAGTTGGATGGATGTGAGTGTAGCATGGAAGTATATTGTATTGCCATAGGTCAAAAAGACATAAGCACACCAGCAGTGACAGTCCAATCTATAAATAAATTACAGTCCTGAGTAGGAAGAGTGAAAAAGAGAGAACCCTGTTGTTTTAGTGTTTAGCTTACAGCATATATTTTGATGGGCATTTTATTTCCTTCGGTTTAAAGCTATTGAAATTGATACTTCTGTATATCATGTGGCCTAATCCTTGGTATTGTTTTACCCTTTGTAAATGCGCTCAGAGGCTGTAAAATAATTTATGTTGCTTTTCTGATTCCAAAAACAGTAAATGGGTTTGACAGCAGTAATAAGTTTTAATCCAATTCAGTAAAAGAAACTTGGCAGCATGTACAATAGCAACATGCTTTTTTATTGACATTTAGTGAAATCATTATCCTAAACAGCAAGAGACAATATGGTTTATTTTATATGTCAAAAGTTAAATTGAAGTAATAACTAATCTCATGTTTTGCCGTGATTCCTCAAATATCAAGTTATTCAAGGACTGCACATACTTTTGAGAGTGAATTAAATTCTTTTTATAAACCAAATACATTATTGGTTTTATTGAAGAATCTCCTGTTTGATTTATCCTTTAAGGGAAAAAACTCTTATTCAGTGAATTGCATTATAAATATATGCTTTGTACACTTAATCCAAAATCTCCCATACTTGGAGTAACATGAATAAATGTTTGTTTTGGTGCTCCTCTCCTCTTCGCCACCACGTCCGAGATGGCAGCGCCCATGACCCACGTGGTCCAACGCGGCGTCACAACCCAGCACAATGACGTCACACACCCAGTGTGAAATTTGAAAACTTAAGGACTTCAGGCCACAGGTTCAGTGCCCGATTATAGGATTTGTTTGGAACATTCCTGGGTGTTTAGTTCTTACTATATTGATTACTGGACTTTTGACCCTGCCTGAACCTCGACTTTGATATTAATCTGTCTGGATTCTGGACTTTTGCCTGGACTTTGTTTACAAATTCATCTCATCCTATATTGTACCACACACTTGGGGGCAAATTTATCATTATTCACAGATTCGTCGGAAATTCGGTAGTAATTAGACTATCGAATGCTTATCGAATAGTTTTAGGCAATTTTTTCTTCACTATTCGATTTCTCTAAAAAATCGTATAATCGAATACCGATCGTTCGATTTCAAGAAAAAAAATCGCGAAATTTCCTTTGATTATTCGAAAAATTTGTACGATTCGAATGATCGATGCGTTCGATAGTACGAATGGTATTCGAGCAGGTGATAGAAAAAAAAACCTATGGGGGGATTCCCATAGGCTTCTATTGCAATTTGGTAGGTTCAATCTGGCGAAGTAGTCGAATAAAATTAAAGTGCTTCGATCATCGAATGGTCGAATAATCAAATATTCGATTATTTGATCTATTTGATACGCTCGAATTTTGCATATTTGATGATCGAAGTGGTAAAATTTGCATATTTGAATATCCGATAAAATTGTAAGATCGGAATTCGATCAAACTTCGAATTATTCACATGAATTTTGTAAATATGCCCCTTGGACTTTAACCCTTAATTCGTCCTTGGTCTTGATTGCTCCCGCTGGGAGTTGACAGGGCTCCCTGACACAAAATTAGATGGGGCAAAAAACTGCAACTGCTTGGCTTTGGGTTACTGTCAGGTAATATGCAAATACAATTTAAAATGTCTATAGATAATGCATGTAAATGGTTATTTGCTGTAATGCAATTCTCTTTGCAGTGTTTGAGGGTGGTTCAGTCATGTTATCAATTTATGTTGATACAGGTTTATTTGTTATATAATAAATATGTTTGTTGTTAGTAAATCATAATTTGAAGCCTTGTAACTGGAGTGCTTTAGTTATCATTGCACTCTGAGCCAGAGGAAATAAGTTCACCTTCTTATGAAACAGTCCTGGAATCCTAGCATTAAAGACCAGTTAACATGAGAATTAACGTGAATACTTCTTTGCAATTCTGGATATTTTCGAAACAATTTGTATGACAATTGTTTTACATGTGTATTATTTTGCTTCTCTTCCTCACTTTTTTTTATCTGTGTCATGTCATATTAACCTTATGACTTAAACAGAATTAATATTATCAATATCTCTTTCATACCAGTCAATCTGATTGTTCAAAGGTTAACAGTAAGGCAGCAGCACTCTTAATCACTTTAGGATTCCTTCTCCTCCTCTCAGGGATTTACTTTGGCTTGTGGCTGCTGAGCATGCTCGGTTCTTCTCAGCTCAGATTATTGCAGATGGCCTCCAGTCTTCTTTTTTTTCTTCTAACCTTCTCCTGAGTTCAGCTTAACCATTACAGTGTTCAATCCAAGCAGGACCGTTTATCAAAGTAAATTCTGCCTATGTAAATGTCACTTGTGATGTCAGTGGGAAAATGGCAACTTCTATTTAATTATAGGAAAATGTAATGGCTCTGGCAAATGTAAGGGATATATGCAGTACAAAATATGCCATTTGGGTGGGGGAAATGTGCCTAACTTATAAACATTGTTGGAAAATGTAGTCTTTGGATGTCCTTTTAATCCCTCTGTAGTTTAAAATGATTCTTGTTGCTAAAACTATAGCCATTTATCCTGAAAAAAATTCCTTCTTTAAATGTAGAAAGGTTGTGGTGTACTTCACGTTCGTATCGTGGTATACAGGAGACACGCAAATTATTAGTATTTCTATATTTTCCAGCGTCAACTGACTTTGAAAATTACAGTAGCACATAATTGCTTATAAAAACTGACTAAAGGTTAAAGTAAAATCTTTTGATAATTGTTTAACCCTACGGATTTTTACAACCCAATACAATCTTCAGTAGCTCCAGTAATTTTTTATCACAAGGATTAAGATGCTGAAAAGTTTATTTTCAACTAAATAATTGTTAGACTAAATCTTTTACCTCTTCACGCATTGTGGTCATGATTCTGATGGCTTTTTGTCACTTAAAATTGATGCTTCAAAACCTCTGGAGTATGGTACAATTACATAACTGGTGTGCTGTGCATCTGTAATAGAAAAATTGTTTCTGCTCCCCTACATAGGCATTTCCATTACTTTCATCAGCTCATAGTCATAGTGCTGTGTATTCCCAGAGCTCTGTTTTTTTTTCCTGATTTCTTCTGGGAGCTTTTTCATGTTTAGCAGATGACAGTCCCATCTTTGAGGTCACTGCTGCACCATGCCCTGAAAAAGGAACTTCCTGCTTGTGGCACTAGAAGATGACATAACACAACCTTCTTTTTTGGCCATGCTTAAATATTCGTAAACTAATTAATTCTGCAGGAGGCACTTAATATTTCAGTATAATGTAGATTTTTATATTTATTCTGAACGGATGCTGAGTGATGTAGCTGGACATTCTGAACAAATAAAAATCTTTTCTTGCAAATCTATCTGGAAAAAAATATGATAAACATAGCTTTTTAAATTTAGCTATTCATACTTGCAAAAATGGATTTCCAAATTAAAACAAACATAAAGAATAAGTAATATCTATTAAATTACTCTAAACAGTCTCTAGTATGAAATTACTTTCTTTGCACTCCATCTTATGTAGATTTTGTATTACAGGCAGCTCAAGTTCAGCTCTCTTTTACTACTTTGTCTAGCATAAAGCTCTGCCCCGTTCCTGCGTTCTCCCTTTCTCTATGACTTTGTAGAAATGAGAATTGAAGATCCACAAGTCGCTGAGAGAGCTGCAGCTGAGCTGCTTGTGATACAAAATCTATGTGAGACAGCATGCAGGGAAACATGTTATTTTGGGGGATGAATACCTTCAGAGGATTCTAAATAAAAGGCTTACTTACCCTTAAAAATGGTCTGTCCCTATTCTAAAAGAAACCAGGAGGACCAAAGGACATGGAGAGCATCTTAGTGGAGGTAAAGAGGTATTGTAGTACACAGAATGGTATCTGTTACTGCACACTTTCAGAGAAGGAAAAAGTCTAGTTTGTACGATATTCGATGTGTGTATAGTGGGAAATGAGCTGACTGATATTGGCAGAAGACTTTGATATCAGTTGGCTTGGTGATCAGGCTGGATGGAAAAATCTGATTGGGTTCCTTTGAAGGCACCCAAACATCAACAAATTATATTGTTTCTACCTCTATATCTGATAATTCAGCTCTACACATGTATTGAAACGAACAATCTTTCCAGAAAGATCGTAATTGTTATGTCTATGGCCACCTTTAGTGTTGTTGAACAAATTCTCATCTTATTAATTTTACAAAGCAAAGGGTTTCCTTTGCAATACTTTCAGTATATGCTTTAATTTTTACTCATGCTGTACATGATGCAGTTTCTCAGGAAGTATGAAGCACACCAGGCTTTAGATATTCATGACCTTGTAGTTTGCAGATGTTAGCAAAAATTTTAATTAACAATAAAACTTTAAAGCAATTTCTTTATAATGAAGCCAAATTTATGTTCTCATTTAACTACTTAAACTGTACACCAGTTCACCCTTAATACAAATATACAGTCATTAAAAAGTAAGTAAATTTTCTGTATTTTTCAACACAGAGATATTTGCTTTTGATTTCAGAATAAAGGATGCTGGTCTAATACAACAAAACGCATGCACTGTTTACATTTTGTAGTAAATTGTGTCATTTAAATAAACATTAATGCAGATTTCAGTTGTAGAAAAAGAATGTACACCTCTTCACAAGCTCCAGTGCCTAAAACTAGAATCCGGTACAAATGATTAGAACTTCTTTCAAGACAATCTTGGAGTAACCTGTCTTATTTCAATCTCGGACAATAAGTTTGGTTTTCTCTTTGGCGTTGAAATGTGTGGTATTGCCTTGCCTAGATTGAAAGACCTTTTGAAAGAAGGTCATTGACCCCCATGAGTGGGGAAAGTGATTTAAAAAGTTTGGAAATATTTAATTTCACTGTTAAGTAGTTCATGTATAAGTGGAGAAGATTTCAGTTAGATATCACCTTGCACAAACAAGGTTGTCCCTGTAAATTCAGCCTGAGAACAGAATGCTAAATAAAGGAAGTCTCCATACATAACAATTTCATCACATGACCTATAGGTAGTTCTGGCTACTATTCATGTCAGAGTGGGAGATGAGTCTGCCTTTCAGAAGAGGCTGCACAAATTACATCTATATGGAAGCTGTGTCAGGAGGAAACGTTTGCTGTCCAAAAGAACATCAAGCAGTGATAAAAGTTTGCCCATTAACACCTATATGTGCTCTATTTGACCACAGTACCAAAATAGATGTTTGACGATGCTGTCAGGGCTATTCCATGCATACAAGAAACCCTATTAAGCATCACGCACAAACACTGATAGAAAAAAATATTCCTAGTATATGTCAGATACCGCTACATCAATGTAATCAAATCAAAGAAATGTCAACTCAGGGTTGTTTCTGCCAATAGGAATAACACCACAGATTTTTTTATTATTTTATGTTCAACCAGTAGGGAAATTTTTTTTGGAACTTTTTGACTGCATTAGTGCAAATCTAATGTTGGTGACAAATCTCCCCATCAGCCATGGCCCTCAGGTAATGATGGGCTTAATTTTAGGATTTGTAAATAATGTGCATTTAGAACCTGGAAATGTGTTAAAGCATTTACAATTAATTACAATTTCATATAAACATTTATTCATCATTGCAGTAATACTTTTTCATGGCAATTTATCCACTATCATTTCTTTATTGTATTAGGTGTGTTTTCATAGCACTGTGAAGCAATGGCTTGGCTTCAGGATTATTATTTTACTGTGTGCCGTCACCCTAAAACTGATGCAGCCTTTCAATTGTCTTTGGTTTTGTCTGTTACTTGCTGATGTCATGATGGGACATCTCTGGGCCCATGTCTTTACTTGAATTGATCACTCTTTGAACCTTATATTGCAAATTCACAGCAACTTCTTCCAAATGCAAATTCCACACTTTGAATCAACTCCAGACCTTTTACCTGCTTAATTATTAATGAAGTACTGTGAAAACGAAGATCTAGCCATGGAACAGTTTGTCAAGGAGCTACATATAAAAAAAATACTCTAACTTCTAAACCATCCATGCAGCTTGGATGTAAATACTTAATTAATTAATTAATTAACGCAGTCACTTTCAGCCCACATTATATAACATACAGATTTTTCTTTTTTAGAAAAAGCTAAAATAACAATCACTATCCAATCATTATCGGATCTGACTGTAAACAAATATTGGACAATATAGAGTGTTCATTTGCTAAATTAGGCCAAGGTGCAAAATGCAAAAAAATGTAAGTATAAATTAGTCAGTTGTGAGCATATGATATTGTTATTACTGTTATAATTTTCACCCTCTTTCTAATGACAGCCTGGTCATGTTCATGCAGGTGGCAGATCAAGATGGTTGTGTATACTGTACATGTATGCTTTATTTACATAGAAAACTCTGAGAGTGAATCTAAATGATAATACCAGCATAAAGTAATTTGTCATAGGAAGATCGTTAATCTTCATTAATAATACACAGCTTGTTGCTGCAGGGATTTAAATAGCTGTATCCAGATTATTATACTTTACAGTCATTTGAAAGTAGGCTATTTTAATAGTTTGCTAATCTGTCCATTGGTGTTCTGGATATTCTTTCACTGGAAAGGCTAGTTTCCTGAGGTTTGTGCATTTGCTTATCAAAGCCATCTGGATTTTAAACAGCAGGCTGCTGCCCTATGTTCAAACTATTATTTCCTCCACAGTGGTGCTTCATGCTTAGAAAGAAAGTCCAACACGAAAGCTTTTTGTACATTTTTAATTAAACTTTCAGAATCCAATCCATTTATTTCCTTTTATTCATTCCTTAATGTTTCATCACTCATACTGCTGCTCAATACTTGCACGAATAATACATGATTAATGCAACATAGTCATTAGAAAACTTTTTTAATGTTTAAATGTATTTTACCAGACTTAAGGTATGTTGATCCAAATTATGAAAGATTTCATTGGTGTTTTAGAAAGTTAGTAATAACCCACAGCAGATACATTAAAGCATTATATCTATTTGTCCCTGCTTAACTAAACCTACATGATACAAAATGAAAATTCCATTTAGGCTCACAAATCTTCTTACTACTTATGCCTTAACTTTATCTGAATTAATTTTAAAATCAAAGTGAATTTTCTGTAAATGTGACTCTCAGATTCAGCTATCTGCATTAGTGCTTCCTATAATTCATAAATCTAAGCCTTCTTCTTGCCCTAGGTTTGACTTGGTATTCTAATAAAGTTAACCTATATCACTGATGTGTAGGGAACTATAGCAATGTACATTTGTGTTCAGAATAATAGCAGTGTGTTTTAAAAAAAAAAAGTGAATAAAGATCAAAATCCTTATAAAAGCTTTTATTTCTATGCGTGCAAATGCATTGGGCAAACTGCACATATTCTATTCCAAATCAAAACATGAAGAAAAATATATCAAAAGTGAAAAAAACAGTAGTGTCTGCATTCTTCTTTACAAACTCAAACTGAAAAATGTCTCAAGATTTTGCTTTCCTTTGAATCACTGAGCTAATTTAGTTGTATAAGCACAGTTTCTGAGAACTGCTGCACATCTGTGTTACATGGAGTCAACCAACTTCTGGCATCTGATACATTCCACAATTAATTTTTGATGTTACGCCACAAATGTTCTATTGGATTAATTTTCGGGGATGGGGCTGGTCATTCCATAATGTCAATCTTATTGGTCTGGAACCAAGATGTTGCTCATTTATTGGTGTGTTCATTGGGTCATTGTCTTGTTGAAACACCTATTTCAAGAGCATTTCCTCTTTGGCATAAGGCAACCCCAACACCATAGTATGAGAAACATCCTAAAATCATGATGCTTGGGCCACCATGCTTCACTGTCTTCACAGTGTAATGTGTCTTGAATTCAGTGTTTGTGGGTCATCTGACAAACTGCTGGACCTAGACCAAAAAAAACTATCTTGCTTTCATCAGTCCGCAAAATGTTGTACCAATTGTCAATAGGTCAGTCAATGAGTACTCTGTTTTTCTGAACAATATCTATAAGGAGCCATGCAAGAAGGGAGGGGGGAAGGAGAGCAGAGGCGGGGGAAGTTGCAGGCAGTTAAGGGGGCTTTTTGGTATGGGGGTTTAATACTTCAGGATTGGGCATGGATTGTTCTAATGCTCCAAAAGTTAGGATCTCAGTTTGTTTTAAAAGAGGTTCAGAGAATGTTCCTTACAGAGAAATGCAGGGCTAGTTTTCAGAGCTTGCAATCTCTCTTCTGTGCTCCTCAGCGCTTGCCAGAAGTATTTGAAGAGACTCACATGATTTGAAAGTGATGCGGCTTTATTGTGCACACCATAAGTATAATAGACTGTCTATTATACTTATGGTGTGCACAATAAAGGCACATCACTTTCAAATCATGCGAGTCTCTTCAAATACGTCGCTGAGGAGCAGGTACACAGAAGAGAGATTGCAAGCCCGGAATGGAGAGATGCCGGAACACATCACGGGTGAGCTCCGCAAAAAAAACTTTAAACAAATACAATTCTTGTTGCCTAGTTTTCAGGGGTAAGGAGGAGCAAGATATAAAGATTTTAGACCAGAGGTGGCAGTCAGTGTGGATAGTGTAAAAAGAAGGTGGATCTGAATGGAGTGAAAGAGACTGCCAGAAACTGTTGTTAAGAGGTTGAAGTAGTGAATTAGTGTTCACAAGTAATATTGCAATATTACAGAGGAAAAATTGGCAGACTTAACCGTGGCATGAATATTATTAACATGTATTTCTATAGCACCAACTTATTTCGTAGCATTGAATATGATTATAGAGAGAGAGAGAGGGGCTGATAAACTGCACACAGCAGGCAGAATCAACATGGTTAATGGACATTCATCTGCAATAATAGTGAAAGGAAGAGAAGGGTTAGGTTTGGGTGTAAAGACAAAGGGTGTAAAGACAAAGACCTCAGTTTTAGCTAGGTTGGGTTTAAAAATGGCATGGTTCATACAGGAAAACACATCCTACAAAATATTTAGATTAATGTCTGCACCCACTTTATACAATTAGCTTTAAAAAAAATTAATGTATGAAATCTCTGTAGGAGAAACTGTAAGGGAGGAAAAGCAGAGGGATCATGGAACCTTCTCTGCTCTAGCCTGTGATTTATAGCGTGTTTCTCTTGCTGTCTCACTCTTTTTTATAATGACCTCAGAGATTTGTGCAGGCTATCAGAGAGCCCAAAGGGAAATTAATATTTGGCATCCGTTCTCAAAGTATCTTTTTCCCTTTTGGATTTCTCTTTTGCTTTTATGCAAATCTTCTTCAAAGGTGCATTCTCTTTCTGTGTCTCCTCTTATCCACATTATGTTTAATTTCATTATTTTTAATGTAACTGGATAATATAGAACATAATTTCAAAATCATTTAGATTGTATGGTTTGGAACCTTCTTCCTCCTTCTTACATTTTATTTACTTATTTAGACTGAGTAATGAATATCATTTCTGAATCACTTAGATTGTAAGTTGAACGGGGCAGGGATCTCCTTTCTCTGGTTTCTCAATTGATGCTACTGAATCTTTTTTTCCACTAGCATTTTTATTTATTGCAGTGTTCTTCTCCCTGCTTGTCCCATTGCTGTATTTGAAAAAGCTCTGTGTGCAACAGTACTACCTGAGCTTTCAGAAAGAGCCAGAAATTCAAAATGGAGCGCTTTTAGTTATAAAACATAAATCTGGTATTCTAATATTGTGTAAAATCTGGTCATATATATGGGTACTTTAAAAAAAAAAAAAAAAAAAAAAAAAAACTCACCTTTCAGTGTTCCTGGTGTGGCTTGAACTTAGGTGATGTGCACACAGCACTAAAGCTGATTTTGCTTAAAGGACCAGTAACATCAAAATAAGCGAGAAGAAGGTGGTGTTGGGGGTGGGATAACAGGAGCAGCTACTGTCCCAGCTGGAAACTTTTCCACCTGCTCAAACACAGTGGCTACGGACAGGTGTTGGCTCACCACTGTCTCAATCAGGGACATGGCCTGCAGCTTCCCATGGAGCCCCGCTGATATCGCCTTCCTACTGCTGCTCATGAGTGGAGGATGAAGAAGTGCAGGAGAAGGAGATCGGGGCAGAGGACACACTGTCAGTGAATAGCCAGGGAGGAGAAATCGAGCAACCGCAGGATCGATGGTCGCCCTTTCGCCTTTTCGGAAGAGCACAGGAAGTGGAGTTTGTGGAGTTATTTTTGAATAAAGGCTTTGCTATTTTAAATTTTAATTTGTCTTGGAGTTTTTTTTCGCTGTACTCTAACAAATTGTTTTGTAAACATTTTTGATGTTGCTGGTCTTTTAAGGTGTATACTGTAGATACAACTGGTTCAAGCACAATTTCAAAAGGATCCTCCACCAAAAAACAGTTTTGCACAATAAAAGAAAAAGTCATTCTAGACAACTTTGCAATATACATTAATAAAATATGTTCAATGTTTTAAAAGTGATTTCTTAATAGAATTGTTATTAATAACATTATCAGTGTTTATCCATGAAATTTTTCTTTCTCTGATTCATACAGTGTATCCAAAAAAACCTCCTGCTCAGCTGTCTGTAGATGTAGAAGTTACATTAACAACTTTTAATAAGTTTGAAGTAACACTTTGGTGTTTTGGTTAGAGATCCTCTAAGGATGCCATTTATATATGGAAATCATGGTAAACTATTAAAAAGAGATAGTGGAACAAAACCTTACTTTTCTTCTAAGTGGTCACTTACATAGACTACCCCAAACAGCTTGAAACAGTAAACTGGCTGGGAAATATATTATCTGGAATAACTGGAATAACAGGCAGGTACTTTTCAAAAGTAAAAAAAGCTGATGTTTTGAAACACAAGGAAGGTAAAACTGAAAAGAGATAATCCAGTCGCCTAAGGGCCTGTCGTTGTCTTCTTTTCCTGCAGTCTGTTAGATTTCACTTGTTGTTTATGCAGAGGAAATATTTTGAGCTATCGTGAGACTGATTG
The DNA here is from genome assembly GCA_024363595.1 of Xenopus borealis. Classification (NCBI taxonomy): domain Eukaryota; kingdom Metazoa; phylum Chordata; class Amphibia; order Anura; family Pipidae; genus Xenopus; species Xenopus borealis. The sequence continues at coordinate 48,742,167 of CM044436.1, read as the reverse complement.
CCTTGCAATGAAGAGAGAAATTACTTGTGTCTTTGTTTTTACAACTGGTATAACTGTTAAATACTACATTCTCTTCACTCCATCTATGAAGCGCAGGATTAAAAAGAAATGTTTAACCTGCATATAAAATAAAAGTTCAGTTCAACAACTGGTGATCCTTGGACATCTGTGATATAAATTATAAATATATGTGCAGTAAATTTGTCTGTAGCTGCAAATGAATGTATTCAATGTAATCATAGCTGAAGAGGTCAATGTTGCCGTATGCTGATAGGCACAAAAAGCCATCTGGAAAAGAGCAGTGGATGTAACAGGCTGCCAATCAAGGCCATTGAGACATGATGGCTGCTCTGTGCTTGTCCTTGAGTAGGCTGATCTAATTTTGAGAAATGATTTTGGCTGATATGCTTTCAAATTGTATTTCCTCCAACAGTTCAGTCAGAGCAAACATCTGTGTTTTTAAATTAACAAACCATTTGCTATTGATATTGATGCTGCGGCTATATTCATGGGTGTTGTTTTTTCTAATCTTAAAGGAAAACTATACCCCGAAAAAATGAATACTTGAGCAACAGATTATATCAAATCAAGTGACATATTAAAGAATCTTACCAAACTGCAAACTGATGAATATATATATATATATATATATATATATATATATATATGTAAATATTGACCTTTTACATCTCTTGCCTTGAACCACCATTTCGTGATGGTCTGTGTGCTGCCTCAGAGATCACCTGACCAGAAATATTTCAACTCTGACTGTAACAGGAAGAAGTGTGGACGCAAAAGACAGAACTCTGCCTGTTAATTGGCTCGTGTGACCTAACTTTATAGTTTGTTTGGTATGTTTGTGTGCACCATTGAATCATACAATCCCAGGGGGCTGTCTTTGTTTTTTAAAATGGCTATTTTCTATTTATGATTACCCAATGGCACATGCTACTAAAAAAATATTATGAAAATGGTTTATTTACATGAAGCAAGGTTTTACATATGAGTTGTTTTATGCAATATCTTTTTATAGATATATCGAGGGGTATAGTTTTCCTTTAATAAACAAAATGACTATATCATACCATCATTCCTAAAGTTAACTTTTTAATTTTAGTTTTCTATATACAGTAATTGTGCTTGTTCCAGTGAAACATTATCTTTGTCCAGTCAGGCATTTCAACAATATAGCTTTAATATCAAGTATGTTTGACATTTGGACAGAGTTTTGCTTATAGTACATTGAGAAAGGGAACTTAATTGATACCTAGTTTGTTCTGTTTCATATATTTAGAGAATGGAAAGCTCCAGTACCATTTGGCTCCTATTTAACCAATCAGTTTGGTTTTTACTAATTTAAGACAAGAACAATGTACTTGATGAAGGGGCAATCCTGGGGCTGCTGCTGCCTGAGGCAAGAGCCCTGATACTACTCCCACTACCCTGCTCTGCGCTTAAAACATCAGCATCGGAGCAGGTCAAAGGGGGGGGGGGCGCATCCCTAGTGCAATGAGTGCAATACTGCTCTCTGCTCTAGTGGAGCTGAATTTCTAGGTTAAAGCCCAAAAATTTGGCTCTTAAGCTTTTAGCCGCCCCTTGTAACCAGCCGCTTGATGCCTCCTGAAGCAAGGTTCTCACATTATCTCATGGCAGGAGCGGCCCTGACTTGATGTTGATGGCAAAACAGTCTTATAGTATTTTTAAATATTTTGTAGTAACTATAAGGCAGTGATTCCCAATCGTGCCTTGCAAGGTGCAAGCAACTTTGCTGCACCCAGTGACCTCAAAGCAGGTGCTTATATTTGAATTCCTGGCTTGAAGGCAACCTTTAATTCCATAAAACCTATATGTACTGTCCAATAGAGCCTCCTGTAATTTGCCAGACCACATAGGGGCTACTAACAGCAAATGACAGCCCAGGAGGTTTGTGTTGCTCGTCAACTTTTTTTTATATTTAAATGTGACTCATGGTCACTGGTACAAATGGTTGGGGACCCCTGTCTATAAGGCATGGTGCTGCAGCCTAAGAAAAGACTTCTTCTCTGGAAAATGCCAGGTTCTGAGCATTTGTCTTCATAGATACCTGCCTGTCCTTCCCGCCACTGATGATTTTTTTTTTTAAATAAAATAAATACAAGAATAAACAGTGTAATATTTGTTAAATACATAATAAAAGACGTTACCCTATCAGTAAGCCGAGCGATCTCTTGTGCAATGACCATTTATTATCATTTTATTCTCACCTCTACCATCTGCTATATTCTGCTTTCCTTTTGCCATATGGCCTTAATTCCTTCCCATTGGACTTTCTCTAAAACAGCTCCACTGCTCACTCCTCTTGTCCTTGCTCTGTTCCATTATGGAGCTTACTCCATAGTGTTACAGCCTTTAAAATGAGGGACGAGTTTTGTCAGCGAGTTCAAAGATGCTGGGCACTCCGCATATAAAGTAAAAGAGTTGGTTTTCCCATTTGCCCTGAGTAAAAGATTTGCTTTCATGGTACTCGATTATTTACTTGTCCCATATTTATTTGAGCATAAATTGACTAAAATGTCACTCTAAGTACAGCATAACATGTCCTGAGGACATACCATTCACCCCTTGTACAGTATGGTATATTAAATCCACATTTCAGAGTGATAGTGATAAACTGTAAAACTGCCTCTAGGCATCAACAGTTTACAGATTTCTGGCACTGAGTCAACAGCTATTGATAAAACTTTCAGTAAGTAGAGATGTGCTGAATGTGTGTTCTTGATCCAAGGTTAGTTGTAGTGGTATATTTAGTTTCTACTTAGAGCTGTAAGAATGGCAAACTATTCTTTTTTGGGATTTAATTGAAATAACCTTTTTTTTACCAAGTGGTTAGAAATGCCTGTAATAGACCAATATAAGTCGAGTGTTTGTTAAAGGACAACTACAGATGAAGCCACTTTGAATTGTGTGTTTGATAGAATAACTAAACTCAGACTTCACACTTCTCATTTAACACAGAAAATTGCATCACAGCATCCCATCTAATTAAAGTGTTCATCATTGTGAACAATGGTGCTTTGGTATGCTAATTAAAAGGTTAAATGCATTAAATGAGTTAAGATAACTTTAGATAACACATTTTCTTCATTTAGCCCTGAGTCATGACGCATTGAACTCACAAATCCAAGTGGCTGCATCTGTACATTTTAATTCACTGGGGGTTGACTAATACAATGGACCAGTGCTTCTCTTAGCATAAAACTGCATTGGCCCAGGGTATTTATGTTCAGTTTGGCCTTATATCTGTACCATATAAGTATCAGCCTGTGTTGCGCCACCAGAAATTGCTCTGAAGCTGGTAACATAAAGCATTCAAAGCATTCATTCTGGTATGCAAAAACTGCAAATTACCTTCCGCTTTACAGTTTGTATATTCCTATTGTCAAGTAGATTTGTTAGGATATGTGGTGTATTAAACAAGGTCAGCTGAATAGATTCATTCATTACCTGCAGAATGACATATCACAATATTATGAGGAATTATCATTCTTTAAAGTACATGTGCTTTCTATTTGTTTTGTGGCAGAAATTCGAAGAAGGGGGTCAAAAGATTTACCTTGTACACCACTTCACTTGTATGACACCCCATATGAGCCATCTGAAAATGGATTTGATTCTGAAGGTGAAAAACCTATATCTCAACAACCACGGGAATCTAGGCTGCCACAAGCTGATGAGAGACCCCCAGAGGAATATGATCAGCCTTGGGAATGGAAAAAAGATCGCATCTCCAAAGCATTTGCTGGTCAGTTGCATTCAAACCTTGAAGGGATTGGGTGAGGGTGGGATAAGAATATGTGATTATTTTCAGTAGAGTTATGAAGTTTTTTTTGGTTTATTTTCATTATACAACATAGATCCTCTAGGAAAAACAAGAGTAACTAAAGAAAATTTCCTCAGATATGTGTAAGCTTTAAAAGGTATCGCTACAGCGATTAACTGGCCTTTGCATTGTTTAAACCTCAAATTCAGACTGTAATGCCTTGTTTTCCCACCTACTGTTCACACCTAAGTCCCAGATCTGGCCACATTGTTCACCTGTTCACACTCATACAAACTGCTGAAGGGTCACCAGCACTGTGTCACTGTATGTAGTACATCTTAGAGTGGTCCTGATATGTTTCCCTGTCTCCTGCTCTGTTGTGCCCTCCATAAGTTCCTTGTGTGTGCCATATTTTGCCTGCCATATGCTCACTGTGTGTGCCCTGCTCTGACTGTGGAACATAAGCCTGGTATTAGGTCTGGGGGTTTGTTAGCATTTGAAAATTATTGTTTGTGGTCCCAAAGGTGTATAATCATGTTCTGGGGTTGGGGGCTGTGTTATTCACAAGGGAGGATGAGGCATATGGATTTAAGGGTATGTCTTAATATGACTTAAATTTTTTCAGAAATAAGTGATATTCCTACAGTGAGCATCAACCATTTTTTTTTTTTTTTTTTTTGGTGTTACCACCAGTAATGTGGACGTGGTCTTGTGGTGACATGGGTGTGGTTTAAAAACAGGGAGTGGCCAACACTGGCTTCCATTATGGCCCCCCACCATGTAGGTTAGAAAAAATCCAGACCTCTGTGGTCCATATGTTCCATGTAAAATGCTTTTTTTTTTTTTATTCTTGTCTTGATTTATAAAAAAAACCTTCCTTTCCTTGGCAGTCCATAAACACAGCATTCAGATGTCTTGTTATTGAATTCTCCTATTGCAGACTCCTTCAGGACATGCATGAAAATCTATGAGGGCAATGTGCTCCAAGTTATAGTTTAACTGGATGTGATCGGAAATCATGCTGGCAGGGTTAGTTTCAATGATCACAGATGACTCTTAAGTTTTATGAGATTTTAGCAGAAAGGTTTCCCTGGTTTTGGATTTCTCTGCATGCTTCACTTAGAAGCATTTTGAAACTCTATTAATAAATATTAAGAATTCATTGTTTTGGGTAAAATAAATAAATTAAAAACACTCAGAAAAGTTGTTAATTGAGTTTTGTTTGCAATTGGGAGTAACCCATTGGAGCATATTAATAAAAACAAAAAACATGATTAAAGGAAAATTTTCATTTCATTCTGTTTCCCTCCCAAAATTTGTGTTTTAATAAATACGCAAACAAGAAAAACGCAGCTCTGTCCAAACAATAAATGTTCAAAATTTCTAGTGAAAGCCCGATATAGAACTTGACCTGGGTGCATAGCCCCCAGGTCCATTATTTAAAGGTTCTGCATTCTCTGCAAATTAATTCAAACAATATAAGCATTATTCCCATCATTCACACCAATGAGTATAGGTGGCCCGACTGCATTGCCCCAAACCCGAATGACATTTGTTTTTAACCTATGGAATAATGATCGGGATTTTATCCAATTAGGTGTATTGCAGGAGTGTGTGCTCATTCAACAATTTCCTTAATAAATATGCCCCCTAAGTTTCTTTCTATCTGTACTGTTGATGTATTTTGATGAAAAACCATAATAGTATGCACATATCTAAAAATATACATACATAGAGAGGGCACAAACTATTTGCACATATAAAGCCTTAATTTTTTTTTTTTAAGTAATTTTGTTCACAGCATTGTAAACACTGACCTATCGATGGGTGCTTCCAACTTCCATGGGTAGGCATCATCCACTCAGATACCCAATTGGAGTTTTATTCAGCAAAAACTTGAATTTTAAAACATTATTTAGCAAAAAAATCTAAAAACTCCAATTTAAAAACATGTAAAGGTCAGGTAGCGGTCATCTAGAAGGAGTTAGATGATTTTTTATTTGTCTTTTTAAAAGGTTTTTTGAGCTTGTAAACGTACAAATTTGAATTATGCGAGTTTTTTCCTGGTTTTATTGTTTTATGTTTTAATACATACCCGAACATTTGAGTTTTTACATTGTTAGATTATTCAAATTAGATAAAACCTCTAAGATTAGACAAATTAAATTTTTGATAAATAGACCTCTCAAGTCTCTCTCTCTCTCTCTCTTTCTGTCACAAACACCCATTTGTTGAGAGGCTTCTTATCTTCTCTTATCTCTTTTACATGCTCAGATGTCCAAACAGATAGACCATATGTGTATGTGAAATATGATCCAAATGGGGTTGAATTCTGCTAGTATTTTTCTATTTTTCTTTTTTTTTCTTTCCTAAATTCTACTATTTATTGCAGTTCAACTTCCTAAATTTTTGTATTGTATTATTTTTACAATTAGATTTGATACTGTACACAATGTTTCTTCTATTTTGAATTTTAATAGAAAAGTTTCAAATATTTTTACACCAATGTAATCAGGCTAATTACACATTTTCCTGCTAATCTAGGAACTTTTATGTCTGTTTGTGAGAAATCACTGAATAACATGTTGTCTATGGCTGATCAAATACAATTGCTGGATTTTCAGTAAGTGTTAAAGGGGTCCTCCACCCAAAAGCTCAAAAACTCCAAAACCATGAATGTAATTGAATTTATTAAGATCAGAATGTAAAAAGTACAAAAAAAACAAATGCTGAACGATGCACTAAAAAATACAAATACCTCCAAATCCTCTACAAATTTGAGTTTTTAAGACAATTCCTAGTGAAACAAAAATCAAAAACCTCTGAAAGTCTGTGTTTATTAAAAGCAGTCCAGTAAGCTTAGCAGCAGCTCCTATTAGTTTCTATAGCACTTCAACAACTTTTACTAGCTGAAGTTTGGCCTTTGAGATTAAATGCTTTTAAGAGCAATTGCAGTTCCAAATAACTTTAAAATCACAATTTTAAATAATGTATACTGTAAAGTTTGTTAGAATTTTTTTGTTTATTGTGCAAAAAAGGAAAAAACAAACTGCTTTTGCGTGATAAAAGCATGAGTCTGGAGTGGCTACATCTTTATTGACTTTTTTGATAAAAGCATATGCTACAAACTGTGCCAGGTACAGATACTCTGTGAAAGTGGATGGGGTTTGGGCAAATGGGAGGTGTGAATAGCTGTAACTAGTTATGGTTGCGTTTATTAATGTTAAAATTAAAAATGTTCAAATATAAGAACTTTTTACTCCAGTGTTACCGCCCACAGGGACTTCATCGACTTACTAACAATGCAGGCGTCATGTAGTTCAACTGCAGTAAGATGCAATTTAGCCACCATTTAAACTTAATTTATGAAACAAATGTTGTGGCTCCACCTCTCTAGAGTCATGTTCCCTTTGTATCTTAGTAATTTCACATCTCAGGTTTACAGCTGAAAACCTATCCAACAGTAAGAAAAATATACAGTTCTTCAGAAAAGAACACAGTACACCAGATAAATGAATTAACTATTTTTCCTGACTCAAGCTATCGTGTAGATATTAGGATGATGTCTAATTGTCATTGACATAAAAGAAAATAACATGTTCTGGCCAGTTAAATAGCATCATCCAGTCTCGAGCTGAATGAGGAAATATCATTAGGTCCCATTACAGTACTAATTCCTAAAGACAAAGTTAATAAGACACATCATTCATTTGCAATATGGTACGTAGACTCTGTGCCTTAGTGGGATTTAATTTTTAATTTAGAGAATAGATAAAAGTGATTTTTGTATTTTATATACACTTTTTATTTTAAAACAGTGCCTCACTAAATGGGTGCCGTATCAACCAATCAGATCTTTGCTTTTGTTTTCTAATGCTGGCCATAGACGGGCAGATAAAGCTGCAGATATCGGTCATTTAGACCAATTTGACAGCTTATCTGCCCGTGTATGGGGGCTTCTGACGGATCTTCCCGATAGATATATGACCACGATATCGATCAGGAAGGTTTGATTTTTCCCCTGACCATCAAAGCCCATTGCCCTTGTTGTAATCCGATCATTCGGCCATAGGGCTGAACGTTTCTGATTACCCCCCCATACTACTGTTAGAGGCATATCTGGGAAAGATCCTCTCGTTTGGCGATGAGCGGATCTATAGTGTATAGCCAGCTTAAGTAGGTGTTAAAATATAATTTCCGAGAGGTTGCTAGGGACACAACATGATAAATACGCCCATAACTATAGAAAACACTTTCCTCATCTTAAAGTAATACTGACACCAGAAATTAACTATTTTTTTTACATCTATCTTAATATTGGCTGTGAAAGCAACTTATAACTTTGTCATAAAGTATTAACACGATGCTTTCACATTACCTGTCTGATGCCCTGTGTTTCTGTATGAGGGGGCTTCCATATTTGTGCAGCAGGAGTCCGTTAGTATTAGAAACTCTTAACTAGCAGGATTAGATGGGACAGTAATGTTGGCAAAATAGTCAGGTTTAGAAACTTCAACTAACACTTGCAAAAATAATGAACATGAACACTTAGCAAACATGAACATGACCTATAGGTGACTTTTAATGTACATTCATAGTAGTTTTTAAGTGACAGTATCACTTTAAGGTGGACTCTCTTTTAATCTAATCTGAATGAAAGCCCTTATGTTCACATGAAAGACTTAGAATAAAACAAAGAGAGTTTATGGTATGGCCTCCTTGTATATATATGTATGCACATTAATAATAGCCCCTCTTTAGCGGAACAGTAACATCAAAAAATGAAAGTGTTTTTTAAGTAATGCAAATATAATGCAGTCTTGTCCTGCACTGGCAAAACTGCTGTGTTTGCTTCAGAAACACTACAATTGTTTATATAAATAAGCTACTATGTAGCCATGGGGGCAGCCATTCAAAAGAGAAAAGGCTCAGGTTACACAGCAGATAACAGATACGCTCTGTAGAACACAATGATGTTATATGTTATACACAATTTAACCTGTGTCATAAAGCCTTTTTTCAATTTGTTATTTTTTGATGTTACTGTTCCTTTAATAACCTCTTTTACAGTGATTCCAACCTTAAATTACTGATCAGTCAACACCCCCTATTTTTTTCCTAATTAGTGAGATGTTCTATTCACTTTATCAGCTTAGTAATCCTTATTTTGGACTTTATTTAATTTATAATTGAGGATTTAAGACCAAAGTTGCAGTGTCATATTCTAAATGGGATCTTACCTGTGCTTTATAAAGAGGGTGATTGACCCTTTGCTCTCATGAATCAATACTCTTTTTAATAAAGGTTTCTTCCCCTTCAAATAGCAATATTAAGACAAACTGACTTTTGCTTCAAAAGAAAATGTTTATGGCACTGATAAAAAACTTGGGCAAAATCCAAGTCCATCTACTGTAACCCCACTATGCAACTTTCTACTTATGATAAAGAGCTTTTTTCTCTGATACGTAATCTGATCTTCATTATGCCAAACTGATTACTAAATATAATGGCTTGTGAAAAGTGAGAATCAGCTACTTATAGGCCCACTGTATATGCATAATGAACATCTTGTTATGGGCGTCACATTAATAGAATCCATGAGTGGACAAAAGAGTGGCTCATTGAGATGGCAATTCAGGCAATTCATTAATGTTGTTTTTTTTTTTTTTTTT